>VZRI01003042.1:111777-146617 GCA_013397515.1 Upupa epops
TTGGACTAGATGATCCTTTGAGGTCCCTTCTGTTCCCTGATGATTCTACAACTTTATGACTTCTATGACCAAATTGCACTTCACAGCCACCTGAAAGGAGGTTGTAGTCAGGTGGGGGTTGGTCTCTTCTCCCTAGCAACCAGTGATGGGACAAGAAGAAACAGCCAGAAGTTGTGCCAGGGGAGGGTTAGGTTGGACATCAGGAGCAATATATTTCCTGACAGAGTGGTCAGGGGTTGGAACAGGCTGCCCAGGGAGGGAGTGGAGTCACCGACCCTGGACGGCTTCAAAAAAGGTGTAGATGTGGTCGTGGGGACTAGGGTTTAGTGGGCAGGATGAAGCTGGGTTGATGGTTGGACTGCACAGTCTTGGAGATCTTTTCCAACCTGTAATGATTCTATGTAGTGGGAGTTTAACAGTGATGTTAAGTGTCAACATTGCTGTCCAAAATCATGGGAATGGCTTGGGCAGATGTTTTTGAGCTGGCTCAGACTGGCTGGGGGCAAATAGAAGAGTATGAGCAGCAGCAGAAAGCCAAGCTTGGCCTAGGACAGGGTTTGCAACCCAGATATCTCAGTGACACACAGCACTAGTACCCATGCTAACAGTCAGAAAAGTAGGTTAGAATTCAGATTAAACCCCATGTGCACGAGGGTGTGCTTAGCAAACAGCAGTTCCGCCTCTGGAATGCACTGCAGACCTACCAAAGAGATGACTGGGTTTATCCATCTCCTTGTAAAACACTAATGGAGAAGTGACTGAAGGGACTTCTACTCCAGGGCAGCCCTAGCACTCTACTGAGTACTCAGGGAAACTCTACACTTCGGTGTGTCAGAAAAATTAAGGCATTTTCACAGCGATGTTGCAGCAAGGAACAACCACCAAGTCAGGGAGGTGTGTTACGGCCATGCAACTGTCCTGCTTGTGCATCCACACTGCAGGTCGGGGTGTCTATACCCAGGTACACTGACAGCTCACCTCTCTAGCCTAGTGCTTTCTTCTCCGGCTTGTCCAAGGAACCAGCCAGCAGTCAGGGGAAAGCTGGCAAGTGGATGGCATTCAGAAAGCACAGCCTCAGCCTAGAAGTTGAGGGCACCTCCCCAGTATGGGTCTCCAGCCATTGTCAGCCCAGCACAGGGCTGTTCATAGTGCACCAGGGCAGTGCTGCCCTTCGGCTACTCCAGCCTTTACAAGAGGTTGCAGACATCAGGGTAGATGGCTCTGAAGAAATGGGAGTCCAAGGCAGGGGTGAAAAATGACTTTTGGATCGCATCACTAATAAGGCCACTGGCCTGGAGGCAGCTAGGCCTGGGCTGGTGGGGTCCGTGAGGCAGCAGAGGGGCAGAGGCAGAGCTGGAGTGGTGGGAGGAATGCTGAGGTTGGCTTGAGGGGAATTTCAAGGGAGTGATAGTGATGGGCTAAATTGTGTTCCCGCTTCTGGAAGCTCTTCAGGGCAAGGACCATCTCTCCGGAGATGCAGTGCAGCTCCAGGAAGCAGGGGTTACAAGACACGGAGCTCCTCTCTGTTGCCACCACTGCAGACGCCAAGATGTGCACATGGGAAGAGAGGCGATTTACAGCAAAACGAGGAAATAAAGTGCTTGAGCTTCTTCCTTTCCATTTTAATGGGCTTCTCGTAGGTGTGCCGCTGTTAATGAGCATTGAATCATGCTGGCCACAGCTTTCTCTTGCACAACCTCTCCCTGCCTCCCCGGGTAGCTCTGTATCTGTCCTCTGATAGTGCTCTACCTGATGACTAGGACAAGCACTGCTGCCAGCAGCAGGTTTGACACTGTATTTGCTGAGCTTTACCAGGACGGGAGCCGATTGTTTTCCTCGAGCAGCTGTTTGCTCAGCCAGCTCACTGTTTGCTCTGCTGTTCCTCCTGCCCAGCCCTCCAAACCTTCCGTGCTGCACTCACAGCAGCAAACGGTGAAGCACCCCCGGGGTGTAGCCCCAGCTAGCCCAGCAGCCCGGTGTGTGCTCCGGCCTCTGACATCACCCACACCCCACCCTAGTTCACTAGCGCCCACAGCCCCACTCCCTACCCCTGAGCACAGGAGGAGCCTCCCACCCACCACCCACCGCTCAATCTGCAGTGCCAGAGACAAGCGCTGAGGCTGCAGGGGAAAACAGCTTCTGGCCCCCTGCATCAGACCCTTTCCCTTGCGGACCCCTACCACAGCATCACATAGCCCCTTCCAGCCCTGCCTGGGCATAGACTAAGCCCAGCAGAGAACAAACCAACCCAGTGCAGAGATCGCTCACACCCCAGCTCAGTGGAAGCAGCCAGGAGCTTTGGTACAGCCTGAGTAGCCTCCACACACACCTCGTTTTCCTTTTCCTTCTTATTTCCCCGCTGGGCTGCTGGCAGAGCCATCGCGCGCAGCGGATGGGATGCAGGCACCCTGTCCAGAGGCATCCATCCCATCAGGACTTCCTGGATGACCTCTGTGCAGAGGAGAACAAGTCTCAGGCTGGTGCGTGAAACCTCCTGTACCAGGACTGCGAGTCCAAAGACAGTGTGCAAGTAGGCAACATTCCCTTGCTGATTCAGCTGAATGTGCTGGCACATCACGGGAGAACGCTGAAGTTTTCACTGACTCACAGAGGCCCAGAGATCCTGTTAGATCTGTCGCCCGCTGCAGGAGCAGGTAGAGCCTGTTCCTTAGCCCCAGTGCCTCGGCAGTGCAACAAGCAGGAGAGGAAATCCCGTGTGGGGAGGAACTCGGATCCTGGCTGATGCACAGAGGCCAGCAGAGACCTTCCACCTCATGATGATGTGGTGCCTTACACCGATTTAGATTCATCTCTGACTCTGGCCTTCAGTCCCCGCATGGCTCTGCATACCAGGGCACAGTGTCCCAGCATTAAAAATACCAAGGCTGACAGATAGTGTTTATTAATAGCACGAGTGGTGTTTATTGCTGAGCAACAGTCAGCAGCTCGGAGGTTACTGCTGTTACAAGCCAAGGTCTGAGAGTGTTGCCACATTGCTTCTCTCTCCAGAGAGACAGGCTCCATCTTTGGAGCTGTGGGGATGGGGCCTGCTGGGTGCCCCATCTGCCTTGGGGACCTGCTGTGTGCAGGGGATGGGGGTGACAGCACAACATCCTGCCTTCCTGGGGTGACCTGCGAAACACCCAGCATGGCTTTCGCAGATGGGCGCAGAGCAGGACTGCCAGAACTAAGGGTCTGCTCTCCTCCCATCACTTACACTCAGCCGTGTGTTCCCAGAGAGTCCTGCACAGCTCTGCCCCATGACCCCTGTCCACCAACCCAACAAGCTACTGTTTAGGAGCATGCTGGGTTTGAGAGCCCTGTTTTACAGAGAAGAAACCCGACGGACACGGAGGTGAAATGATCCACCAAGGGTGATCTTCTGCCAGTGTTCCAGAGATTACTACAGATCTGGCAACTACCTCTTAGAGGTCCAGAAGAAGTGACAAAACCGGGCACTTCGCTTGGTGTTCTGCAGAGATCCTCACACCCAACTCTACTGAAGAGCTATGAAATGCCCTGGAAGAAGGGAGGAGTTCGGACACTGGAAGCAGTAATAAGCAATGTCATAGCCCAGACTCACAGCTCATACAGTTTGCAGCAGACTTTTCTTCCCAGTCCCTGATCCTATACTCCCAACAGATTTTGTTTTGCACTGCATGCTCTCCAGGCTTCCCTTCTCCAGTCTGTGCTCCCTACCTTACACCAGTTCCGGCTTAAAACCCTGCAGCACGAGTGTGCTACCAGCAATGTACCACTCTGCTCTTCCTCCTGGTCTCATCCTTGTCCTCCTTCTCCATCATCTCATGCACCATGGGGAGGCCTCCCAGAGAATGTCATCCCTGGAGTGTCTTTTTACATGTTGCTTCAAGGGAAGACAATTGCAGCTGGGAAACTCCTCCATCCTGCCCACACAGGCTGCTGCACACCTGGAAATAGCATTACACTGGTGATGAGCAGTTGCCTTAATCAAGGCATGACTTCCCCTTGGAACCACGTGGAGAGGAGCACTCGGAGCCAGGCTGTGCTGTAAGCAAAAGCCATGCTCTGAGCACACGTAAAACTTCATCTCTATCAGGGCATCGCTGAGCACTCAACGGAGGCTAACAATTAACTCTTCTTTAGCTTCTCACCATTAATTCAGCTACACATATCCCCCAGGGTAGCTCAGTGCTGTTATCACCTCTGTACTATTATCTCCACTAACAGCTGAGGAAACTGAGGCACACACTGGAGTAGTGATTGACATTGCCCTAATTAACACAGGGCTGGGAAGAGGATCCAGGTCTGACAGCTGTGGCAGAGCACCAAGGTTCAGGATTATCTTGTATTGCACAACCCTGTAACTCTGAACCACTTTCTTTTACATCAACCCAAAGCAGAAGTTCGGCAGAAAAGTCTCCCGTCGAGGTCACGCTTTTGGTTCATCCTGGCTGAAGCGCTCCGTTCAAAACTCCCTTCACCCTCTGTAATGGCCTTCAAACAGTTTCCCCATCCCTGCTCTGCCTGCCTCCTGCACATTCTGTCACCGCCAGCAAGCTGTCCAACCATCCAGCACCACCGGGCACCCCAGACCCAAAGGACCAAAGTCCTGGTTCAGAGGTACACACAGACCCTTTTTGCTGCTAATCATCTCGATGGGGATCTAAGGAGCCTCTGAGGCCACATGCACGGGCACGTCTGCACGGAGATGCTGAACAAGCGCACAGACTGCCTGTGCTCCCAGCACAATGAGATTGAGGAACCCCTGCTCCTCCCTCGAGGACCCCAATCTGGGTCAGGGAGCCGGGCCATGGATGTTTAATCTGGAACAGTGTGCAGGACACGATTTGGTGGTGTTCCCGTGATTCTTCTCACAATAAGCTTAGAGAGGACAATGCGATTGCTTTGTGAGACATGGTGATGCTGTGTCTTGTGACACAGCCTATTAGCAGATTGGCTAATGCTGGGTGTGCAGCTGCTCTCTGTCACGGGGAAGGCTGAAAGCAGCCAAAATATACCTGTGAATCCTGCCTCTAATTACTCCGAACAAAACACACTCTGCTTCCTGTTTTCCTGCATCACAGTACCTTGCATGGACATCAGAACAACAGTAAATAACTGAGCAAATCCCCTTTTTACACCTTGCTCAGTGAACAGGATTAGACTTGGGACAGGCTGTGGTGGAGATACAAGGACAGGCAGAGCAATGCCCACATTTCTTGCCTGGAAGATAACTTGCTAAACCAAGGGTTGCATTTTGCTTAGCCCCAGCTGCCTCTACACCCCCTACCCGGAACATTCTGTCTCTTTACAGGGTCTGTCTGGCAGCCCTTCACCACTACCTAGTTTTGCCAGGGTGGGATGCAAAAACGTCTAGAGAGGAAACACGGCGTTTCTTCTCTAATCTCACTGACATTTCCCCCTCTTGCTGAGGCTGGTAACAAGGATCCTGGCAGTGAACTCCCTGTAAACTGGTGGGAATGGCCCTTCTCCTGGAAGGAAGGGATCACCTCCAAGGGGCTGTAGATCGAATGAAGTAGTAAATAAATACTAAAGGAATATTTCTTAAAGAAAATTAAACTGGTGGATGTGATTCGCCCACGTTCTCCAAAGCCAGAGCTCTTTTGTAAGGCTTGCAGCAGAAAGGATAACAGCTAATCCCTGGATAAGGGTCAAAGTTCTTGCTGGGCATTAAAACATGGTGATGCGATTAAAGAAAAAGTGAAACCTTGCTGCTCTCAGCAGAGCATCCAGTGAGGAAGCTGCAGGGTGCCCATCATCCAGTCACCGCTGAATGAACCCAGGACACTGAGGATGAGGAGTTAATGGGTTTGGCTGATGGTGTTCTGATACCTGAAAGGGATGTAAAGATTCTTAGGAGTAAGGTAGTGCTCTAGACTCCTGGAACAGCTCACGGACAGGGCAAGGTGATGCACCCAGGCACAAAACAGCTACAACTTCACCTCCTCACCAACAGGCCTTGAAGATCCTGTCCGGAAAAAGTTATTGAGCAGTTGCTGCGGGTACCTCTGATTGGGTGCCTGGGGTTTGTGTGTATTTAAAGTCCAAAAGGCAAACTGGGCTCTAGTGACTTATAACCGGGAGGGGAACTGTACAATTACCCGCAGTGAAACAAGGACATATACACCATCCTTTTTGCAGCTTGGGAAAGACCTGAGATGGACAACTCCTGAAGATGGGGAGCTAATTAAACATAGGGTGGAAGCTGGATGTATAGGGATATGGCAAGGGGCTGCTGAGCAGAGTCTGGAGCGTGCCGAAAGGGACTCGCAGGATTTAATGCTAGGAAGGAAACTCATTGCTGAACCCCACATCCATTTGCAAACAAATGCAATCTGAGAATGTTTACACCCCACAGATTTTGGAATGTACTTGGGTCATGTTGGAATTAATGCTTTCATGAAGGTTGAAAGCTTTTGGGTGTCACTGAAAGCAGGTAGCCTTGCATCCCACATGGATGGCCCTTATACTGGAGCAAGTAGTACAGGATGCTCAGCATAAGCCACCCTGGGGTTTAATGTCTGCCTCTTCACCTGCATGGTCACTCCACAGAGAGGGAAGACTCCAGGGAGTCAATAGCTATGACCATGTAGCAACTCACTACTCTTGTGCAGCAGGGCTCTCCAAGGGGTATAGAGAGGCCAAGGAGCAGGACAGTTCCACAGCTGCTAGTAAAGCTGGCAGCCCAAGCACTCCTGGACACCATGGCCATGACTCCTCCACCACTCAGACCAATTCACATCAGCAAGAGATGTCTTCATGGAAGTGCAAGATGTTTGTAACTGCAAGGGTTCCCTGCACCAAGGGCTGCCAGATAACCTCAGGCCTGAGACATTGTCAACCTATTCCTCCTCATGGCCCCACCTAACAGGGCATTCTTTTTGCCCTCATCATCCTTGTACTGTCCTCTGCCTATCCCTGCTAGCAAAACCCCTCCTGATCTGCACCCTGCTGTTTCTTCTCCTCATCTTGTCCCCTTCCCAAACAGCAGATGAGAGGAAGTGCTATGGAAGCAAAACACTTGTTCAGACTCTCTCTCTAATGACAAGAAGGAGCAGGGAGATGTGACTGCAATTGGGATCAAGCAGTGAGATGACAATAGCTTGATGAAAGCATGAAGAGTGCCAAACCATTTCAGCAAGACAAGGAGCCTTCTACTAACTGGCAATACAATAACCAGCAATGAACTGCACCTGATCATCTGTCGAGGGTCCCAAAACAGGAGGACGGGATTTGTCTCTCGCATGGAGAAATCAAAGCAGAGAGCAGAGCATCAGTGGCCCAGCTGGCAACTGAATACAGTTTCCTCGCTTCCCACACCTCTGCTCTGCTCTACAGACTGGGACTCGCTGACTCCCACAGTTCCTCTAGCAGCACTAGGCAATCCTATCTGATGGTGAGGGAGAAATACAGCTCACCAGATGATTGAACACAGCTACGTGCAGGGCTGCACCTGCGCCCACACTGTAGGGCAGGCACCACAACTCCCACCCAGGCCCTGGGATCCACAGCACCCTTCTGACTCAGCAGCACCAAGGAGAAGGCTTCCCTGTGAACTCCCCAAACTGGCACCTTCAGCAGAAGTTTCTATGAATTCCAGCACAAAAGGAAAAATCCTCTGAAAGGATTTAGGGAGATTAGAACTGAGCAGGGAACAAAATGAGATTTAACTTGTGAAAAGAGAAGCTAATGTATCTGGGGCGAAGCTGATTTGGGATGGGAGGGGACACCCTGGAAAGCAGAAGAATCATAGAACCGAAGAACAGCTTAGGTTGGAAGGGACCTGAGACATTACCTACTGCAACCTCACTGCCATACACAGCAACGCCTCTCAACTAGAAGCTGAGAAAGAGCAGCCACAGAAATGCACTTCCAGAGAGAGATAGCAGAGATAACTTCAGAGCCAGCTGCCTGCTCCTGCTGTTCTGGAGTGACCCACCTTTGGACGTGTTCAGCAGTAGAGACTTCTGAAGGAAAGGGACTATTTTTGTTATACAAGAAAAATGTCAGAAGAGGAACAGGAATTATCAAGGGCAGAGCTCAATAGGCTTTAAAGAACTATTTCATGTCACTGGCTAAGGACCATCTGCAGAGGAGACATGAAGCTACTCTGCAAGCATCTGAGAGGACTACACTAGAGAGGATGGGAACACATCTATGGACACGTCTGCAAGTAGAGAGCAACCCGGTAAAATCCAGGCAAAGAAAATCAAGGCTAAAGAGTGGGGCAGAGTCCAGGCAGTGCCACAGGCTAGGCTGTGAGATACAGCCGGCACAAAGATGAACATGTTCAGAAGAGCAGCACCTTGTTGACAAGACAACCCAAACCCCAAAACTCTTGTTCCTCTTGGGCTGTCTCTGAGCCTGTGACTGATCCCCAAAATTCTGCAGGGGTGCAGACCACATGCAGTCCCACAAAGTGACTCCAAAATGTCACAGCCTCTTGACCTGTAGATCCAGCCACTCTAGCAGGGTACTGGTGCAGAGGGCAGTGCCACTGCCTGACTCACCAGCACCTCCTCCAGTAACTCAGCCAGTTCTCCTGGTTGCTACTATTTAACAAAATCTACACCTCACATTCAAATCACAGAGCTCTGGCAATCCAATCCTGCAAGCAAGAAATTGGCCCTGAATCTCAAGACCAGCCTCAGATTAGTCACCAAATAACTCAGGATGATCCTATGATTCATAATCTACAATGCCTATGGAGTCTGAAAACAATCAGACCCAGTGCTGTTGACATTCCCTCCCCCTTCATTTGCCATTCTTCCAGTGGTGAGAGAAATTAAAAGAAGTAGGAGCTGTCTGCTTATTCCTCTGGAGCGATGGCAACTCTCCAGGGTGTTCCTTCTAGATAGGAGGTCCTTGCAATGGAAAAGGAAGAGGACAAATGCTCTGAGAAGGTGTCCAACATAAAAGTGGAAACTTGGAGGAGAAACGAGCCAGTTCAAGCTAGATGAAGAGTGGAGGTGACTGACAGCAAACGGAAACTCCAGAAGTTAGAGCCTGCACTGTCCTATGAGCACCCAGGTGAGATGTTTCTTTTAAAGGAATGAGTCCATCATTCTTGGGGCTTTTGCTTCTGTGTTTATGGGTGCAGAGCCAAGCACAGACAGGAAGGACAGGAAGAGATGCTGGGGGCAGCCCTGCTTCTGAACACACAAACACCAGGTGTCTCTCCAGGAATAACTATGCCCATGGCACAAGCTGCATCCAGTGCCAGCAGATTCTCTGTAGCTGAGAAGGATGCAAAGGTTAGACAGAGAGATGGTAGCTTGGCAACCTTTCCGTAGCACATACTGCAACGCAGATAGGAGTTGTGGACAGCATGGAGAAGAGCTATGGTTGGCTCATGCAGCCCACATTTCTGGCCTTGAAATCTCTAAAGAGGTGGTGGAAGTAAATTATTTGCTTAAACTGCTCATTGTACTCATCTTGTGGTGCTTCTCCCATGTCCATGAGGCTCCAGCTAAGAGGTCAGGTCTGTTCACCCTTTTGCTTAGCTAATGCTCCCATTGGACAGAGTGGCACATGAAAGGCCTAAGGTTTGGGTGAGACACCCATCACCACAGACCCATTCAACCAAGATTCAGAGGTGTTGTCACCCAGAGCCAAAGCTGGTCACCTCCAAGGCATCACACACATGCTGGAAGAGAGGCATTTACATCTGCATCCCAGATACTTCGAAAATTACACAGACCTCCCTGGGAACTGCTGCTTATCAGTGGTCCTGGCAGGGTGCTCAGAAGGGCCTTTCCCAGCCCCGATCTCACCACACAATGTGCTACAAGCACAGCACACAGCTGCTCCCAGAATAGCTAGAAGAGAAGGTGCCAATGTAACTCCATAACTGAACACCCAAGGCTGTGCTGGCATCAGGCTTGTCCCTGCTGCAGGCACCATGTTTGGCCAGGACACAGCACAGGGTGGACAGCAGAGGTACCTGAGTGCTGGAGGTGCTTAGAAGCAAACGGCAGCAGGTTGCAGCAGGCAGCCCTGTTGCCTGAGATGCTTGGGCAACCTCAAGATGGACAGGGATTGGTCTTCATTTTCACCCCCAAAGAAGTGTCTGGGGCATCTGAAAGTGAAAACAAAGAGCCGGAACCAGTATGAAAGCCCCATGTCACACAGAGAGATACAGCCCAGACATGCAGACAACTCCTAAAGTGTCCGTCATCTCATAATGCACAGAATTTCCCACCTGCACATATGGAGGCAGCTCAGGCAGCAAGCTGAAAGAGATCCCTATGGGAAGGTTCTTCAGGCATTGGGACACCAGCCCTGGGCAAGTGAATGGGTGGCACCTGCCCAACAACTCCACTCACTGCACCTCTGGGATGTTCTTCAGGCCTTCTGCTCTGATGCAGGCAGCCAGAAATCTGACTTTTGAGGGAGAACCTGACCCTTGTCCCCATCCATGGTGCAAAAGAACTCAGGGTGCCCACAGCTCCCCACACTGAAGGGAAATCCTTCTCCAAAGCTGTAGTCAGGCACTCTTTGTATCCCTTTCACACCCACCTTGGTCTTACCCACAGCTTGCCATCTCCTATGAGATACGGTGTGCTTAGCTGGAGGTGCAGCCTTCCTCTGGGATGGTCAGCAGCTCTGTCACCTCGCAGTGCTGCAAGGTGCTGGGCGCTGCAGAGCACAGGGAGTGCCAACAGCTGCCTGTGGGATGGCACAGTGCTACTGAGACCACATTGACCTGGCCCCAAACAGGGCATTGGGAACAAGCATGGTGCTTGCACAGACCAGGACTGCAGGTATTGTGCTGGGCAAATGGGATTAGCCTTAAATTTCAAGTGTCTCCAGCACAGAGAGGCTGTCTCACGCTCACCACGAGGTCTGGGACAAAAACACCTCTTTCACTGCTAGAGCTTCTGTAAGTGGACAGTGGAGGATGTAATCTGTGAGACAGGTTTTCTTTGGGCCTCCAAAGTTCTTTGTGGGACCATGCCGAAGAACCAAATCTTCACAGGCTATGTCCCATGTAGGTAGGGCCCAAACAGAGCTTGGCTGCCTTTCAGACCTGGCCAGCAGCATCAGACTTCAGCACCCCAAGGGGTTAAAACCCCTATCAAGATCCAAGCAGGAAAGCCAGAAGGGGTTTTCTTTTGTGCCTGTCTAGGGCACCCTTTTATGCCTTTCACTCTTCAAATCCCACAGAATAAATGAAGCAGGAGCAAGGAAAGCACCAGCCAGCTGCTTGAGGGTAATTAGCCAGACACCAAACGTGGACGTGACCAGCAGCCTTTGAGTTCTCATGTGCCGAAAGAAAGGCTGTGTGCCGAGACCAGAACGCCTGACTGCAAACCTGGCCTGGTTCCACGTGTCCTCACCTCACCTCAGAGCAGGACACAACCAAGCCAGGTGCAAACCCTGGGCAGCATTAGGGGTAGCTGCTCTCCTGTGTCCTGTACTCCAGGAGCAGGGTCCTCACTCATGCACAGCATCTCCAGCCAGGCTAAGCTCCCCTCCAACACTGAGCTGCGATTGCTGTCTCATGAGAGGCAATGACCCAACTCTATCCACCCTGGAGGATAAAGAAGAAGAGCTGGATTGCTTCCAGGGCCCCAGGTACCTCATTCAGAGCTGCTTGGGCAGGTTCTTGCTGCAGTGATTTGAGGCAGCTGCCTTGGCTCTGTGGCAGCCACATACAAGCATTTCCTCATAGAGTTGTCCTGGATGAAATGTGCCACATAGACATGTGCAGGCACCGCCTCGTGGAGCAGGTAGCTACCAGGTCACCTGGCTCTACAGATGGGCTACTTCTTCTGAGACCCCAGAGGTAGGTAAAGAGAGTGGGGTGCAGCTTGCTCTTCTCCTCCAGGCACTGGGGGCAGGCAGTGTTGGAAGCATTGCAACTGGCAGTAGGGACCCAACTGCCTCCTCCATCTGGGAGACGTGGGTTCCCTCACGCTGGGATTTCTTACCCAGCTCAACCCAGATGAGGGACACTGACCGGCCAGTTTCAACCTTCCCAGTCTGTAGAACTGTAAACATTTCCCAGGACACAGAGAGACGATGCGGATCTCTGTCTCCTTGCACAGCCGTCTGTGAAACAGCTCATTGATCCTCATGAGCCAAATGCCAGAGGTGGATAAGCAAGAGAAGTAACTGTGAATTCCTCATGCAGCAGCATGTATGGTGGGCAGCCCCCACTCACCTTCTCACCTCACCAGTGTACTCCATAAGATGTCACTGAACAAAGAACCAGTCTCCTCAAGTGCCTGTCCTCATTTCTCTTTCCTCTGCAGAGGCTGTGACTGCAGATCAACCAGTTGAGCTGCCCAAGAGTATCCTAAATAAAAGCAGATCCTGTACCATCACCAGAGCAGGATGGAGTCAGCCGTGAACTCTGTGGAATTAACCCCAGTGAATTGCTTCCCAGGCATCCAAGAATATCCTGCAAGCTCTCTTCCAGCGCAGCCAGACACCTGGCCCGATTCACTCACCTCCACAGTTGATGGAGAAACACCACTTCCAAAGGGCTTTTCATCCCAACAACCCCAAAGCCCATCCCAAAAGATGCAGCAGTATCCTTCATGACATGGAGAACACAGTCAGCCGATCCAATTGGTTCTTTGTTCAGCACCATCCAAAAGGGTGGAGAGGCCTTGCCAAGCCCTCACTGGCAGCAGGTTACCCACAGGCTGCTCCAACACCAAATCCATTACCAGGGACAGTCGGGTTCAGAGTGAAATTTTCCTCTTTGATTGTAAATTCCACTGGGATTTTGGCTGCAGCTACTTGCGCCAACGCAGCACACGGGGCTCGGCTCCTGTCCGGACAGATTCAGGACCATCTCCTTGGTGGGAGTTCTGTCCGCTTGTTCCTGCCCATCAGACCACCCTCTTCTCAAGGACCAGGGAACTTCGGCCGAGCTCCACACGAGAGTTTTGGTGCCTGCCTGTCTCCCCTTCATGTCAACAGCTACCCAAACACTTTTAGAGGCTCTAGGTCCCAATCAGAGTCCAGCTGGCAAGGTCATTGGTGCCCTGTAGCCTCCACAGACAAGGCTGGAGGGTCTGTTACACAACAGGACAAAACCAGGATGCAAAGCAGAAGGAGAAGGCAAAGGAAATCAAGGTCAGAATTAAATTCTTTAATACAAAAAAAAGTTGTTTGTCGTTGTTGTTGCCTTTTAAGATAATATCTGTAATTTCTTTGTTTAAAAATAAATATGCACTAAGGAATATCTTGAAAAAATTCACTAGACACAATACGTAGTGTTAATATCTTTTTTCCCCGCAATTATTACAGATAAACAGTAGCACCAATAAATAAAATGATAACAAATATTAAAATTAAAAAGGAGAGAGATTCGAGATGTAGAATTTTCTATTTTTTCCTGTTTCTTTTTTTGTACATATATAAAAACAAAAAAAAAATCGTAGCGTCTATTTAATCCGAATCACACATATACATAAACATATATATATATATACACACACAGAGCCAAATATATATATAGTATGTAGATGTATATCTAACCCTTGTCTTGATAGGAATGTGTACGGGGGGTGGGTGTTAGAAAAATTAATTAAATAACTGCCCATAACATGCTACTGACTCTGCCAACAATTGAGGAGAGATCGGACGGGACAACAGGAAGGTTAAATTTTTTACACAACCAGTACAAATAAAACCAAAACAAAACAAAAAAAAAGAAAAAATAAAGAGGTACAGCTTATAAATAGTTGAAATTAAATATTAACAAAGAATACTGAAAAATCCCTACTCTTTAATTAAATTATCTGTTTAATTTCTAATTTAAAAAGGGATATTAAATAAGTATATAAAACACTTTTCTCTTCCCTCCCTCCCCTCCCTCCCCCCCGCATCAGAAGCCTCTGTCTTGCGCACGATACGGTGTAAGTCAACATTGCAGGTGCAAGCACCCACCCGCATTCTTCTCTTTCCAAAAGCCATCGGCTGGATCAGGAGTTCCTAGTGGTTAGTAGTCACTTGTTGTGAGTCTGTTTTTAGACCATCTCGTCTTTTTTGGAAGCTTTCTGCATCGTACATTATCAGGCCTTGAGAATTCAATTGCGGATGGCTGCAGCATTCTGACACAGACCGAGTACCTTTTCGATGAGAATTATTATTAATAAGAATTTTAATCACAGAACGAGGTTATAGATATCCACATAGCTGTACAAGCACGCTTCTCCACGCGTGTGTGTGCACGCCCGTGTGCAAGGTGGGTTTTCGCATACACCACAGTGTATATTGCAAATAACACACGTAGCCAAGACTCTCAGATGTGGCTCAGGGAACCCGACTGCCTTCACATTTGAGTCCCCAGCCCAAGATGTGGAAAAGGAGCCTGATATTTACAGGACACCGTAAGACTTCAAAANAAAGGAGAGAAAAAACACAACCACCCATACACCCAGACACAAACGCACACATCCACACCTGCACATGCATACCACCCCTACTGTGTATATACTTCTGATTAATATCCCTTTCCAGAAATGTTCCGTAAGTATCTTGGATGCTCTCGAGTGGCAGCTCTGTGCATGAAGAAAGCAGACAGTGCTGAACGACTGCACGGCTATGCACCGGTCCCCATTCTCGCTTCAGCACACTGTAGGCCTCGTGTCCTTTTGCAGCCACCAAGGGCAGGAAATCTAGACTCCCGTGACACATCCTCAAATGGCAAGTTAGTGTACGTCAGCTGCCCACCATCCTTAAGAGAGGCCAGCATACCTCTCTGGCAAAAGTTTCTAGAGCGAGTAAAGTCAACGCAAAATGTACACTGACATCCCATGTCCCAGCAAGGCAGGCAGGTTATGAGACGAGTAAAGGCGAAGGTTGGGGGAAGAGAGGGAAGGAGGAATCCTTGATCATGGAGATGGCCACTGCCTTGGCCTTTGACCCATCGCACCCTAGGATGCCGCTCTTTGGAACTCCCTGTCCATCCTCTCCATCACCTCCCCTCCCTGTCCCAGGCAAGGAGGAGGGGGTTTGCGGTACAGCACACTCTACAGAGAAACAGCAGAGGCCACACAAGTCAGTTAGAGTTAAGAAGTTTACACCCAGCGCTTCTACTCAAGTCCAGTTTTAGCTTGTTTCTTATGCCCCAAGTAGCCCGCTTGTGTCCACAGCAGTCGAGTATTATCCAGTGAAGACACCAATAACATTAGCAAATGTTAAAAAAAATAATCAGTATATATATATATAATATATATATATGTGTGTGTGTGTGTGGTTAGGATATACATATATGTATATATAGATGTGGTTAAAGTATATATACATATATATATGCATACGAAGTATACACACATATATATGTATGCATGGGAAAACCCAACAGATACACCCCTCTAGTCTTCCTGGCTCTGTTATTTAGCAGCATGAAAAGAAAAAATAAAATAAAACAGTTCAAAACCCAAAAGGTGAATTCTGTGCGGCGGGTGCCTTGGGGAATGTTCCTTCCGGAGTCCATCGTCCGTACTGAAAGTGCTGTGCTCTACTGATCCTTCATTTTTAGGGTTCATTTGGATTAGTGTTTTGTTGTTTGTTTTTTCTGTCCAGGCGAGAAATCAGGCTCCAGAAACAGGGCTGCTCCCCTTTCTTTTCCGCTGCTCATCGTCTCGGTTTTTCACATCTGTCAGAGAGGAGAGGAGAAAAAGAGAAGGTTAATTGTCTGGGATGGAGGTGCAAGTAGGGCAGGGAAGGGAAGGGAATGAAGGTGACTAATGTGTTTAAGAGCACATGGTGTTAAGACATGGCATGATGTCACTGGTGGGGCAAAACCGCCAAGAATCTCAACTCATCAACAGGTCGAAGAATTCTACTCCCCCAGGGTCACCTCAATGGGGCAGGGTGAGGGGAACAGTACTGGTACAGGGCTAAATTTGGGAGCATTCCTCACGGATGAGCACAGTGTCTGGTCTGCACTCTCTCACACCATGCACACGCAGGTACACACACACAGAAAAACAAGGCATGCAGGACAGCTCTCAGCAGTCCCCCTAGCCTTGTTTGTGCTGGGAGCAGTGCAGGCAATGGGGTTCATGCAGGCAAGAAGGTGAACAGAAAGTTCTCTCATTCCACTAGCTGCCATGAGCATACATTAGCACCAGAGAAGAGAAGCAGCAGCCTGAAGAAGCAGCAAAAGAAACAAGAATTTACCCTTTCCTGTTAGGCTTTATTTTAATTCTACAAGAACGAGCATGAGGAATTTCAGCTTAACCAACTTTTTACTGGGAAACAGCTACGCTCCCCAATCCTGTGACTCCTTCATACCTTTTGGCTATCTGCCAGCTCTGGAAACCCTACCACAGAGAGTGACTCGTCAGAGAAACTAGTGATGCAATTCTGCCACTGTGATTTCTTTAAGGTATTCAGGGGGGTTTTTCCTTTGTATCTGTTACTATTTCTCAACCTTCAAACTTTGTAGGATAATTTCCAGTTACTCTGGGATTTGGGAACAGGAGCAGAAGGAAGAGGCCAAAGTTAGGTCTGGTCTCACACTTCAGGGACTATTATGCTCATGTGAATAAGTTTACCTACAGAAGCTCTCTTCTGGCCCTTCCATCAGTCACTTTCCCACTGTAATTACAGCGCCTCAGAAAATTTCTCTGTATGCAGAACACAGTCCATCACGCTGGCAGTGTCACTGTGCTCGGGATACAAGGCATTCTCACACCTAAAGGATGCACCTGCTACTCACAACAGCCTTAGTCACCTAATCAGTTCTAAGCAGGCAAACGGAAGCAAACAGATGTCTCTTCTTCCAGGATGCAGCCCCACAGGGCACTGGATCTCTTTCTCCCTCTTCTATTCTCCCATCCAATCACTGTCACTGCAATGTTCTCTTGACTGGAGGAACCTCCAGTTTCACTCAGGGACTAGAGTTCAGAGTTAGAGTCAAGGGTTCACCAGCAACTTTGTCTCTCACTCTGGGTAGGTAGGATGATCCCATCCCAGAGAGGCACTCGCAGCTGGTGTGAGTCCAGACACCTCACAGAGTTCACCACAAGGCTGTGGTGAGCACTAGGAATCACTTCGGCACACGCACACGTCTGCACTACAAGTGGTGCCTGACAGGTAGCTCTCAGACAGAGGCATTGCATGGATCTCCGAACCAACACTTACCACACAGTGTTTGAGTCTTCTACCTCACACCTGAAATACAGACTTCTGCCTGCCCTCAGCCAGAAACAGACTGAATGCTGCTGCAGCCCACATCCCAGCCTCGAGTGCAGCCCCTCAAGCCACAGCTCTGGCCAACGTGTGAACAGGGAACTGTGAGCACAGTGCAAGAAGGTAGAGTGCTCTCCCTGTCTTTCAGAAGACCAAAGAGGCCAGAGAGATGGGGACAGCCCAGGGGGAGGCTCCTGGCCTGGCTCTCCTCCACACAGAGCAGAGCCACATACAAAGGGCTTGAAAGACAGAGGTGGTCAGATCTTGGTCAGTTAAGAATTTGTCTTCATCCAACAGTACCTTCAGAGTCGATACAGATAAGAGTACAGAGGGGCTACAGACCCTCCCCCTGGCTATTTTACCAACAGAGTTACCTTGTTCTACAGGAAAGGACTCCCGAGATACAAACACCCTGCTTCTGGGAGTCTTCCCTGTCCAAGTCCTGAGAGCACATCTGAAACACGTGCCACCCTCTGCCACAGGACAGCTGTCCCCAGCTCAGTTAGCCCCTCTGCCCTCTGGCCCACATAGGACAGAAAAAAGAAGCGATCATACAGCACTGATGCCAGAAGTCAGCAGGAAGCAAGCTCCCCCCTTTCTCCTTCTCTTTCTTTCTCTTTGTGTGTTTCTTTCATCCTTTAAGACACAAACCTGCAAGTGCGCTCGTTTAACTCAAGCTGCCTCGACTTGCAACGTGAGTCTGTGAATTTGCAGGAACATTTACAGGTCTGGGGATCTTGTACAAACAAGTGCTTTCTCCTCTCTGAGCAAGGCTCACAGTGACTGCAAAAAGGCAAAAGGAAAGATGTCTAAGCTACAGCGCTTCAGCAGAAAGAAAATACACATGCAACACCCTACACATCAAAGCAATCCCCTTGCCCCCTCCCACGGCCCCCATGTTGCCCGCTGGAGCACTGCGGGCGGGCTGATGGATCTTCCAGCAGCACCCCAGAAGCCCCCAGACAGCACCCCCTTGCAGTAGCAAAAAGAGAAAGAAAACAGGCTATCTGCACAGGATTCACAAAATGCTGCATTGGATCTGTCAGCACAGGTCAGAGGGAAGAAGAAGGAAAGGCAAGGATGGGAAGTTGAGAGGTCCCAACCAGCTACTGATCTATCAGTGGAAGGAGTTTTCTGAAGTGGGCTGCTCAAGCAGAAAGAGGCCAGTGGCTAAACATGTTAAAGACACGGGGTCTCTTCTCCCCTGGAAAGCAGCTGGGTTCCAGCAGCACATGCCTACCCCTGCAGCTGCACTGTCCAAGTCTCCATAAGCCCCATCCCAACCTCACACCTAGGAGTCTCTTACAGAGGGGTTGTGAATTTACAATGCAGAATCCTGTGAACCACTGTGAGAGACACAGCGAAAGAGACAGAGACAGGGGGAGAGAGAAGCCACCAAATCCAGCTGAAAGAGAGGAAAAATGCAAGAGATTCCCCCCATCCCTGACAAGTTCCCCAGCACCCCCTTCTCTGGCTTCCCAGTGTTCCACCTCTCCTGTGCACCTGTAACTCCACCAGACACACGAGCACTCACTCACAGACACACACACACGCACACATGTGCGGCAGCCCCAGCCTGCCTGCTGCCAGCTGTAGCAGTGAGGGCACAAGACAAGGCAAGGAAAGCAGATGACACAGTTGCAACCTAAAGGCATGCAAGTGTGGTACAGGGCACTCGCCCACCCACCTGCACTCACATGCCTCTGGGAATGGTCACCACTGATGGTTAGAGAGCCAAGCAAGCCAAAGCCATCTTCCCTGAGACACGCTTGGTGCCAGAGCAGTGCTACCACCACTGTTGCCCCTGCAAAATCTGCAGCCCACCAGTGATTGGGGGAGGAGGGTGAGATCTGAGTGAGCAGCAAGCGGGTGGACTGGTTTGGGGAGAGGGAGGGAAAAGAATCTACAAGCAGAGGACACAAACGTACAAGCTGAGTGGTTTGTACCGGCCTTTCTTGCGCTTTCTCTTTTGACCCTTCCCCTTTCCTCGTTTTGATTTTCTGGAAGAAAAACAACAAAAAAAAAAACAGAAAGAAAGAGAGACAGAAGGAAAGAAAGGGAGAGAGAGAGAAAACGGAAGAAAATGCAAGGAAGAGGGTAAAAAAAAATACAGCCTTGCTGGAAGGGGAGAAGCACACAAGGCAAGACTGGAGAGCGAGTCCCACAGCTGAAGCACAGATCTCCACATCACACTCACATCCACCAGCCCTCCTGTGCTCCTGCCAGCACACACAGCCAAGCCAGCACCAGGGGACTCAGCAGAGACCACCCTCAGCAGGAATGCTGCAAGTAGAGGCAGATCTGCTGGAGCCTCAGAGGGGCACCTGCCCTCTCCAGAGAGGGGCAGTGGGAAAAGGACAAGGTGGGGGGAAGAACAGAAAGAAGCCTTGTGAAAGCCTCACACGACCATGGTGAGCGCAGACAACTGCTCCAGGCAACAAGCAGAGGTGCACGCCAGCTGCTGGGGGGCAATCCAAGTGGAGGGGGGCTGTCCAGGGAAATGGGATACACTCTCACCTGACTCCAAGGCATCAGGCCTCAGAGCTGGTGGTAGCCCTGTCCTGGTATAGGAGTAAAGGAGGGCTTGCCACAGCACCTCACAGACAAGGGAAGAGACCTGCGCTACACAGCCATCTGTGTGGGAAAGGGATACCTAGCCCAAAGGTTCTGTTCATCCACCACACCTCCTGCCTGTGGTTCACAGGACTCCAGAAGACATCGCTGAATGTCCGCTAACATCCCTTCTGGCAGCCTCCAACTTGAGTTCCAAAGCGAAAAGAGGAAGGCAGGCCTGATCTAGTCATGGAACCCAGGAGATAGATAACCAACAGAAGCTTCCCCAGCGATCTATGAGACAACTGAGCAGATGGAGGCAAGGCACTAACTCTGTTATAAAAATTCCACCAGCTGCTCCTGACTCTTGGGCAGGAGCTGGGACAACTAGTAGCAGGGACATGCAGTCTCGGACACTAACCATGGAATCCTACAGGCCACCAAGGGCACAGGAAGGGAGGCTAGAGCCTCCTTGAGCCCCTTTAGCACAGGACCAATGCAGGGACACATAGTGAGAAGGTCTTGGGCAAAGGCTTTCTCACTCTCAGGTGCAGTCCACCTCAGACAGGTGATGAGGGGACACAGGAGAACAGAAGGAAAGCACAATAGGTGTTGCTTAGGCCCTGCTCAAGTCCTTTTACGACGAGTTTCAGAGCACCAGCTAGCTCCTAGCCTCTGCTCAACACATCAGGAGTCACAGGAAGGTGGTGGTAAGGGGAGGAAAATCCACCTGGAGGGAGGAGATGGGCACCGGCATAACAGGACTTTCAGTCCAGCCCAAATCAAAGCATACCCACCAGCCTATACCTTCCCTTTCTTACCCAGGGAGTGGAGAAACAGCAAGGAGCAGGCAAAGTGCTGTTAGAAGAGGAAAGGGAATGCGACGCAGTCTGGGCTGGCTGCTTCACCCGAAACCCATCCTCACAGAGCTCACACATTCCCAACTCTCTTGCACAACTTCAAACCACAGAGCCACGCAGACTGACCATTCCCGACACGGCCCTGCACAGAGAGGAGTGCCGGGGGCACATGGTCCACTGCAGCCAGGAGCAGATTTTCTGGGGGAGGAGGAAAGGCTGGAAGGCAGCTAGAGATATACAAGCAACAGGAGAGGAAGTGAAGTTCTCTCACTCTCATGCTTGCTCTCTGTGTTTCAGCCTCATCTTCCAACATTCACCCCCTTCCTCTCCATCTCCATTCCTCTGAACAGCAGAGTCACTCACTATCCCAGCCATGCACAGTCCAGCTGACCCTCTCACACAGAGAGGTCACTCTTTTGCATGTTGATCCATGTTTTGTGATCATCCCTATGACTACTGCAGGACAAGAGCTTCTCCACTTCCCACAACCTTATTAATTTGGAGGGAAAGTAATGAGAAGGTTGTGTCTTCAGGTCATCAGAGCAGATCCACCAGATTTTTTTTTAAGACAAAAACTCCAAACCTCTCATGAAAGCCTCCACCAAGGCCCAGCTAGGGCATGATCTCCGTTCACGCCCTCCCAGGCCCCCACCCAACCAAAACCAGCACCACACCCTGAATGGCATCAGTTCTGTTTCCACCAAGCCTCTACTACCACCTCTTTCTGCAGCCAGCAGAGCTCTTACCCAAGCCAGCAAGTACCCAAGCAGCAAGAGAATTAACCATAAAGAAAGGCAGCAGTCTGCAATGACCAGAAACACCCCAGGAAGAGGGAAGGGAGAATGGGGGGCCGCACCTTGAATCCATTCTGGTAGGACACACACAACAGGATTTCCCTGACTCAGGATAAAGCATTAGGAATGACTGCCATGGTTGTGGGTCATGCAAGCTCCAAGTCTGGGGTATGAAGGAAGGACCATCAGATCTGGGTTGCTGTGCCCACCTGGAATGGATTCACAGTGTTGCCCCATGCACTACCACACAACACTTGCAAAACCACCTTCTCCAAATGAGTGTCTCCAACCAAAGAAAAGGGCAAGGGGCAGTGGGGAGAGGAAATGCCAACCAATCACCAAAAGAGAAAGGAGGAAAGGCTCGTGACTTACTTTTCTTGTTTGTTTTTGACATCTTTCTTTGGTCTGTGAGGGAAGAGAGAACAAAGGCCTCATTAGAAGGGAGATTTCTACATAGGCTCCAGCATTATCCCCAGTCCCCTCCAAGTCCCAGGAAGGACATGTACAGCTGGCACTGCATGCACAGGTTAAGTGGGACTTCTCAAAAGTGTCTGCTCTCCTGTCACACCCTGCTGGTTGCCAGAACCAAAAGAGCCCCAGCTGCATGCTAGCGTTGTGCACCTGTGACACCTAGAGATGGAAGAGCCTCTCCAGCAAAGGACTTGTTTTTCCAGGCTCAGTCACCCCACTGCAAAACAGCTGAGGAGACTACAGAAGCCTCTGGACAACAGTCCCAATGCAATGACAGAAAAAAAAAGGCAAGGCTCAGAATAGGTTTATTGCAAGAGGAACCAGGGCTGTCCCATTCTCACCTGCAATCACATTTACTGTGCTGTAAGAAGCTCATGTGCGCTATGTGCTGACTCTGATGGGGTTTAATTCTCATGATCTGGAATGAAAGAAACAAAGAGGGTCACTGCCCATTCACTATTGATATCCACTGCTCCAAACCAGCCCGCTGCGCAGCAAAGCATTTGCATCCCAGGTGCTCCTGGGAAAAGCACGGCAGGGTTTGAGCTGGCTTTGAGGCCCTGTTCTCCCCGTCAGTGAAGCCTTTGATCACAAGCAAGTGGCAGCACCAGCCTCACGCCAAAGCTCTGTTTGCTCATGCAAGGTGCCAGAACCAGTGGCATGCCCTCAAGACAGGCATGGCAGGGAATGTAACACCACAGCAAGGTTCTGATGGAGCTGGCCCTGGGTGATGCTACAGAGACAGTAAGGGAGCACCCAGCCCAATCTTGGGCGGAAGCATGCTGCAGTCTGCAAAAAGGCCCGAGGCAGGAATTCCACATCCAACTCTTCTTCTCTAAGCCGCTGCTGCTCCTTCCCAGCTGACACCTTGCTTTCTCAGTGACTCAACACACAAAGCAAATCCGTTGATCTGTGCTTTAAAAAGCCCCGCAGAGCTGCTCAAGTGCCTCTGACCCTCTACTGGCACAAGGACGTACCAGCCAAAAACTGTAATTGAGCAAGGAATAGTAGGAAGAAATCCATCCCTACCTATACCATGATAGCATGCTCTGGCCCAGGCTGGAGCTGCAAGCGGAAAAGCAGTGTGGGGAACCAAGAAAGGGCACTGACAGGTTCTCCACCAAAGTTCAAACACAGCTCAAAGGACAAGTAAAAAGAGCTTGCTGTTAATCACTTGGTCCTACATAACTCTCACTTGTATCAAAAAGCAATGGCAATATTTACAGTTGCCACTCAAGACACTAAGAGACAAAAGTAGGCAAGGGTGCAGTGTGTTAAGGGTAATGGACACCAGCACCATTGTGGACACAAGCTGGAATCCAGGCTGGCAGACAAGGGCAGTGACAAAGCTCTTTACAGCAGAGTTTACATCCTCCCTCATACCCAGCCTTTGCTATCAGAGCAAGGAAGGAATTCAGCAGGCTTCAAACAAAGGAGGAAGAAGCCCAGAGGCAGAAAGGCTTTTCAACTTGACACTGAAGCAAAGTGCTTCTTAGAGCCCCTTTCCACCCCTGCTGTGCCAATGTAGCTAATGACCCAAATCCCCTGCTCTGGTGGTAAAGGTTGACCTCACATGCCCTCCGAGAGAGAGTACTGACAGGGGAACCCTTCTGCACTACTCAGGTGCCTTAAGAACAACAGCTGTGAGGACCAAATGCCCCATGGTGTGCCTTCTTTGGGGCCTCACAGGTAACAGTGTAAGAACTGCTCCTTTGCATCCCCCTTGATACTGTATTTGGGCACCAACAAGGTCAGAGCCATTCTCTTAGGCATGAGCAGACACAGTTAGCTCCTCTGCCAACCCTGCATGGTGCAATGCTGGACACAAGGGTCAGGGAAGGGGAGCCCTCCTGATCCAACAATGTCCTGCTCCCTGGGGTAGGCTGCTCTTCCTGTGAATCAGCTGGGACTTGCGGTGGCTGCTTCCTTACACTCAAGTGCGCCAGCTTGCAAGCTGGACCCTCACCTCCATTGTGACGTTGTACACATCCACAGGGACACATTCTAGGCCCTCATCGCCGCAGCAACCCGCACATCTCATCAGAGGCACACAGGATGGCTTGAATATGTACTCCACCTCATCAGGGTACTCCTGGAAAATGTCCACCAGGGTCTCAATAGTCCTGCAGAAGCTGCGCTCGTAGACTTCCAGGAATTTGATAACTAAAAGGAGGAACGGAGGGAGTAAGTTAATGCAAGCTTAGCTCAAGAACTTCTAGTGCTTCAGCTCTTAAAACGAGCCAGACAGTTGCAACACATCTACTCTGCGCTCTTCAGAGTCTTGCAGGCCTAAGTCCTTTGTCTCTGCCCTACACTCACTCACTCACTCACACACACACACACACACAAATCAAGTGGGGCAAAGACAATCTTCCTGCTGCCGCGTTGCAGAGGCAAGAAAGACAAGAGAACCTCATTCTTTGCCTCCCTGGCAACATACTTTCCACAGACACCTCCTCCCCAAAACACTTCCCCACTCCCCCATAATATGGGTTACGCTGCCACTAAGTATCCTAGCCCTAGCACTGCCGGCAGTTATAGTCCGTGCTCTAGGTTAAAGCACTTCACCCCAAAAGTTTTGCCTTTAACCCCCTTTCCAAACAGCCTGTGGATGACTCAGTGGGTTTTAAGAGGGCAAGGGGATAACCCAGAAGCATCCTTTCTAAAGACCTCAGTGCAGAGACTTATTCAGAGGGTTCTGAATTATGCATCCTCCCATCTTCACTCTTCCTGCAAAGCTACTTCTTCTGGCCACGCAGAACATCCTCACGAGGCCACCCTAGAACCAAGGCAACACCTGCCACAAGTCACATCCTCCCTGTCTCCACACTGACCACTTTCCTAGGAATTTAGCAGACCATTCAAAGATTTTAAGCTCACAGCACCCTCAGGATTAACTAGACTGTCTGTTTGGCTACTGACCCACAATGAGGCCATGTGGGAGGGGGAACAGGGTGGATCTGCCCTTATCCCCTGCTGTCCATACAAATGGAGCAAACACTAACTGCTTGCGAGCCGCACTGATTTCACAAGCATTTCTCAACATTTCCCAGTCTCTTGCCAAAGCTTCGTTTTGCTGCTTGGTCAAGGGTTGGACAGATTTAAAGAGAGATACGACAGATAACCACATGCGCGAAATTCCCAGCCGCTATCCCCCCCAGCTCTATCACCACACAGGCAAAGGAGGATGTCTCCAAAGCAGCAGAGGATAAGAGTGCACACAGAGATAGTAGCTGCCCCATGCTGCTGTACCCTATAATGAGCCACCTGTACAGTATGCAGAGCCCTACAGCACCAAGGTTGATAACTTTGAGTGATAAGAGCAAACTGCTTGCATCATGGAAAAAAATGGTCTCCAGTAAGCGATTCTCAAGTGCCCTGAACTTGTGACAAACTGGCATAAAGGTTACTTTGCCACAAAAATGCAAAAGCTGCAGGCTTTGAGCTCACAGCTTGCAGTTAATTCTTCAAAGTTAATTCTAGGTCATGTAGAGCCAACAGTGCCACCGTGCTGAAAGCAGGTACAACAGGAAAAGAGCTTCGGTCCAGGGAGCTGGAAGTGACAGAGAACATGAGCAGCTATTCAAAGAGCAAGTGGTTTGTGAAAGGGAAATGCAGTATGACAGGCATGGACTGCTTGTTGGTATTCCTGACCTAGAAGACAGCATGGTTCAGTTCCTTGCCCCTTCATTTCCTCTTCCCTGCTCCCCAGTTCTGCCTCCACTCTGCTCCCTTATCTTGTCTGAAGCTAGCTCCTTCTTCCCTTCACAGTGACCTTAGTCACCGCCCATGTTCCAACAAGTTCAACAACTTAATATGTGGGAAATTCTGCAGGCACCATGACTATCACTAAACTGCTCCGCTGATTGCTCACTCAGTGCCAGCAGAGGGATCTGAGAACTCTAGCAGTACAGGCACAGCACTGGATAAAACTGCTCAAGGATCAGTGCCAAGAGGAGGGAAGAAAAGGGGGAGGGAAAGCAGCAGCTACCTTTGCAAGTCAAACACTGCTCACTGAAGCAGTCTGGGGCATAAAAGATGCAGAAAGCAAAGCAGAAAACAGAAGTGAAACCGATTCCCATCTGCCACACTTTCTACATGTTTGCCCTGTGCAAACAACTGGACTGCAGCAGAGAATCCAGACTACAGACCGGTCACAGCACAGAACACTCTACTTCTTTTGCAGAGCCCTAACTTTCACAGCTGCACCCTTGTGACTGTATTTGAGACCCGGGAGATTTGACAGGACCAAACTATTTCCACAGACAACGTTGTAAGGTGTTTTTTTTTTTCTTTGCACACAATGATTTTCCAAAGTCTGAATCAGCCTCTGAAAAGGAAACGGAGAATCTTTCTCCAGCTGCCAGCCAGAAGGCCATACCATGAAGGGCACGTTGCCTTGATTCTCCCAGACATGGGACATTCACAGAGAGACTGTTCAAAGCTCCATAGGTCATTTGTACAGTTAGCACCCAAACTGGAGCACAAGACCGAGGTACAGTCACCCACACCAGCAAGGCCCTGCCCTGGCTACCATACCTACACACACTCCTATGTGTTCCACACAATTTGTCTGGCTGATTCAGTCTGTGCTTCCTTTCCATTGGTTGGGTCATGATCAGAAGGTCTGTCTTTCATAGGGAAACACAGGAAGGTCACTGAAGGACTAACCCCTTGGCCCGCTCCCTTCCTGCAGTTTGGGCTTCAGTCCATGTTAAAAATTAATCCCACATTTATCCGACACCCCTACTCTGAAAAACACCTCCAGATTTGAGTCATAGGTTCTTCTTTGTGAATAGAGGGGAAAGCAAGGTTAAAATCCAGCCAGGGTCTGCATTAACTCTTCAGGGCACATATGGCCAAACACCAGTCAGGATTAAATCCAAATCCAGAGCATCTGAGTGGGAACATGGGACACCAGAATAGGAGTAAGTCTGTGATCATCTGGCCTCCCTCTCCATCAATTGTTTTACAGCAGTACAGACATACTGTTCTTTTAAAAGTGCAGCAGTGATGGTGGTTTCCTTTATTTATACCAGAAAATCTTTTCTAGTGGAACAAACAAAGAGTGTTTGTCTGACTCCTCTACAACTTCCTGTGCCACAAAACAAGTGGAAGTCTCTCTTGAGCATAAAAGGGTAGGGGCTGAAGCTAAAATTACAGTCTCCAACCAGAGTTAAGTCCTCCCCAAATAAAACCCAGTCACATATCAACATGTCAGAATAAGAACTCAATGGCCAAAGACAAAAAAAAAACATCACCCTTTGATCTGATCCAAAACCCTCTAGAGCTTTACTGGAAGGAACTACAGCACTGCCCTTGTGGAACAGAGGCACATCATCATCTCCTCTCCACAGATGAGAAACAGATACTGAGTGGACCTCCAAGGTCACAGAGTAGCACAGGAGAGCCAGAAGAGTGATGCCACAGCTTCCAATTTCTACCTTATAGATACACCCTCATTGCAGAATCAGAAACAACGCCAAGGCAACAGCATTAAAGTTTTATTGCTCACAGTGCCAGAAAAATTTCTCCCACAATCCCATCAGCCTTTCCATGGCAGGGAATTAAATTCTGTTTGATTCTTGTCCTCTTCAGGAAGGTGGTCCAACACAACAGTACAGACGAGGGCTCTCTTCTACCAACAGCAAAGGACTGATTACCAAAATACACCTCACAGCAGGCTCCATCTTGATCCCTCTGGAGCCACTGAACCTTCCTCTGTTTACTTCTGTAGGAGCAAAGGTCCAGCACAACAGGCAGTAGCGCACCAGCAAATTCGAAATTCTGCCCTTGAAAAACGGACCCCTACCCCAACCCCAGCCTGCCACAGGAGTCTGGCAACGCAGCCCGCTCTTGTCACATGAACAGCGACACGGAAACTGAAATGGAGTGCGACCAGGCAATCGACAAGAGCCGATCTGGGCCCTCACTGCGAGAGCCCCCTGCTGACCTCCGGCTGGAACAACGCTGAAGGTCACAACCTTTGCCAGACCGTGCCACACAGAGAGCGGTCTGCTCTGCTATGGATCAGGATGGTCTTCAAGCAGCTGATGATCACTTCAGCCTGAAGGCTCCAAAGTCCTTTTACCCCGCTCCTAAACTGCAGACGAGAGCCAACCTCACAGAATATGCAGGGCCCTTCTGAACAGGGCACTTGCAGGAGGTGTCTCCAACTAACCTGGGGGCCAAGTGCTCTTCTGGTCTGCATTTAGTCACACAAACTGCTGAAGCAGAAGATACTACCACAGCCTGGCCCTGGGGGGCAGCCAAAGAGACCCCAAAACACAACATCTAAAGGCTGTACCTCATCTTCTCACCAGGAAATGGCCCTGTCCTTAGTGAGCCACCAGCAGTTAGAACCCATGGGATCACGCTCCCGTCCCCTGAACGGTTGCACCTGCTAGTTCCAGATGGACGGGGATCCGGGCAATCTGTTCTGGTTAGAGAAGGCCCTGCTTGTTGTAGGGGGGTCCGACTACATGACCTTTGGAGGTCCCTTCCAACCCAACACATGTGTATTTCCCCAAAGACCTGGCTCTGTAGGGTACTCAGCAATATCCTGACCAGGGGTGGAAAAGAACCTGCGGCTGGCAGGAGACACAATTCCGGGAACCACCTGGGCCCTGTGGGGAAACTGGGGCTGCCTGAGTCTTTGTCCACCTTTGGCCACCACCGCTGGGGAAGAGGCAAAGATGACAAATTCCTTCCTGGGCCACCGTGGTGGATCCCTGGCAAACTGCCGTCTGCTGCTCAGCTCTTTGTGTAAGGAAACACAGAGACAGATATATGAGACACACAGAGATGTAGATGAGATACAGAGAGCCGCAGAGAGGGCTATTCAGAGACACACCAGCGACAAGGACTCAGGCACAAGCGACCGTGCGGATGTGCCCGAGCGCACGCACGTGTTTTCCCTGCAAGCTGTGGGTAGGCAGTGCCCTGCTGGGCCAGCCCCAAGGTTTCCGCGGTGTCTGGCCCCGCTCTCCTGCCCCGCAGCGGCCGGGGAAGGGCTGCGGTGCAGAAGGAGCCGAAGCACGGGGATCGTCGCCGCCGTGAATGGGTTAATGGCGGCGGCTCCCGCCCGCAGCAGCCGCGCGCGCCGCCCAGGGCGGCACGGGCCTCGGGCCGCGTCCCGCGGAGCCCCCGGAACGGAAGCCGCCCCGCACTTACCTTCGTTGGGTTTCCGCTCCCCATCCCCCAGGGCAGGAGCCGCCTTCGTCAGCTGCAAAGAGAACGGAGAATCGGTCACAACACGGGGCCGTTACGCGGTCGCCGATAAGGCCTCGCGAGGACGGAGGGGCTTTTGTTCTCGCGACACCCCAGAGCCGGGAGGATCCGGCCCGGCGGGGCGGAGAGCGGCCCCGAGGAAGGACGCCCCGTCTCTCGGGACAGGAGCCCGCAGGGACCGCAGGTAGCACCGAAACCGAAATGTGTGCGCGTGGGGGACGGAACGGATGGAGCGGCCTCGTGCCGCTGTCACGGCCCGCGGTCCTGGCACCACTCCTGTTCCCCGTCTCCATCGTCCGCTGCGGGGAACAGAGCAGGGAAAGGGGTGGCCAGGCACGAAAAGGACATCGCTGGATGCCCTCTGTCACAGGCACAGGGCACTGGTGGCCAGCGAGGGGCTGATAAGCAGCATCAGGGCAATTAACTATGGCGGCAGCACCACCTCCAAACCAGCCGGGTTTCCCTCTCGTCTGGAAGGGAGGGCACAGCACACCCTCCGCTAAGTTCCGCGCCCGGGCCCTGCACGTCCAGCAGCAGCACTAGCACGGCTCCAACCCTCTGGCTGCCTAGGACTAAACCCGAGAAGGCCTCATTGCTGTGAGCTGCTTTTTAGGGCTGGCAGCGTTCTCTAAGCACTGATGCTGGCCACAGTGGTGACAGGTAATGCACCTCCAGACCGGGATGGCACTTGACTAAGAGTCTCTTTAATTCCAGGTGAAACAAAAAACTTCCCTCTTCCTGCTCAGTGTGAAGGCTCTGACATAACTTTCCAGCCAAGTCAGGTTTCCCCCTGCTGTTCTGTTCTGAATCAAAACTGAAAAATGCCCTACTTGCTTCGCTTCTCTGAGGTATGCTGCTGCCCATGTGAGCCACCCACCCCAGAACCTGCTGCCTTTCAGCAAAGGCTCGCGAAACAAAATACTGCTTTGTCAGCAATACGCTCCATTTAGATGTAGAAAGAGGCCCTCTGATCTTGTAGATGGAGGCAGGACTTAACTGAGCAGGCAAAGTCCATCCCAAGCTCACAACAGGAATCTGCCACCACTGTGCACAGGGCAGCAGCGCAAAACACCCAAGCAGCCCCAAGTATCAGGTTTTAAAAGGAAGGGACAAGAGAACTAGTAAAGCCCTAGAAATCCCTCTCCCAGCCATTCCTTTGTGTCTGTGTACAGTTCCCTTTGTCTAAGGTCCCCCTGACTGAACTCCTTACTTCTCATTTCAACCTCTCTGTGCCTGGGCAGAACTCACCAGCCCACACCTGAGCCACCCTGCCTGTGGATCTGTTTCTTCTCTGGGCAGCAAGGGCTGTGTGCCCAACCTCAGTGCTGTGACAACAGTTCAAAAATCAGGTTCCTAGAAACTGTTTCATTCCTGAAGTGTGAAGGTCACTGCAACAGCACAAACAAAATGGAGTCAGCGGAGGTTGCAGTGGCCTTCCAAAGCCACTCAGCTCCTGACAAGCTACGGATGAAAAGCAAAACTAAACTCATCAAGGGCACAAAAACTTGATGAGTGTCATAGGACAGGACAAAATCACTTCACAAACTAAATCACCTCATCTGATTCACTACACCACCAAGACCTTTCACAGAGGGGTTTTGGGTTCACACAATTAGTGATCATGACAAACAAAACAGCCTGGAGAACACCTCAAGATCTGTTCTGTTCACTCTTTGAGTGCAGATGCCCATTGAGCACCAAGCTTACCTCCTCCCCAGATGCAGTCACACAAGTTTCACAGGAAGCAGAAGCAAGCCACACATGGTCCCTGCTCACCTGCACCTGGCCAGCACCTCACCCTACCCCCGATGGGCTTACTGGAGTGGGAGCCAGAACATTCTCCCAGGGCTCACCCAGACTTGGGTTGCAGTCTCATTACAAGGACAGGATATGAAATCGTATGAAGCCTGCAGAAACCTCTAAACACTCCCAGAGGAGCTCTCTACAAAAAGATTCTCCAGAACTATCAGTAATACACTTTGCTCGCTACACAAAGAAACTTTCCTGTTGTTCCAGCAGTGTCTACCTGTGGCTAGCACCTTCAAAGCTCATCCAATGGAACAGTGGGCAAGACAGGGGGTTATGCCCCGCTTTAGACCAGGCTGCTACATTGCAGACAGGGCAGTGGAGAACCAAATGCCTTCCAAGGGACAAGTAGGCCTGGCATGACCTTCAGTGCAAGCCTGAAGGTCATACTCTCCTTGCTAGCTTTTGGTGTTAGCCAACAGCTCTGCAACACAATTTCCTTCCAATAGATTTTCAACATTTCATAGAGGTGTGGAAGTAACCCTTGGGCTCAAAGAGCAGGATAAATGGCCTCAGGAATGGGGCTGACCAAGGGGAAGCTCCTTTCTGTACCCTTTGTAAGTCACAGCAAATGCATATCCCACAACAGAGAAAACGCCTCCCTAACAAATAAATCCATTCCACACCATCGTCACACCTGCACCTTCCCTGTCCTGCTTCTCCCCCAGTCCTCAGAAGCAAGTTATTCTCTGAAGGGAGAGAAAAGGTTAATCAAGTCATTCCTCTCTAACCATCATCCCCCTCACCACCACAACCAGGACTCTTTCTCTCCCTTCCCCTCCCCCTAATCTGTGCAGCCTCATTAAAAGAGCTTTGTAACTGTTTAGGACTGGAACAAACAATCCATCCAGTTTGAGAGGGACTATGGGACAGGAGAGTTAAGGCACTTTTCATCTTAGGCGCTGGAAATTCTTCTCAGCGGTTTCTACTTAGTGGGGGGGAGGGCACTCCTCCATTGTCCAAGCAGACAGAGGTCAGTAATCCCACACAAGATGCCAGCACTGACTAGGCACCTCTGACATGGAGCAGGACAGGCTGGAGTGCAGGTTTGGGGTTGCTCAGGAATCAGTCAGCCCCCCTGACATGTCAGCATGCTCTCCCCTCCACCCTAATCCCAAAGAAGTGCTTCTCCTCCTCTCCCAGTAGCCTGTCCTCAAGAGCATGTACCTGGAGCAACTCTGGGGAAGGTGACCTGCTGCCTCCCAGCTGCCTATGGGCTGGGGAAGCCGGTTCTGGTGGCTCCCCATTGTGGCCTAGCGCAGAGGCACACCAAAGGCAGGGAGTCTGGTGGGGCTGTGATCATTAGCAGTCTAATCACAGGCTCACCCTCCCTCCCATGGTGTCTGATCACTGCTTGTTCCCTATGACAGTACAGCTGGTGTATCCAGGTCCCTCGGAAGTTGTTCCCAGACCCTCACACCAATGGTGACCAGACTCCAGACTGCTGCCAAGGCACACAGATAAAGGGAGACGGGGAACAACCAAACGTCTTTAAGAAAAGGGATCTAGGACGGAAACAACACCACAACCTCCCTGATCGGATGGGAGATGAGGACGGTGCACTGCAGCTCAGCACTAGCAAACGCCTGCAAGGGGTGGCACTGCAAAGCCACCTTTTCTTCCCTCACCTGCATGAAGAGTCTATTGCCACCAGTGGGGGCAGGCACCTATGGCAGGAGGGCTGCCTTGCCCCAACTATGACATGATTTCCCAACCATCCCAGCCCTGCAGCAAGAGCAACTCTCTCAGGATGGAGCCATCCCCCTGCCACCTTCGCCAGAGGAGCACCGTGATTCCTCCATCCCTCCTCCTTCACCTTCAGGAAAGCTGCCTGACATGGACCAGACCCCATTTTCCCAATTCGGGTTCAGCCAGGGCTTTTATTTAATGTTCCCCAACATGCCTGGCTAGCTAGATAGGTTTTATTCAGCACTACAGCCAGATTAGCACTACAGATAAATATTATCATCAAAGCACAAAACCCTAGTCCCAGCATGAAGAGTCATGCCTTCCACCATGCCCACAGCCATCGTCAAGCTGCCTACGTGAGATCTGCTGGCATTTCTAACGTTCCCATCACTGTGGTGCTCAGGCAATCAACGGACAAATAAGGACAGAACCGAAAGGCAGCCCTCACCATCGATCTGCCGGACCACTTACATGGCCCACATCACCCAGCTATCTGAACATCTTGCGACCGCTCATGTACCTATCCCCACAACACTTCCACCCAACCACACTGATGCTCCGCAATTTTTCCTCTACTCTTATTGCCCCCAACCACAATCTCTCTTTTCTCACCAACATCATCATCCTGCATGGGAAAAAAGGCAACACGAGGTTTTTACACTACTTCTAAGTAGAGAGTGACCTGGACTCTGTGACCTGATCTGCCATTTCCTCCTCTGGGGAAGCGGAACGGGAGGGGAGGAGTGAGGGGAGGGTTACAAGGGTATTACCACTAAACACCCAACAGAGTTGTCTAACCTACAGCCAGGGCACGAACACTATTACACAAGTTTACCAAGGAGCTGAGAAGCAAAGCTGCTGCCACTTCGGATGGCAGTGGAAAAACTCTGGACTCGTGGGACAATTCTTCCAATCTGGCAGGCAGGAGGTATAGAACTGCTCTGTGAGCCAGAGCTGTGCTTGGGCTCCTATCGAGACCAGCCTAATGCACTGCTGTCACTGGGGAAAGGTAGAGCTGTAACAGGCTGGGAACAAAGCGAGCAGCTCCTGCACAACTTCGGCTACCGCCCAAATGGCTCCTAGCCGGGCAGTCACCTTCCAGCATCGGTGCCGAGCAAATGTCAATACCCGATTAGTTTACAAGCAACGTTCATTTTCATGACTGTGGGAGATGATATAGCTCCCGTTTTCTGCGAGTGCCGAGGAGAAATGGCCCGGAAGAACCAGCCTGTTACAGACTTCCAGAGCTAATCCACGTCCCTTCTAGTGAGCAGCCACTTTCACGTGGGCACTGTCTAAACCCCTTAATATCTCTTGGCAACGGAGCCCTTCTCGACTCTTTAGAAAGCAGATTTATAGGGTAAGTTTGCAGGGAAAGCTGCCTTTTTTTTTTCTTTAAACAATATAAATAATAAAGAGAAGGAGGACGAGTTGGAGAGTTGGCTTCTAATCCATCCGGAATGCCAGTGAGGCAAAAGTAAAAGTGACCGAGAAGGAGGAGGAAGAGAGAGCAAAAGGCACCGTTTTGTAACGCCGGTGCGGGAGATAGGTTGATTATTTCAAATTTTTTTAATTATTTTTTTCCAGTCAGGCAGAAATTCGGGATCCATTTTGTCCTCTTTGATCTCTATTTGTTTTTCCAGCTAGGTATTTTTAACTCCCACTCGGCGGTACGAACCCGAGCTGGACCCAAGGCAAATACCGTTGCCGAAGCAGCCCTTTTGCAATGTCAGAAGACCCGCGGATGGGAGGCCAGGCTGATGCAAGAAGCCAACGAGCTGCCCCGCGCCCCGGCCCCGCCGCCCCGCGCCGAAGACGTGCAATGCGCGCACATGTGCACAGACACCCCGTAACGCCGGTGCCCGCGAAGCGCCGGGCAGCGCTTTCCACCCCTCTAAATCTCCTCCTCACCGACCCCACCGCCCGCTCCCGGGCTACTCTCTCTCACACACGTGCACGCCCTCCAGCTCCCGCTCCCACCCTCAGCCGGTGTCAGCACCGCACCGAGCAGGTGGGAGGCGGAGAGCGGAGAAGAAGGGGGAGATGGGGAGGAGGAAGAGGAGGGTGGGGTAAAAGTATTTTTCGCCGCAGCCGCCCCTCCCCGTCACGTACGCGGGGCTCCGAGCCCCGGTGAATCCGCCATCCCGGTGCCGGTGGCCGCCGCTTACCTCCGCGCTTTGCAGATAGAGCAGCGCCGCCAGCCCCCAGTGGATCCAAGTGAGAAGAAAGTTCATGGTTGCCGCCGCACGGCGCGGAGCGGGGCCCGCCGCGCTC
>VZRI01003042.1:147319-170954 GCA_013397515.1 Upupa epops
GAGACGCTCCGGCGAAGTCCCACCCTCCCGGACGATTCCCCTCCCTCCCTTCTCCCCTCGCTCCGCCTTTCGCATTAAACGAGAAGGCCAGAGGTAAAGGAGTGCGCGGCCCCCAGTGCCGCCACCGCCTTCCACGGCTGCCCCGCGCGGGACCGCAGCGCCCCAAGCCAGGGGTCGCCCCCTCGCTCTCCCGCACTGCCTTCGTCCGTCCCCGCCACGGGCCGCGCTCCCGCCACCCTTTCTGTTCCGCCGTGCGGGATGTGCCTTCTGGTAAAAATTCACCTTGCCCGTGGGAGACGGAGTCCAGCAGAGACGGTTTGGAAAGAAGGGGGAAATTGTAATCAGTCATCTCCTCCCGCCACCCCCGACTCCGTTGCTTGTCAGATAGATTTTTTGATAGGACCTTTGTGCTCAAGCGTTGTGGGAGGAATAAAGAGGTAATCATCCTCAGTGAGGTTGTCTTTTCATCCAGGGCCGAGACCCCATGCCTAGGGCTGGAGGTGCGGCCTGCGCTGGCCGAGCTCTGTCCCAGTCTGCAGAGGGGTGTCGTGCTGAAGGGAGGAAGATTTGCCAGGCAACCCCCACCTCGCTTGCTGGGACAGTATTTGAAGGGCAGACAGGCAGCTCTGTCTCACTGGGGTGCCCAGCTGAGCCCCTCTGCTCCTGTCACCCGCAGATGGGATGCACAGTGACAACAGCTGTGTGTCAACGTACAGAATTCCTCTCCTGCCACCATCCTCCAGGGACCTTGGGCGAAGGATGGAGTGCAAGTGCAGACTGGCAGGTTCCTGGGGCTCACCGCAGTCTGCAGGAGGAAGGGGGAAAGCCACCGAAGAAAGAAAAGGCTGGATTTATCACTGGAAAGCAGGTACCCGGTGTGTGGCACTGATCTCTTTGGATACAGGCAGCGCTAATGCTCTATAGAGGCACCTGCTGGCTGAGGGAAACACCCGAGGAGAAGCAACACAAAAATAAATACATGCTTTCAGTAGATCTGAGATCTGTCCTTCCCTTTGTTTATGGTTTTAAGATTTTGGGTCATCTCTTGGTGCAGCCTGAGGGGATGCGGCCTGGGTCACACTGGTCCAGAGCAAGGCTGCAACAGGCGTAACAGGTCTCTCTGCACAAGAAGGCATCACCAGCCCTGCTCCAGCTCCTCTGCTAACTCGTTGTGGGGTCACAGCCCGCACTCCTGGTACTCTGGCCTTCCTTCTGGGGGTGGGGGGAAGAAATCAAGCTTAGAAGAGAATACAACCCCCTTTCCCCTCAGGGATCATGTTTCTGTAGCAGAGTGGTGGCTGTTGTTCAAGCGTTGCAACAGAATCCCTGCTTCTTTGCTCCCACTTGAAGGGGTTTTTTTAAATTTTTGCAGAGGGTTTCTGAAGAAACAAATACCCAGCCAGAAGAACAGGAGTTTCCCATATTTAGAAGGCAGCTGCCAAAAATGTCCTCCAAGAGATAGGCTGGCTTGGAGCCCCACCCTGGGAGAAAAGAGCATTTTCCTGACTGAAGGTAAAGCCACTGTGAAGTTCCTGGGGACAGAAACTGCTTTCAACTCCGCAATAGTTCACTGTGAGTAGGTCCCTCTGTATCCCAGGCCTCTGCACTTTGGATCAGCAGCAAGTCACTGGGCATTTTTCTCTCTTTGTTTGGTAGAAGGTGCTCAGTGCCTTCTCTCCTTGTGCTAAGTGAACCTTCCATGAATGAAGGTGGCTCTACTGACAATAATTAATTTTATTATTTTTATTTAATGATGAAATTTATCACAGCACCTCTGGAGGGATGAAATCTCCCTGGCTGAAAAGGGGGATTTCCCACACCAGAAAGGACTCCATCCACGAGTGGTGAGGGGTAGCCATGTCTCCTTAAAGCTACAGTGTACTGTAAATAATGTACAGAACCCGGCTCTAAAATTACCACTACAGGATTGCTCGTCTCATCTTACACTTCATCGGGATCCCGTGATCTTCCCACCTGCCAACATCCTGTTACCAGGAGAGCAGTGTATGTGAAGCAAATGGTCATGTACTTGCCTGAACCCTGGTGCCAGCCAGACACTCGTGTGCCTCCCCTGTGAACGTCACCCTGTAATAAATACGGACCATGCCACAGAATCTACAGGGTTTGTGCTTAGCTCCACTAGCCATAAAGGCAAATCTACACACACCTCTGTGATGCTTCTCTCCTGGCCTTGCCATCTTCCCTGTGCCTGTTAGCTGCTGAGACAGAAGGAAGGTAAGCATCACCAGGAAGGGGTTTAAACACGGACTATGTAAAGGCACAAGATCTGTGTTGAGGCACTTAAGGGAAGACACATGATTTTCAAAGAGGCCAAGTGATGAGTTATTTGGACCTGAGAACTTTTAAGAAGCCAACCAAGACTTCATCTTGCAGACTGAATTCAGTAGAAGCTCTGGCATTGACTTCAAAGAGCACAAGATCAAACCCTTATTTAGGGGCTCAGGCCACAAAATTAGGAGCCTAAATTTAGGCACCCACTTTTTAATACCTTGACCCATCTTAGTGATGACCCGAAAAGGAAGGAACATCAGTAACGTCACTGCCTCACCTTGAAGAACCTGTGGCTGACATGGGGGGAAGCAGGAAGTGTATTCTCCATGCTCTATGGCTTTTGTTTCTTTAATCCATTCTCTCAGGTCCCCAAAATAAGAGCCAGAGAGATGCTAGTGAAGCAGCTCAGGGCCACTTTGAAACTGGAACAGGAAATATGAGAAACGTGGACACTGAAAAACCAAACGAAACAGCACAGTGTTTTCTTAGAATTGCATCTTGTGGGCAAGTCTGGGGGGAATCTGGATTGGGATAATTTAAATTAGGAGAGAAGTCAGGGAAACAAAGAGTAATTTAAAACACTTCAGTGCCAGAGCTATTTCTTAACACGCAGCTCACCCTGATTTCAAATATAATTCCTCAGCGCTGGGCCTGAAGAAAAGCACGAGGAAAACCAACATCTTATTCTGTCTTTCCAGCAGATGCGGACAAAGGCCAGAATGGAGTGAGCACGGGGAGAAGCAGCCAGATGAATGCATTATGAGCATCCTGGGGTGTTTCCTTCCCAGTTAAGAAATCACAGGACACAACATACAATAACCAGGTTATGGCCAAGTCAGCTGCAGTGTAAGTCACAGGACAGTGAATCAATGATCCTTGTTACCGAGATTATTTCTGTGTTGGTCGCACTAGCAGGAAGGGAGCAGCAGTGGGTATAACAAAAGGTTGCTCCTCTGAGATGCTTTGACAATACTCCCTCTACTGTGGCACAGACAGAATACATGCAGCGGGCAAGGGCAGCGCTAAGCTGGTATTTGCGAGCATTAGAGATGCCCATGCACCACCCACTGGCAGCTTCAGCTGCCTCTGCCACTCAGGATTTTGTCCAACGATCTTCAGCTCCTGAGAGAAGAATGCTCAGGAGCATGCACACCATCACCTTCTGCGTTGGTTTTGTGTGGGTGATTGTCCCACAGGCAATTAAGCACAGCAGGCTCTGAGGAGTCACTCTCCTCACACCCCGCCTCCGTTTTCCTGCCTCTCCCAGGGTCTGTGTCTGACCCTTTTGCAGCAGGCAGCATAGGCAGTGCAAGTGTAAGTAACAGGACAGGTCCTCAGCCATCAGCACAAATTGTTTTAGTATCTACAGAGAGATCAAGAGACTCAAACAGCTTTTTTCCTGCTGGAACCACATGTCAGCCGAAGGGTACAGACATCTTGACCCTGACTTACATGTCCTCAGGTAACAGAGCTGGTAGGAATACGCACATGCAGTGTATATAGTACTTCACCTTACACTTACATCAGAGTCCCCGGAGAAGTGTCTGATGGGGCAGCCTTCTGTATTAAATCATTTCCTGAAGAGGGGAATTTGTTTGGGATCATTTATTCTCATTTGTCCTGGAGCTCATACGTTGCATTCTGAGAGCAGGGAGCGGGTGTTATTCATGGCTATGGGTCTAAGGACCACAGGCTAATTTCTGAAGCTGTGCTCTGTTGTTTGAGGTTGATCACTTGATGTTTGCCCCAGGTGCTGGACACATGTTGCTTGTTGCAGGAGGTTTGACTTGGTCTCAGATTTCAACATTTTGGTAACTACCAAACAAATATAAAACTAAACTCGGGCATCCCTATCTGTCCTCTGTGAATTGAGCAGCCAACAGCTATATCGACTTGAGCAGTACCTGAACCTACACAACAATCAAATCAGAACCATGCAAACGACACATTGAATGAGTACAGTGACAGGGATGCAGCAGCTGGACAGCTGCACATGTAGTCCCCCCACAAAGTGGAACTTCAGTCCAGGGAAACACACACAGCCTCTATTCTGTGTGCCATGGGCCACAAAGCACCTCCCAGCATGCTCAAGAGCCATAGCAAAGGCCAAATACCAAAACCATAACATGCCACAGAATGAGAGAAGAACGCAGGTCTCCTCCAAGCCTTGGCAGTGGCATGCTGTGGGTTGCACCAGTGCCCCGTAGTTATCAGTACCTCTTTGTCGGCACAAAGAGGAAGGCAGCAAACCCCAAATGGTGGTGTCTATGTGATCAGGGTAAAATTCCCCTCTGACAGTTAGACCTGACACTAGGGACACAGGGGCAGGGTCACACAGGGGCATGTCAAAAAGCATGTCTTTTCTCTGTCCACTCTCTCACCGGTGCTCCCCTTGAGGGAAGATGCTGTGACAGAAACCCAGAAGCCTCCTTATCCTTCAAAGGCAAGAGAAATCCTTACTGCCTTCTTTCAGGACGTGTGGGATTACCGCTACATAGGCATGATGCCAACAGGCGCTGACCCAACCTCCTCTCACATCTTCTTGGTGAGACTCAAGAAGATCTTGGAGTTATAACTTCTGTAGGGTGAAAAGCTGGGGAGCAGCATCCAGCCAAGCACTTGTGGTTTCCCATCCCTGGGTAGCAGAGGAGCATGAAATAAATACACCCCAAATACCACTTGTGCCTCTTCCCCAGCAATTAGGGTCTGAGGTAGGGAAACTTCCCATCCCCAAACACCACTTTCCCCACAGGTGACTCTTGACCTCTTTGCACTGTTTCCTCCTCCCACCTGCTTTCCCACAAGTAACTCACCATCATCCCAACCTCATGTCCACAAATGACCTGAGGCCCCATCCCTGCAGGAAGTCCTTCCCACCCAACTGTGCAGACTCCAAAACCCCACCAAACCATGCTCCAGTGAGAGCTGCGGCTGGCTACCAGTTAACTCTTTTCATTCTCATGGTAGTTACGATCTGATGAGTAAACCACAGACCATACACAGAGTCGTAAAGTTCCACCTCAGAATGATGCTAATATCTGTCCCTACACTCCACAAACATCCTTTTTTTATGCATAACAGACATTGTTTTGGATAAATGGAAACCTGATAACTCTTGAATCACAGTTTACACAAGGTAGGATTTCAGCTCTGTCAGGACCCTAAGCAGAGCACATTGAATATAGTCCAGTGAGCAATCACATGACAGCATGTTGGGTCGCTCAAAGCAGGGGAGTTTTCTTAAATTCCTTCGGTCTCTGGCCTTTACAGATGCCCACACACCTTGGTGGCTGCCTGCCCAGAGCCACACCTTCACACGCCAAATAAGAAAAAAGAAAAAGGCTGGGCATTACTCCAACTAATAAAAGATCAAAACAAGGGCAAATGGCCTGCGAGGAGGTTCCTAAATTATCTCGCTTTCCTCTCCTGAGGGAGCACCTCTCCACTCAGAAACAAATGCAGCCCGTACAGCACTTCTTGAGAATAGACTTGGAGAGGAAGCCTTCCTCATCCTTGACCAAGCTCATCAGTCTCCTCCTTGGTCATTATTATTTCCCAAATTCCTTTTTTCCTCTCAGCATTTCAAAACAGAATTCTTAGGGCAGATCTTGGAGGAAGGAACTTTGGTCCAAACAACTTCAGTTTGAGACAACAGTAGAGTCAGTTCTGGGAAAACTTCATCTACACAAGTAGAACAAAACACAGCCAAGGCTTAAGATGCCTGGGATGCCAGCAGTGCCCCTCTTCTTACCATAGTCATAAATAAAACTACTTATGAAGAAGATTGGCAAAATGAGAATCAGGGGATAGGTTTTCTGATGCCATCAATTCACAGAAAGGTCAATATGAAAACCCTAGATCATTTAAAAGAAAAAAACCATAGGGGTAGCTACTCATTAGACTGCCATCCATCAACAAAATTAAAGCTCAAACATATGATCGGTTTCATCATTTCCAATTTATTTTCTGCTCATATAAAAAATAAGTGTTTTTTGTCTGGAACTAAGCTATAGGTCAAAGGGCTTAGCTTCCCACATCTGGAGTTAGAGAAGCTGCTTTTCCTGTCTGTATTCCCATGTATGTTGTTTTTATCCCCAAGGGGCAATATTAACCATTCCAAAGGGCACTGGGCAGAGGAAGGGAGGTGAGTTTGCAAATCATCGCTGAAGGTAATGGTAATATCTCTGTCTTGGTAGCAAAAAATCTCATGCGGATTGACCCCATCCTCTTCCTGGACATTTCACATGAGTTACATTGTGGGTGAACTAACACATTACCCACTCACCTGCCCACCTGTGTTATGTTGTTGAAGCAGGCCCAGAGGAAGACATAAAAATGATCAGGGGGCTGGAGCTCCTCTGCTATGGGGACAGGCTGAGGGAGCTAGGGTTGTTCAGCCTGAAGAGGAGAAGGCTCCAGAGGGAGCTTTCCAGTGACCTTCCAACCCCTGACAGGGGTTGTCAGAAGGCTGGGGAAGTCTGTTCCGAAGGGCAGGGAGCAATAGGTTGAGGGGTCATGGTTTGAAGTTGGAAAAAGGCAGATTGAGGCTGGACAGGAGGAAAAAGATCTTGAATTTGAGGGTGAGTGATCCCTGGAACAGGCTGCCCAGAGAGGTGGTGGAGGCCCCATCCCTGGAGCCACTCCAGGTCAGGCTGGATGGGGGTCTGGGCAATCTCTTCTAGTGAGAGATGGCCCTGCTTTTAGAGGGTTGGACTGGATGACATTTGGAGGCTTCTTCCAACTCAACACATCCTATGAGTCCTTGTTGTATGGCAGCATGGGACCTTTAGGGCAGCACTCTTACCGGGATACTGTGAGCTGACAGCACTCAGAACTGCAAGCTGCTTTCCTACTGAAGGAAAACACACAGTCCTTAGTCAAAACCCCTGTGCTATGAAGTACCCAGCAGTTTGTTTTCTCTGAAAATGAGCCATAAAAATACTGTTACAGCAATGCATTTCTATTTCGATAGCCCATGTCCAGAGCCAACAAGTTTGCAAACACAAAAAAGGCAGGGCGAGCTGGAACAAAGCTTCCCTCTCTCTCCCTTTAGAAATAAGATCACGCCATTTATTTCCATCGTCCTTTCCCGTTTACTCTCCAAAATCCCAAAACACCGTCTCTATCCTGGACTAAATGCTCAAGCACCTTCACCTTTTAACGTCTGCAATCTGAAGCTTGAATGAAAAAAGCCCCTCCTGACCGTTCAAAACATCTTTGTACCACAGCTGGAGCTCTGTGTCATTCATTTCTGGAGGGCTCCCAGTCGCTCTGTGCACTGCTGTGCTAGGGCCCCAGGACATGCTCGTCATCAGGACTCTAGCTATGCTTTGAGGCTACATCCTAAGTACGTGTCACTGGCTGGGGACCAGCGCTGTCAGCAAACCAGCTTTTGCTTCACTCAACGTAAGCCCACTTAGGTGAAATAATGTGAGCTGAATCCTGTTTTCAGATAAAATGATTGCACAACTCCGTGCTATCTGTGAAAATGATTAAGTAAATAAAGCCAGCAGCAATCTCATTGCAAGAATACGTGTGTTCCATGCAGCACCTTGCCTGGCTTAGCCAGCCCCAATCCTAAGTGCAGCAGGCCCACCTCTGACACTGTCTCCCTTGCACATGAACCTATGTCACTACATTTCACTTGGGTGGTTTGATCCTTTGCTGCACTTGGTGGAGAGACCCTGCAACACTGAACAGCTCCAGCTGCAAAACTTGGTGGAAGCAGCCTCTGTGATTTATCTGGGCTTTTCTGCTTGAAAGGAAGGTGGCTTTACAGGCTTTGAAAGAAGAAGTGACTTCCAGAACAGAAGTGCTTTATTTGTTCTGTACTTCAGTTCTTTCTTCACTAATGAACATCTGCTGAGTGCGTGCCCATGGGTCTGCCCTGCCCTGCACTGGAGAGAGGTCTGGGCACAAAGCTGGGCTGGACAGACCATGCACAGCAAGGAGTGGAGGCCCCAGTGCAGGAGTTATCTCCTGACCAGTCACAGCTGAGTAGCAGAAACAAGACACAAAGCGAGACACTGGCCACATCTTGGCAGGTCCTTGCACGCTGATGGACAGCAGTTAGCTGGAAGTGCCCAAGACCTGGAGCAATCCAGCACAGCAATTCTGTGCCCTCTTGCAGAAGATGGCCTGTTGTCTGTCATTACAGACTCCTTGGGCACAGGCACCTGCCACTAAATGGGAAAAAAATATCTGGGGCTATTTACTGCCAGCTGCTCCTGTCCTGAAGACACCAAAGCATGTCCAACCACAGTGTTCCACAGGATGAAGAACAAAGAGGCCGGTTGTTTCTCAAGAGGCCTGTGACTAGCTGCGTATTTTACTCTGACCAGCACCAGGAGTACCTCCACTAATGTGGCAGATGACCCCACAAAAGCTAATGCATGTCTGCAGTCAGAGTGGAGGCAGCGTAGAGCAGAATGGTCAGGGTGGACTTCCCAAACCACTTTCATTTGGTGGAAACTCATTGGTATCCTGTGCTAGATTAAGGCTACGAACTAGAGAACTGAAAAAGCATTATTGATTAGTTCAAACGAGTGTGACTCAATGTGATTTGTTACGGGCAAACAGAATAAAGTCCAAACTGCCAACGTACAAACCTGGAGCTTTAAAAGGACCACTTTCCAAAGCTGAAAACAATTCAGCTTTGAGCTAAACAAGGTGGGAGAGAAGGACAAACAGAAGAAATGGAAGAGTTGGGAAACTGAATAGTTTTATTGGTGCTGAAATACCACAATTGAGAAAGAAGCCAGGTCTGGAGGGAAAATAAAGCAGCTGCAATAATTAAATACGTGGATGTTGGTCTCTCTCTGTGGTTTTGTATGTATGTGGATATGAGGGGCAGTGAGAGAAGCTGGTAGTAATCATTCACATGCCTGACAATTCAATTGATTGCAACTGCAGAAAATTGATTGGGGCAACAAAAGGACAGGAAGATATTAATGGGAAGGAGGCTGAAAACCAGTAAGACAGTTTTATAAGCAGAGCGAGAACAAAGGACATCATAAACTAATTCTAGTCCATTTCTACCTAGAATGGAAGTAAAATAATTAACCAATGATGAACCAGAGAACAGCTTTAGCTAGCAAACCTGACTGCTGTAGACTTTGGGCAGCGATGACACATCTTTCCTTTACAAAAAGGGCTATGGAGTTTTCAAAAAAATCAGCAAAGTGTAAGAACCCTGAGAGCAGAATTTTAGATTGGCCACATAAGAAAACCCCTGTAGAGCACTAAAAAGACCTGGCAGAAACAGACTCCAAGGGGGCTTCAGGAAGCTTTAGAAAACAGGCTTCACAGGCCTAGAAACAAGATGGAATTGTACGAGTGCTACAGTGGGTAAATGAAGAAGGCTGTGTAGCACTGCAGAAGATAGGCAGTGGTATCTTGAAGGCTGGAGTAGCCTTCAATTCTTGAGCTTTTCACATAGGAGGAAGGAATGAAAGGGGATAGTATCCTTCATCTCAGAGAGCTTAGAGACATAGAAAAGGGATCTAGTCAGAATAATGACAGCTCTTACCGGTGAGAGAACAGGTTTTTGGTGTCACTTACTTGGACTTCTTCAGACCATTTTAGTCCATGACATAGGATGATACAAAGTAAGTGTGGACCCCCTTAAACGGATTAAAGCTGGCTGGCTAGTGTGTCTCAGGAAATGATACTGCAAGTGCAGAATCATCATTTGACAGGTGTTGCTCTTGGCCCAGCTGCTTCAAGTGCAACTCCAAAAGATATAGGAAATTATTCCTATTAAGGTCTGAAGATGGCACAAAGATAGAAATATCAAGTACTGTAGAGATGTCTTTGGTGCAGAACAATACAGATTGCTGGGGCTCAGGCAATCATGATGCGTTTTAATGCAGAAATGGGTGACTTACAGCTGTGGAAGGAAGCGGGAGACCTACAACCAAAAGGGAATTTCTACCCAAGCAAGCCAGGAGTCTGGAGATGACTTGGAAGCTGTGGAAGTACCTGCCAGAATAAAATATGGTCAATATGGTAACAAGAGTCATGGCTGTTAAACAGGAAATATTAAACAGGAAAAGGGAAACTGCATTATCCGCTAAGACACTGCATGGGCAGGGACAAGTTGGGAAGGTGCTGAGAAGAGCCAGAGGGTGACTGCAGCACTGGAAAAGATGCCCTGGAGTAGAGCTGCCAGATACATCCTGTTCACTGGATGAAAGAGAAGGTGATTTGGTCATGTCATGTAAGAGCTTTACACTGGAGACAGCAGCGCAATTACAGATGGTTCTCTCTGGTTTAACAAACATTACAGAGCCAATGTAGGGAGAAATGATGCAAGCCAGTCTTTGAGATGAGGCGAAAATACAACTAAGACAAAAATCACATGAAGCTCTGCTGTGTATTTTGAAAACTGGAACGCTTTCAATTATTTATTTTCAGCGTCCTGCCCATTAATATCTTCCTTAATTCAAACAGGGATGAAATTCAGAGGATTCTTTGGCCAGTGTTAGACAGATCAGATGAGATGGTCATCACAGTCCCTTCTGCTTTATGCTTCTGAATCTGTTAGAAAAGTTGATGGATTCTGTGGGTATAGTTGTTGCATCCTTTCACTGCAATTAGGATTTATACTTTTCTACCAGTCAAGTAGGTAGCAATTCCCTTCCTGACAGCTTCTTTTCCTTCTTCACCTTGTAGCTAGAAACAGCAGTTTGCTTCATTACCTCCCCTCCTGCTTTGCACAAGGTCCAGACTCTCAGAGGCCACTCACTGCTCTGTTCTTCTCTCAGTGTGCCCTAGTCTCCACACTACTCCAGCCCTGCTCCTAATGTTAAATCCCAAGAGATGGCTTTGGAGGAAGATTCTACAGATGCCCCAAAAGATGCTCACATCTCTCTTCAGCTACAGAGAACACCTATGCAACTACCTCAGGCATGAGTTAAGGGCAAATTCGGGGGCAGCTAAAGGCAGCTTTGAGCAGGTAAGGCAAGTCCCACGGCAAATGACTTGCCCATGCCACACTCCAGGTTTGCTGCAGAATCCCAGTCTCCTGCAGCTGCACCCATACCCTTGGACCGTGTTAGGGTGGGTCGCTTGGTTCCTCCCACAGCAGAGAAGAGACTCTGCTTTGGTGCTGCCCACACTTCCCCCTACTGGTCACACTGGGCCCAGGCTTGGCCCTTTCCAACTGCATCTGCATCAGATTTGCGAGGTGACATACCACGAAAGGCCCTGATGGCACCTTGTGCCCTACTTAACGGTACGTGTGATGAACTATCCCTGCTTTGTCAGAGCAGGAACCCCAACCCGGCTAGGGGAGCACTGTGGAAGGCTTCTTCCTTCAGCTGATGCTAGCAAGAAAGTCCAGCCTATGTAAACAGGGTCACCCAAGCCAAGGAAGTCTCTGCCTGCAAACACTGCTGCAGAAAATACTCAGCAGCATCAAAGAGCTCCAGAGAGCCACTGGGCAGGTGTGGGAACAGGAATGTCATTAATACAATCCTTACCTCACGCTCTGCATGACTCATGGCTGGAAGCTGAAATGCAGTCCCAGTACCCGAGCCCTGTGACAGTGTGGTCATAACCCCCGCAGAAAGAGGTTGCTAAAAATTAACTTATTGGTGGTGGTGTTGTTACAGAGAAGCCAGACACCAGAAGTATGAACTGAAAGGAATGATCTGTCCCCTCTCAAGGACTGGACATTTCTGCTGAAGATAGGGATTAAGTAGAAAAATGAGTGAAGATTTCCATTTCTGAGATAGCTGGTAGTAATGACCATGTGGCTAATAGACGGGCACGCCGCTTGGGCTTTCAGGGGAATGTAGTCTAGCTGCAACATGGCAGAAATTCCAAGGTGAAGTGCAACTGGTCTTGTACCTCATATTTCTCGTCCTCCCCAGATCCATCAGGCCATTCAAAAGCCTGACCCCGAGCACACTGAAGCTACTCTGAATATTTTCTTTGTGTGTGGAGGACTTTGGGGCAAGGCTGCTAAAATCCAAAGAAGAAAACCAGGATCATATTCCTGTTAGAGAAAGCTGAGGCTCAAGAAGCCCATGGGATACCTCCGTCTCTCTGACAATATCTTTCTGCCAAGATAACTCTGCTGTCTCTTGCTGAAGCTCTCCCTCCACTCCAACCTATGCTGTCTTTTAGAAGTTAGTTCATCAGGGAAAAGACAGCCCAGGCTTTTGTACAAAAGGACTGCAGTATGCCCAACGACACAGCACACCAGCATGCAGCTGGTCTGTGGGTGAGAAACCAGCCTGAACAAAGCAACAAGTGAGTACGGACTGTGCTGTAACAGGGACAGCAACAGCCCCATGGATGATAAGTGAAATGTTTAGTATATACCTGTCCCATCTTGTGCGGAATCCTGTAGTGATTTCCTCCACGGTAGGGCACTTCTCACACTGTCATCCCATACGGCTCTACCAGTTTCCAAGCAGGGAAGCAAAGAGCAAGTTCTCCTAAGGACTGGGATTAGATGGATTTATATACAAAGAGTAAGAAATGCCATGGGTCTGTGCTATCGTTGTTTACTATTGCATATGCAGCAGGAACAGCTCAAGATAGCATAAGAAAAATTGTTGAAGCCATACAAACATACAGAATCTAGGGTATTTATGGGACAAGATAGCACAGTGAGTAGGGACAGATAAGGTAGAGCCAGAAGAAAAGAAAATGAGAACTTTTGCCCAGGGCAGTTGGGAGAGTGAGTAAGATGTCAGCGTGTACTAGCAAATGTTAAACATCAGATGATCTACCAAGAATATGTGAGCGTTAACTCTCCTCCATAAACAGAGAAGCAGCATAAACGAGGAAGGAAAAGCCATACTGAGATCTTAATTCACATTAACAGCATATAAAATAAAAGAGTCTTGCTCCATGTAATTTCTTGCTGCTCTTTACAGGCAAAGGCTCACATGGGAAAGGGGACTATTAGTAATCACAAAACCTAATCTCCTGTGATTACCATCCAACCTTTAAACAAAAAGTCTTCACAATTTGCCAGCCGTAACCATAATTCTATTGTCTTTGCTCCCCGGTCCCTCGGCTCACAGTTACATGACTACTCATGCAGAACGCCAGGTTATAATTCCAATAGCTGGTGGAGACAAAGAGAAAGTCCACCAGGGAAAGATAAATATTGTTCTATAAAGATCACCAACCAAATCTACTCAAATTCCAGAAGATAAGAATCGTTAATAATTTCCTGCTCAAAGTGGTCAGCCCTGGCCTCTCCTGCAACCTCTTGTTCCCATGAAGATAACATTTTTTAATAATTTTGTTTTTTAAATTACCCCAAACTAAAGCAGTTTTCCCCTGAGTCAAACTTCTGTCCCTGATTTAGAGAACGTTGGCTTTAGGCCATCTCACTTCTTTCTTCTCTAGTGGGTTATACGGTGCATTTGGAGAAATGCAGCCACGTTTGAAAAGCTCAGGCACTTTGTTTTAAGCAAAACACAGTCAACACCCACCTCAAAAAGACATAAATCTTCCAGAAAGTAAAAACCACCAGTTCATCGTACCAGGTCACAAATTGCTTCAGCTGTCCCTGGATTAAAAAACAACAATAAGTAAATTTTGACATAAATTCTCCCTCTTAAAGGCCTGATGAAACACTTTGACTGCAACTACACAGAACCATTGTCTGGAATTGTTATCTACTGGCGGACTCCAGTGTGTTCAGCCTCTCACACAACCCTGATAGCTAAAGGTTTATAAACCTTTATTTTTAAAGCATTTCCAGGACTGGTTTGGCCTTACAAAAAACATTGTTTAGAGAAAACATTTTGCAAGAGCTGTTCTCCCGCTCTTCTGGCTCAAAACAATCCCCATGGCAGAGCAGCTGCAGAAGTGATTTGCCTCCTAAGATGTAAACTGCATCCCAGGACAGGGAAAACAGAATCAACTGTTAATAGAACAGCATCGTACCGTAGTCTGCGAAATATCTGGAGGCATGACCGCTCCTTACAGCAGAGCTGAGCTTCCTGTGCCTTGCCCTTGAAAAAGCCACCCAGGGCTTTTCCTTCTGTGCCCCACAGGAGCCATCCAGCTGTGACAGAACAGTGCTTCTGCTTGCTGGCAGTGTGACACTTTGTTTCTTGCCACACACCAGAAAGAATCGCTTTGGGGCTTCAGATCCAAGGGCAGGCTGGTGCAGCGGGCATTGAAGGTCAGTGAGTTATCTCTTTATTTGTAAACATGAGAAAACTTCATCTGGAGTCAATAAAACCTGGGATTCCCATGGGGCCATTTTCCCTAGACAAAAGCGATAAATTCAAAGAGCTCAACCCTACAGAGAAGGGAAACTGGCAAAGAGTGGCAGTGTAATAACAAGTTATGTTGTCTACCTAGGGGCCCTTTGATCCCTGGATATTTACAAATATTAATGAGTCATGCTTCTCAAGCACCCTTCTGTAAGGTATCATTAGACCATGTTCCAAACGGGGGAAGCCAAGGGAGAAGGAAGTGATCCTTCCATAGCCACACGGAGCGTCTGTGGCACAGCCGAAAGCAGAAACCAGATATTCTTGCTTCTAGTCCTTTGTTTTTAATTATAGCAACACTATTCCTTTCATTTCATGTTTTATTTTATCACAAGTCCTTTATGAACACACCTACGAAAGGCATTTCTCACTGCTTTCCACCACTCACACCAACGTTTTACTTACTAACTAAGTAAAATTTATCTGAAAAAATGGGAGTAGAAAACCTGGTAATAAATTAATAAATTAGATAAATACAAATGTAGAGAGTGTTCTACACACCAGATATTAACTACCTTCACAAGCAGCTGAAAATTTAAGGCCAGATGTATTTTTAATGTTGGAGAGAGCAGTTTTAGCAGCAGAATTAAAAAGGCTCCTCTAGATATGAGCGAATGGCCAGATAATGTTGCGTTGTGCTGCCTTGGTCAAGTTCAGCAGCTCTGCAGCTACAATATCTAAGGGATCAAATTTAAAAGGAAAGAATTCAGTGTCTGTTGGTTTGATGGAAGAGCAGAGACAAAACAGAAAGAAATGAAAAAAATCATCAAATAGTCTCAAGTACGTGAGAAAGCAGCTATCTGTAGGGTCCTTTGTTCTGGGGGATCTGATAAACGGAGCCGTCTTTGGTGGCATAACACACAGCACTGCCTTTCTGCTCCTGCTGTGAGTGAGCAGGACAGGCACAACACACAGCACTGCTTTTCGGCTAAGCCGCTGAATGAGCGGGACAGTTGTCACTGGATGACCTAACCAACAGCAGCATACAGTACCACACCATAGTCCTCTTCCTCTCCCCTCCCCTTTTCCCTTCCTTCCCTCTCCCTTCCCTCTCCCTTCCCTTCCCTTCTTTCCCTATCACCACAGAGTTCTTTGTGTATAACAGCTCATGCCTTAAAGCCAGCAGACTAACACAGGGTCTAGGCTAATGGGATAACTTTATTGACATACAGGGCCACTACTTATTAACTTATTCCTACAGCCCATATCAAAACATTCAGGATGAGCCGATCCTCTGCACCAGTTGTGCTCCTAGCTGGTCCTGAAGTAGTGTGGGAATTTGATCGTTTTTATCCTTTCCTCCATGGCTTTCTCTTCAGCCTCTCTTTCTCTCACCCTTGATTTAACTGTTTGCCTTTTCAAGAGAACAAAGTAATTGCTCTGGATTTCACCAGGGGACATTTTGCTGGTGGGATAAACCTGTCCAGATGTTGGCATTTACATCAGAGCTAGACGTCTAGACTTACTTAACAGTCAGCAGGGAGAAGCAGGCATTCTGGGGCATGGGTAATCTCATTTTAAAGTAGAGGTTGAAAAGCACTCAGATGAACGAATCCTGGAGCGCCTATCTCTTTCCATTGGCTATAAAGATTGCCTGCAGCAGAAGCTCAAACATAAACATCAACTGTGAAGAGAGATTAAAGTGGATGGTCCCAAAAGAGCCTAATCCAAAGGCACTTCAATAGTCACTGGGCTTTGGGGCTTCTGTAGTGTGTGAAATAGTAGCTCTGTGTTTTCCATGATGTTATCAAATAGTAGTAAGGACAAAAAAGAGAAAAGGATGTTCTATGAAGGAATCGCATCCCTTTAGTCCTTGTCTGGGAGTGGTATCTGCTCACATGCCTGAAGACAGCCAGGTTTATCCTCAGCCTCCAACCCAACAACTTCAAGTATTTCTGCTGCCTTCAGTGGAGTCAGATTGCCCTGCCTGGCATGGATCAGGGCTCCTCTGTCTTCTCTTCTCAAGGCTAAGCCGCTCTAGCTCTCTCAACCTTTCCTCATAAGAGAGATGCTCCAGGCCCCTAGTCAACTTCCTCACCCTCCACTGGACTCTCTTCCCTGTCTCTATTGAACTGGGGGGCCCAGAACTGGACCCAGAACTCCAAATGTGGCCTCACCAGGGCAGAGAAGAGGGGAAGGATGACCTCTCTAGAACTACTGACCACACACTTCTCAATGCACCCCAGGATACCACTGGCCTTCTTGGCAACAAGGGCACAGTCTCAGCTCACAGCCAGCTCACTGTCCACCAGGAGTCCATGATCTTTCTCTTCAAGGCTGCTCTCCAACAGGTCACGCCTAACCTATACCGAGGCAAGCAGGCAGGAGTTTTGTGAGCTTGTTGTAAACTCTCTTCCTAATAACATGGAAATGTCTGAAGGTTATGTAACCAGAATGGTCTTCTACTCTCTGCTCTTCCAGCTTTAATTAACCTTGTGTTAAAAGCCTAGTGAAATCCAAAAGACTGTCCCCAATGTTAGCTGTCCTTCCTTTCAGACACTCTACTGGTCAGGATGAATTTCCAAGCGCTTCCTCTTTGTACTATGAGCTAAGATTGTTTTCCTCGGCTTTTTCTCTTGCTCTTTGTCATCACTTATTGTCAGAATTATCTTTGTTTCCTAGAAGTCCATCAGCTCTCACCATCTGTTTCTCACATGATTTCCCTGCTTTCACTTTTGCCTCACGCTATTTCCACAACAATCAATCAGAATTGGATGCCTCACGTCTGATCTCCAAGACGAATTAAAAACTAGGACACAAGGGATATGAGGGGAGAAAAAAAAGAGTAACAGGGCTGAAAAACCAGGGAGAAACTACAGCTCAAAGTCTCTGATCTTCTTCTTCTATTTGATTCCTCTTCTAAATTTCTGTGTTGTGGCATCATTGCTTAAGAATGTTTTAAATTTCACCTCCAAATAGCAGCTGCTTGAATTTAGAGACTTTAGGAGATAGAAGCTTAAAATAATAATGCTTTCATAGGGGCCTTAAAAGGAGTGATTTCTCTCTGTTGCCTTGCACAGACTCCTATAATTTGATTATCAAGAGATGGTGTAAGAAGTATGGACCGTTGTTACATCACAGCAGACCAGCGTGTGGGCATTTAAGTCAAAGGATTCTTTTTCTATAATATTGGTGACTACTAAATGCAGACAAACAGCAATATCCTTGTTAACAAGTGCCCTGCAACTTCAGAGAGGAGACATCTGTTGGTTCCAAAACACACATCAAAATCAAGGGAGACCTTAATGCGAAAAACCTTGCCCTTTCTATATGGGAAACAAGCAAACCATTCCCTCTTCCCATTTTTATTTCTTCCTAATCACACAATGTCAACAAACAAACATGGCCATAAACCTGGTGGTGTGCTGTCTTGGCAGGGCACCTGTGCCTGCTCTTACATAAAACAGAGCCTTTTAGCCACCTTTTACTGCTTGCTCTGGTATCAAGGTGCCCATGACATTCCAGCCAGGAGCTCTCCGGTGCTCCTGGGGCTGTAACTATGCCAGAAATACCACTGCTAAAAGGGACCCTTCCTTTCCATACAGCAGAAATAATATTTTCCCCAGATCCCCAGCTTGCACAGGTTAGTGTGACCACAGGCTTCTTCCTCAGCCCCCTGTAGCGTCTATCATGATGAAAGCATTTGAAAGCGCTTTGTACACAAAACTTCCTGGAGCCAACGGGAGGGCTCAGTATGGTGTTCTGCAATCTGAGCATCCATCTAAGCGACCGTGTTGCTCCCGCAGTCCCAGTGCCGTGTACGTTGCATATCTGCGCTAGCAATTACTGCAAAGGGGTGCAACTGAGCCTGAGCTCAACACAGCTGAAGCTCAAGCGCTGCCAAGAACTGCGCGTCCAGCACTGTTTGAAGAAGGATGGTTTGTCTGCATATGCAGGTGCTCTCATTGTTCTCATTGCCTCTCTTGAGTGCCAAAGTCTTTGAGGTAAGCAAGAGTCCTCTCCTTCTTTGCTTACGGTGAAAACGATTTGCCTTGGTTTTGAACCTCATTTAACTAGAAATTAGCCACTAGAAATTATCCCCTCTAGAAATCTGTCTGTTGTCACGGGAGGATCTGGTACACCTCACCGCACAGACTCCAGGAGGAGTGTTCAATGTGGAGACATCTCTCACTGTACTCCCCTTTTCATAGTCAAATTGTTTTGTGGGTTTTTGATTTTTATCCTTTCTCCTCCCCAGAAAGATTTCTTTACTTCTTATACCTGGGAATGGAGAAGGAAAACATCTGAGGGTGGGGTATCCCCGGAACAGGCTGCCCAGAAAGGTGGTGGAGGTCCTGTCCCTGGAGCCCTTCCAGGCCAGGCTGGACAGGGCTCTGGGCAATCTGTTCTAGTGAGAGATGTCCTTGCCTGTTGTAAAGAGGTTGGACTGGATGACCTTTGGATGTCCCTTTCCACCCAATGACTCTATGATTATATGAGGAAGAGTCCAAAGCTTTTTACTTGCATCATGTGTCTGCCTCATTAGTAGCATCAGAATGATGAGTTTGCTCTGAACAAATTCTCTTTATTTCTTCAGTGGGGTAGAGATGCTGTGATGCAACAAATCTTGTGCTCAGGGCTTGGCTAGTGTAATCCAAGCCGAGGAGAAGGAGAATTCATGGTGCCTAGAAAACGGTATTTGGATTCACCCCAGAAAGGGAATTAATAGGCTGTTGTACACATATCTGTGTTACTGCACAGTCACCAGACACCTCCAGGTCACCCTTTCTAGGATTCCAGTACTCCCCCTGTATGGTTTCAAGCAAGACACTCATCAGTGCCACCCTTTTTTTCAAACATTATGTGAGAATAACTGATCCTTTTCAGTAGTTATGGATGAACACACCACTTCTGAAGGCTGAAAGAAAGAGGACCTCAGCAATCTCCAGTTGCATCATCTATTTTCCTGTATGCATGCTCAGACTCTCCTCCTCCACCTCCATCTCTCCCTCATCCTTGGTTTCAGCTGCCCTTTTCTTCACCAGTTACTTTCCATTTCTCACTTTACCCTGCAGTACTCTCCATCCATCTCCTACCGTTCACCATGACATTCCACTCCCCATGCTTACCAGTCTCAAAGCAGTGCATATGTTTCCTCACATGTATGGACAGCAGTGAGCAAAGCAGCTGCTGAGATCATACCGGACCTGCCATATGGGCTGTGAGGTCTGCACTCACGTGAAAAAATTCTTGAGGGAAATCCCAAATCCAATCTAAGATGTCAGGATTTTGCTCAAAAGGCCAGTAGAGCTGCAGCTGAGAAAATGAACCCCTGGCACCAAACAAGATAAGCAGGAGGTGTTCGAAGTTGGACTGTGTGCCTAGAAACCCTTTGTGTTAATCCCTGCCCCCAACTTGGAGGGTGACCTAGGCAGAGACCATTAATTTGGCTCTAGACCATGACAGGCTTCAGGAGGAGAAGCAAGGAATAATAGAATCAGAATCATTATGGCTGGAAAGGGCCTCCAGGATCATCAAGTCCAGCCCTCACCACAACAGCTCCCTAATCCCTAGACCATGGCCTCAAGTGCTCTAGCTACTCAGTTTCTAACGCCTCCAGGGATGGGGACTCCACCATCTCCCTGGGCAGCCTGTTCCAGTGCCCAACCACTCTCTCAGGAAAGTTCTTCCTAAGATCCAATCTAAACCTCCCCTGATGCAATTTGAGGTCCTTTGCCCTCTTAGGAAAGACCCAAGTGCGTGTCTCATCAAAAGACATTAGAGTTCAGCATCTATTCTAGGAAACCCAAATGGGAGTGAAGGGAAAGAGTGGGTAAACCCATTTCCATGGTTTCAGGCTTTCTCTTTTCTCAGTGTCACTTCCCTCCTCTTCAGCAGCCACTTTCTCTGCTTTCAGGGCTCAGACCCAACTCTGCTTCCTGCAGCACAGTCTTTCTCAGCTTGGCAAGTGCTTCACTGAGGGATACACTCTAGGGAAGAGTGGTCTACTCCTGCTCATACCAGGGCAAGCTCTGCCACATGTTGCCCCTGAGTTTTCAGGCTGCTGTGCCCAGTTGTGGATTCCTCCTCCTTTTCAAGCCACCCCTCACACAAATGAGACTTAGCTGCACATCTGCCTCATCCGCCCCAAAACATGGAGGTTGTAATCCTTCTAGGATAAGCCATAGCCCTCCTCTGCCCATCTTTCCCCAGGGCAGAGCCTCTCAGTATTTTCAGTATTTTCCTCTCAGAGGCCCACTGAAAGGGCAACCCCATCTTTTCAAGGACAGCAGCCCATCATTCTAACTCCCTTAAAGGCTGTATCCAAGGTTTTGCTGGTGGCATCTGAGTTCTCCACCTGGCAGTAGCTGAGCTCACTCCATTCCAGTGTCCTCCATCCCTGCCAGCCTGCGGCAAAACCTTTTGCCCTTCCACACCCCCAAAATCCCTTTTCCAGCAGATCCTCCCTACAGACCAGAGGCAGACTCTCCCCCTGGAGACTCTGTAAAGGCAAAGAGCCAGCTCATGTAGATCTTTGGTATCAACCTGAGCCCCAGCTGAATTTTCCTGGTAACACCTCCCAGCTGCTTTTTCTAGGAAGGAGTGAATGCAGAGAAACTTCAGAGTTGGGCTCACAGCTACGAGTCCAAAGACAAGAAAGGGGAACGGGGGACTGTTTGGACTTGTAGCCAGTCATTAAAATACAAAAAGTATTGCGCTTATCTTCTTCTTAGGAAATCAAGAAGTGGAAGTGCCAGTCTAAGGCACGGTTGAAAAAGATTTGTTTGCAGGATAAACAGCTTTTATTCCTTGTGAGGAGAACTAAGCCATGTTTACAAATAGTGCTGATGGTCCAGTCCTGACTGTGCTCCAGAAGCGCAGCATCCCGATTCCTGGATTGCCTCAGCACTGCATCCCCAGGGGCAGAGAGAGGCAATGATCAGAGCAGCAATCCAAAACATGACACAACTTTTGAGCAATAGTTTGTTGTGCCTTGCAGTCCATAGAAGACTGCCGTCCCCACATCCCTCTGGCAATTGCTCTGGTAACAAAAATATTATTGTCTGCACTGTGATGGACAATAAAGACCCCTCAGGCTCATTGTTTTAGAGTCACAGTGTAGCCCAAGTGTCCTTCCTACGTGCCTGGCTCTGAATGCTGTGATTCAGTCACTTGGCTGCAAGCTGGAGAGTTGCTCCCTGCTATCTGGCTGCATGGGTCAGCCCTGTAGGTGGGACACAGGTGATGTGAGGGCCTCAGACTGGTCTGCAAGACACGGGCAAGTGACAACCCTGTGGAAGACAGTGCTTCAGAGTCCTCTGGATGAAAGAAGCTAAGAGGTGGTCAGTGTGTCACCTTCACCCTCTTGCCGAGCCTGTGACACTGCTCCTGTGGATTCCATTCCACATCCTTGAGTTCCCCGGGTCCTGTGTCTTGTGAACCCTAGAGGGTACTAGAGAGCAATATTCAGCCTCCTGAGAGGCAGCCTATTTGCAGTGGTCCCTGTGTGTCTCGAAGCAGCCCTGTGTCCCTTGGAGGAACCTCGGTGGCACCAGGGCCTAAGCATCTCTCTCTCATTACCACTCTGAAGGAACCCGAGCAGCATCGTTCACTCCAAGCCTAGCAAAGGGTGTAGACTCTGGAGTTTCTGGATAGGCATCTCCAGGCTCTGGAAGATGATAAAAGGATGTTAACCTGTAGCTCAGGTACTGTGGTGGTGGGGATCATATGATGCAGATAGATGAGATAACCTGCACTGCAATATTTCAGCTCTTCGAGCAGTGACTCTATATATCCTGCATGGAGTGGTGCACAAGATGTGAGCACATACCCTGCCCGGCCTGGAATCACGATGCAGAATGGGATCATCCCAAACCCATCCCACCAAGGCATGTGTCCAAATTCTAAATGTTCAGAAAGTTCAGACACAAGAGAAACATTTCCGCCCTTTCTGCTTCATCCTGTGATGAGAGCAGAAGAGACTGGGTGGGAAAGCAGTCAAGAGGACTCTGCCAAAATACATCCTTGAAAATAACGAGCAGGCTTGGTGACTGGATCACACAGAGCCCTGACATCAGAAGACTTTCTCCTTCTGAAGGAAGAAATATCTGTCACTCCTGTCAAGCCAGGGTGACAGACATTATCAGTGCTGTGGAACACACAGGCCATTCTCCAGCTTCTTGGGGCTGACACATTAATTACACCTGAATGTAGAGAAGATTGTAATCAGATCCTACCACTCACAGTTGCAGCCTATCTGGTCTGTAAAAGCATGCTGAATCCTGCAAAGCAGGAGGTAAAACTAAAAGAACCTAAAGAATATTCTAAAAAATGAACAAGTGAAAAAATGCACCCTACTTCTTAGCCCATTTTAACTCAGTAGTACTGGCATGCATGCTGTCCTGCACGGCTGAGTCTGTCCTGGAATCTCGTTGTGGAAATAGCTCCTTAAAGGCCAGATTTTCTTCTCCTCGAGTTCCTTCCTTGCTTTGCAGAACCATCTTTCAGTGATCCCCAAATTTGTTCCCAGGGCTCAGAGACAGACCAAAGTGCTTTCTAGAAGTAAAGATGGTTCTCATCTGATAGCAGTTCATACCCTTCACAGAATATCTTTGGTTGGAAGAGGCCTTTAAGATCAAGTCCAACTTTCAACCCAGCACTGACAGGGCAACCCTAAACCCTCTCCTTCACAACTGTGTCTGTCTTTTAAATCCCTCCAGGGATGAGGACTCCACCACTGCCCTGAGCAGGCAGTTTTCTTGCTTTAGAGGAAAACATCCTTCCTAACACCCACCCTAAACCTCCCCAGAGCGGTTTGCAACCTTTTCCTCTAGTTCTATCAGTGGCCACCAAGGAGAAGATTCCTCTATCCCTTCTGGGTCTGAGCTGCTTCTTTCCACCAGCTGTAGTCTTAATCTCCCCTTTTTGTCCATGGTCTCCACTACTCAAATCTCTCCTGGCCTTGGCTGTTCTCCATTCACAGCTAGACATAACTACAGATGAGGAGGAGGCTGAGGTACTCAACAACATTATTGACTCAGTCTTCACTAGCAGCCTCTCTCCTCACACCACCCAAGCAGACAGACAGCAAGCTGGGGAGCAAGGGGGCAAAATCCTTCCCATTGTAAGAGAAGATCAGGTTCATGACCACCTGA
>VZRI01003042.1:171105-217182 GCA_013397515.1 Upupa epops
GTGCTAAGGCACATGGAGATCAGGAAGGTGACTGGAGACAGCCAGCAGGGCTTCACCAAGGGCAAGTCCTGCCTGCCCAAGCTAGTGGCTTTCTGTCATGGATTGACTATGTCAGTGGACAGGGAAGACCTATGGATACCATTTATTTGTTCTTCTGCAAGGCCTTTGACACAGAGCCCCACAACATCTTCTTTAAGTTGGACAGAGATGGATTGTAAGTGTAGACATTAAGTAGATAAGAAATTGGTTGTATAGTTGCCTCCAGAGAGCAGTGATTAATGGCTTAACGTCCAGATTGAAACTGATGTCAAGTGGTGCCCCTTGGGTGTTCATATTGAACACAAGGGCGACATGAACCTTTTGGATCAGGTCCAGAGGAGATCATAAAAATGTTCAGAGGGCTGGAGCACCTCTGTGAGGACAGGCTGGGAGAGCTGGGCCTGTCAGCCTGGAGAAAAGGTGGTTCCAGGGTGACTTTGTTGTAGTTTTTCAGTTCTTAAAAGGAGGCTACAAGAAAGATGGGAGGGACTTTTTAGCCAGGGCTGTGTGATGGGGCAAGGGGTGATAGAAACTACAAGAGGGGAGATTTACACTAGAGATAAGGAATCTGTTTTTTACAGTGAGGGTGGGGAAACACTGGAACAGGTTGTCCAGAGAAGTGGTGGAGGCCCCATCCCTTGGGACATTCAAGGTCAGGCTGAGTGAGGCTCTGGATAACCTGATGGAGTTGAAGATGGTCCCACTCATGATAAGGAGGCTGGATTAGATAATTTATAAAGGTCCCTTCCAATCCAATGTGTTCTATGATTCTATGGACTCCTGACACCATTTGGCCCAACAGCCTGTTTACAAGGAGAAGGAGAGCACAGGTTGGGGTGGAATGATCAGTTATTTGTGGAACAGCTGATTAAAATGCTTTTAGAAAGAGCTTGGAACAAAATTGTGTCCTGGGTTTAAGATGAAGGTCCAGATCAGTCCTGGGTTGGTGCCTGCAATCCAAGCACACCAACCAGCTCTTGCTGAGAATTCAACAGATTCAACGGGCAATGAAGCAGCTTTGCCAAAAAGAAAGAAATTATTTAATCCACAACCAAGAGGAAAAGGAAAACCCCAAATAAGTAAAAAAGAACAAAACAAGAACAGGTATTCTGACTGCAGCCAGATGATGTCTCCTTCCTGTTAAACTAAGGATTCACCAGTTCCAAGTGGTTTCATTTCTTATCAGTTTTACTGATCAGATGAATTAGAGAAATAATTCATTCCTCAGTACGTTGAACAACGTTTCAAAGAGTGACTGACCAGCCCTCTCGTGGTCCTGCATATCTCTCAGTCCACAGACACCGACAGTGATGCACTGGGGATCCCTCCTCCCCGTCTTGGAAAAATAAGAAAGGTTTCGGCTTCCAGGTGGCAATGGATCTGAAGGCAGGGTGAGTTTGTGTCCCAGAACAGCTCTCAACAGTCCAGCAACGCGGTCTTGATGCTCCCTGTGCCTTTCTACACAGCTATTGCCCTCACTTCTCACCTCGCCTGAGAGTTCAAAAGAAAATTGTGTGATGCTATGTGGCAGAAGTCTTTTCTGAAAAAGCCACAATGATATTCTTGTCATCTTGCAAGCATAAACAAGAGGAGTAATTCATTCTTTGTCCTTACAATTTGAAAAAATAGCATCCTGGACAACTTAAGCGCCCGTCAAGAAACAGACCACGAGCTGCCTTGCCATCTCCAGGTACTTCAGTCTCCCATCATTAATGAGTTGTTCATTTCAGAAGCACACCATACCCTGCCCAGGTGTCTGGGAAGCTCCGCATGATGACTGATCATGCTATTTCCCTACACAAAGATTAAGGCTGACGTCTGACACTGTATGAGCTCATTGCTCCCTGTATGAGCAATCATGGGGGGATTTACTGTTTCTCACATATAGTCCCCTGAAGTCCCTGTTTGTTCTCACCTGGGTTAGTTCTGCTTCCATCCACACAGCTCAACAGAGGCCCTGCCAAAAAGAAGTCTAAAGCCCAGCACCTGCAGGTCAGCACACGTGGCCACACACAGAACATCTCACAGCTGTTGAGACCAGGCCACAGGCACGAGGAAGACCAAGCAGACACCAGACAAACTGGTCGCCAGTGCAGACTTAAGGACAGACATAAAATTCACGGGAAATAACAGAATCATAGGATGTGTTGGGTTGGAAGGGACCTTCAAAAGGCATCTATGTCCAATCCGCCTACAATGATCAGGGCCATCTCTAAGTGAAACAGATTGCCCAGAGCCCCATCCAGCCTAACCCGGAATAGCTTCAGGGATGGGACCTCCACCACCTCTCTGGGCAGCCTGTTCCAGGGGTTCCCCATCCTCACATTCAATAATGTTTTCCTCACCTCCAGCCTAACATCTCTTTTGAAACCACAGACAAAGCAGCAGCTATCTTGACAGCAGCAACTGGAGCCCAGGTTTCCAGAAGGCCTTTAAAATCACCACACCTCCTGCACTAGCCCAGAGCCAGAGGAATAGTCAGGATTTCTTGCACTCTCTTCACTTCCAGAAAAAGAATAAGTGTTTTGGCCATGAACACAGTCGGTCATCTGGCTTTTGCTGTGTATGTGCAGAGAAACCTCCAGGTCACATCCTGCACTGTCATCAAATACCATGAATTTGTTCCTTTCCACTGAGCTAGGCTCAGACTTGAATTCTCAATTCATAGACTTTGAACTTGACTCAGGGTAACATTGTTTTAGCAGAGGTTCACAGCCTCTGGAGGCCATAGACAGCCAGCCAGAACATCTTGTCTGCTCTGCTGCTGCCACAGACGTCAAGACTCAGGTTCAGGAAATCTCTAGCAGTACCAGGACGATGCCCAGGATTCTTGATTTTCATTTTACCACTGGTAAAACAGGACAAGATCTGTGTGACTGCAACCAAGACACTGTGTGGAAAAAACAGAGCTCATTCATAAAGAGAATCAAAGGACGAAGCCATGTGCCAGAAGCAATTCACTGAGCACAGCTCCAGCAGCTCTGACCCTTCAAACTCTCTTGGACCTTTGCTTTGGGACCCATTTACACTGGATGTTCCTGGGAAACCTAGGTGAAACAAGAGGAGGAAAGGTGAGATGATGATCTCTGCTCACGAGCAGGAAACAGAAACCATGTGAGGATTTGCAAGATACTTTTCCATTGCTGTCACCATCTTCAGAGATTCATAGGAAATGTCTAGCTAGTATGAACACTCATGGTCAAATTCCTGTGGGAAAAAATCTTGCTGAGTAAAGCTGGTAGAAAAACAGAAATTCTGCCTTGCAGGAAATTCCAGGCCCTCTGCTTTCTCCCTAAACTAATCAGAAGGGTCAGAAATGAAAACTTTCAGCAGAACGACATTTCCAAGTATTTTTCTTGAATATCGGGAAGAAAAAATAACCCAGTCTGAGTGTTACAGGACACAGCTCTGACAGATGTGTGCCAAGTATAAAGCCTCACTGCAGCAAACAAGTGCAGCTCAGAGCCAGTGCTCCTGACAGCACCGGACTCCTGCAGAAACACAGTGTCTCTGCAGGCAGTACCTGCCTCAGCAGACACCAGGTGAGAAGAGAGCTTCTCTTTCACGTGGGGCCATCTGTGGGGCTCTCATCTCGTATCTGGGCAAGGGGGAAGTGCGTCTGTATCACATATACTTTCTCCTTCTACTGACGTTGCCTTTCCCACTCATGGCGTGTTCAAGTGATGTGCTACGGAAGTTGCAGCTGACACAGGACAGGAGCTGGCTTTTAAGAGGTTCCCCAGAGCCCAGAAACAAAGGCTCCTTCCAGTGCAGCGAGTGCACGCACGCCCACACAGCAGCTCCTAGAGCCCAGGTTGTGCAATCCTGTGCAGAATCAATGAGGCTCTAGGCAAATAGTCTTGAATAGCTCAAGGTCTTGAGGCTGAGTAAGGGTGACTTCAACCCTGCACCCTTCCTCTGGGCTGAGTAAGGGTGACTTCACCCTTGAATCCTTTCTCTGCATCAAGAAAAGGGAGCAATGGCCAGCAGCAGGCAGATTTGTGAGATGGTGCTCAGATGATGGACCATTTCCAGTGCAGTGGCACACAGTATCCCAGTCTGCAAAGCCCAAGCTAGAACTGGGGTAAGAAGGGAGACAGAAATTGACCAAGGTCTGAGAAGAAGACTCCAATACCTGAAAGAAACCTACAGGAAGGCTGAAGAGGGACTTGAACAGGAGGATCTAGTGACAGGACAAGGGAAAATGGCTTGAAGCTGAAGGAGAGGAGGTTTAGCCTAGACCTTAAGAAGTTCTTCAGTGCAAAGGTGGAATGACTCTGAAATCAATTGTCCAAAGAGGTTGTGGCTGCCCCTCCTGTTTTACCAATTCCAAACCCTAATCAAAGGGATGCAGCCAGCAGCAGAAAACACAGGTAGATACTATCTATGTTATTATCGATCTCCGCAGGGCACAAAAACAAAATAGCACAGCCAGCAACTAAGGAGGCAAACGACACCATAACGCTGCTCACTGCAGGGGCAACAGACAGCAACCTGACGCAAAACTCCAACAACAGAGAAGCAAACCACAGCCCATGCCCTGTCACAGCCACACAGAGACCAGCAAGAAAAATACCTGCAGAAAACACAACCCAGTTACTCATCCTAGTCCAATTCAGCCTGTCCCACTGTCACTGGAAGCTCTGGTTACAGAGAGATATTTGTGGGTCCTTTCAAAAACAGGGAAGGTTTGCAAAAGACATCCACCCACAGACAAGAGTGCCAGCTCCCTCTGCAAACGGCCCTGCTTTTATACTGAGACCCAGGTGCAGCCACTCAGGGCTGTTTAGGCCCCTCAAAATCTTCTCATGAGCACAGTCTTCCCTCGTGGATAGTCCTCTCACAGCAGAGGGGGCCATCCCTCATATCAAGGTCTGGCCTGTGTCCCCACCACTCAGCTCCTACTGGGTTGTGGCCAGCAGCAGAGCTAAAGGTTTTATTTCTTGGCAAACACAGAGGCCAAGCCAGCCCTGCCCTCAACTGCGGCAGGAGGTGCCTGGTCAACCTTGGTCCTTTCACCTGGCTGTGGGATTCACAGATTCACGGAATTATTTAGGCTGGAAAAGACCTCTGAGCTCATCCAGCCCAGCCTGTGACCTCACATCACCACGTCAACCGAACTATGGCAGTAAGTGCCACATCCAGTCTGTCCTTAAACACCTCCAGGGACAGTGACTCTACCACTGCCCTGAGCAGTCCATTCCAGGCTCTGAGCACTCTTTCTGTGAGGAAAGGCTTCCTAACATCCAGCGTAACCCTCCCCTCGTGCAGCTTCAGGCCCTGCTCTCTTGTTCCAGCACGAGTTGCCTGGGAGAAGAGTCTGACTACAACCTCCCTTCATGGAGTTATAGAGAGTGTCCTCAGCACTTCACCTCTCTGGAGGTGTTCAAGGCCAGATTAGATGGGGCCTTGAGCAACGAAGTCTGGCTGAGAGGCATCATTGCCCATAGCAAGGAGTTGGGATAGATGGGCTCTGAGGTTCCTTTGAACTTGAGCCAGTCTGGGATTCTATGACACCACTCCCCTGTGCCAGAGTTGCCTAGGCTTCTCCTAATTAAAGCCAAGATCAAGCAGAGATTTCATTAACCAAACAAGTCCCAAGACAAGACAATGTTTCTCCAAGTGTCCAGGCACCATGGACCAACGATGGTTTGACACAAGTAGGATGGCAGAATTGTTCTATTAAATCCTACCAGCACCTCCTGCTTCTAGACTGCTCTGGGGCATGTCTGCTGCAGCAGCAGGCTGGGGAGACTACAGGCACAGGGTTCACAAGCTACACTACAAGGCATCATAGAACTTCAATTAGTTTGTGCCATGAATTTACCAAGGACTGACTGAAGCATAAAGGAAGTTGAGACTGGGGGGTTCTTCTCTGCCAGACAGAAAGAAACAGCAGGAAAAATCACTGCAGTGTCCTAATGACAGATAGAGAATAGAAGGATTGCGAGGCATGGAGTACATAGAAACCAAGAAGCAGAGTCTAGGAAGCCAAGTAACTTTCTTCCTAAATTGTCTTGTAAAGGTTCTGTATCCTTTGTACAGCCTGTGTGCCAGGACAGCAACAAGGGGCCTCTTCAGTTATAGAAGGAAGCAACACAACTGCAAGAAGGAAATTCAGATGGCAGATATCATGGTCGAGGTGCTGCAGGGTTACAAACACAAGCCCAGTTCTTGCGGGTGCCTTTCTCTGCTCCACCTCCAGACATGGATAACTCAGATGTCCACTCACAGACTGCTTCTCACAAGATTAGTGCCAGAGCTGAGCTGTAGAAGCAAATTCAGTTCTGGGGAGCAGCATTTAGTGAGATATTAACAGGTGTGGAACAGAAGAGGCATGAGGCTTCCTAAAAGCTTCATCATTCTCACTATTTCCCCCCAAACTGGAGAACCAAAGGCCAAGTGACTTGATCGCTAGCTTGTCCTGCCTTATCTGCAGATCAGAAGACACCAGCTGCATGGGACAGTGGCAAGAGCAACAAACACATGGCTGCAATGCTGTGAAGAGCAGTGAATATCCAGGAGGCCTTTGCAGAGACATTCCTGGAGGGTTTCTAGTGGCAATAGCCCACCAGAACTGCTGTCAGGCAGTACAGAGAGAATAAAAGGGGACTACACTCAAGTGACAGGCATATGGTGCAAAGGGCTAAAACTAACCCTAACCTGACATTTTAACCCTTTGTAAATCCACTGGGATTGGTTTGGGCTTAACTGAGATGCCAATGGACTCCAGCCTGCTGTTACTTTACCCACACAAGAGTGAATTCCCACCAACACCCAAAAACTGACTCCTAGCTTTGCTACCAAACTCTGCAGGGGAGGAGAAATGACAATAGCAAGCCTAGCAGCACACTGCAGTGCTATCCCCAGTTCTTCTGCTGCGAGAGCCAGACTTCAGGATGAGCAGGGCTTAGGCAGTGTCCCTCTGCATGGTGGGGTTCATTTGGGCAGTTTCCAGTCCAGCCTCCAGCTAGCTGACTGTGCAGAAAAGCAGCTGTGCCTCACAGGCTTCTCTCAGTGCTTTTGGGGACTTATCCCACAGTCCCAAATGCTGTGCAAGAAACAAAATGAGTCTACCAACCCTTTCCCAGAGAACTGTGAGGAAAGATGTCAATCTACCAGATCCAGAGCTGAGGGGCAGGGATTATAGGAAGCCCCTAAAGGACTTGGCAACATGAGAGAGAGGTTAGCCTGCACCCACACTGCAGAGCAGCTCTGCCAGCAGCCTTGGGGTTGTACTTCAGCCCATCTCCTTGGCTGCCCAGCCAGCTCAAGTCAAAAAGCATCTCTGATTTATAGAGATGTGGGTGTAAGTAAGACACAAGTTACCAGCAACAGTGCAGTTATAATCTTATTAACTCTGCAGTGAGCACACACCCTAACGAAGCAGAAAGGACAGGGAGTCAGGGTGACTTCAAAAGAGGAAAAGGGCAGCCTGCCTTATCGTTCTAGCCCATTTCCATTCCCTTCGACCTACACACCCGGCACTTCCAGTGCCACCTGCACGAGGTGGGAGTGTGGCGTAACTTTCCCTTGGTCGTGGGATCTTGGGAGCAGAACCCCCTCCCGCTGTCCATGTTGCAGGCGCTCATCCCTTTTCTGCCTCCACCACAAGACCCTGCAGCTGGGCCCAGAACATCAGCCAGAAATGGGATCTGTCAGCGCAATCACTGTGGGTTTCACAACCTCTCATTACTGCAGCTTTACGGTTTATTTGCTCTGTGTGCCAACATCTGTGGACACAGGCTGTTCCTGTGGGCAGACATGCATCTCTGTGTCAAGCTACCTACCTCCTACAGCACTGGGCAGTGTCAGGCATCTGTGAAAAGATGATGTTCATGGTTTGGCACCTACAGGTTTTGAGGTTGCTCTGCATATCAGATAGATGGGCATGGGAAATTCCTTCTGGACACTGGCAGTGAGTTTTTCCCTTGGCTAATTTTTAATGGCAAAGGTTTTGTAATCACCATCTGAGCCTGAGGAACAGAAATTCCTGTGGGGTAATTGGCTTTGTCGGTCTGATGGGTGCACTCGGCCTTGATCTCTTCAATTACTGTATGTATGTATGTACCTCCTCTCACACTGCCACGCTGGTGAGGACAAGCCTGCTGGCTCCATGGATGGGTGAATGTCTTCAAGCAGTGCAACCGCCCTGTTAGCTAACGCAGCACACAAGACATGGTGCACAGACAGCAAGAAGCAGCAGTCTCAGCGTGGTGGCAACCACTTCACAAAGAAGATCACACAAGAGAGAGGAGCAGGCTGCCCAAGGAGGGAGTGGAGTCACCATCCCTGGATGGGTTCAAAGAATGAGTAGATGTGACCTCAGGGAACAGGGTTTAGTGGGAAGGGACAGGTTGGGCTGATGATTGGACAGGATGATCTTGGAGGTCTCTCCCAATCCCTAACAATTCTGTGATTCTATGACCTATGGAAACAGGCAGACAAGTGAAATGGGCAACGAGTTGGTCTTCTTCCACTTGACTCAGGTTTGCCCATGAATTTTAACACCTGCTACCAAACAGACCACCTCATTATCATTGCCAAGCAAGGCTTTCATCATATGGAAAACCAGTCGGCTGCTTAGCACACCCTCCCCTTGGAGACTCAGCTTCCACTGACAAAAGGTCTGTGCGTACCAGGGTGGCTTATCCCAGATGAAGTTGCTGCCAGCAGAGCAGCACATCATCTTAAGACTCTTGCCAGCATAGCTGTACTGATGGGAGGGACAGGATGTCTCTCTTTCCTCAATTACAGGGGTTACGCAGGGAAAAAAATTGCTGGAAGTGGACCAGGCTGACTTGGTCTAGGTGGCCCTGCTGTGGCAGGGGGCTTGGACTAGATGATCTTTTGAGGTCCCTTCCAATCCCTGATGATTCTATGTTTCTATGACCCCTCAGTGCTGCCTCATCAGCACACAGTGTTTAAAGGATGTGGATAACACTGAAACATGCTTTGAAGCCTCGCTGTGGGGCCCGACAAGACTACACATAGGCACAGATCTTCAGGCCCAACATGTTATATCAGGTTCTACAATAGGAGCTCAGGCACAGTGAACGCAGTGAGCATATGCAGGCATCATCCTTCTCACACCCCCCAAGCCTTCATCATGGTCTGACCAGCATGTTCCTTCACACTGTTGCCCACCTGTGTCTGTTCCGCTCATGTCTCACCTGTCCCACGTGCTGCTCCAATCCCACTCCACCCTCATCTCCTTCTCCCCAGAGCAAACTCTCAGTTCCTGCCTTTCCCCTCCAGCCCTCAGCTTCACCCCTGGGGCTGCTGCCCCTCTGCCAGTGGCCAGCAGATTGTTCCCCAGCTACTCCATCCCCTGAGTTTACCGCAGGCAACTCCCTTGCTTCCTCTAATTGCGGTCAGCACCTCCTAGGCTGGGGGAACACATAAACACCAGGGCGCTGTGAGGGAGTCTTCCAGCCAGTAATTGACTGAACTTTCCAGATGCACTTCCAGCAAGAAATTAAAAAGCAATGTGACCCTTGTCAAGGGCGCGGGAACCCCCCACAATGCAAACACCCTCTCCCAGGAAAGCCCCGTCCTCACAGACATGGGGCTGGTGGGGCCAGCAGGAGCCAGGGGGCAGGAGGCCCAAGGGCAGGGCTGTAAATCAGGCATCTCCCAAACCCTGTGCTCCCCTAGAGCTTTGTCAGCGCTGCTCAGCATGGTGGGCACTACAGAGGGACAAGAGAAGGGCCAGTGGTGATACAAATCCCCTGAGGCAGCCCCTGCTCCCTTGGGAGCGGAACCTCAGATTCTGGCCAGTGGTCACTCACGCCATATATGTGGGGCAATGACCTGTCGTGGAGGTCCCCTTGGCTCCCCACAGCTGTGGAGCGGCAGCCCAACTGTGTCTGTCGGAGTCCTCTCTCAGGAAGTCCTTTGCGGTAACCTGAACCGTCTGGCACTCATCCCCTTCTCACAGCACTGACAGCCTCAGGGCTCAAGGAAAAATGAGCAGCTCAGGAGCTTTACAGGGAGTGAAGGGTGACAGAAAGGCTGATGCTGGGTACATCTGCCCAGGCACCCTCTTCCCCAGCCTTGGAACCACAGCAAATTCCTGATGCCTGTCCTGCTGGAGGACCACCCCGCCTGCAAGACCCCTCAGGACCATGCCAACACCACTGCTGTCCAAACAAGTCCCTACCCAAGCATGACCCACCAGTCACTGCTGCCACTTCCGCTGGGCTCTGCAAACAGCCAGATTGGAGAGTGAATGGAGACAGCCCAAGGTGCAGGGGGTTGTCAGAGTCCATGTGGGGAGGAGCAGAGGAAGACAGAAGTCCTCTGTTGGACTGCCTGTGACCAGAGGGGTCTGGAGCCCCTTGGGGCAGGGCCACGGGACCACAGGAGGCTATGGGAGGAAAACATGCCCTTTATGTGCCAGGGCCCTGCACCCCCGTGCCCCCTGACTCAGTGACCATCAAGGCAGAAATGATGGTCAACAGCTCCGAGGCAGGAAAGAGGGAGGGCATTGTCCAGCACCTGTGTGGGGTGGAGAGGCAAACCTGGGTGTGCTGTGACTCCTGGTCAGCATGGTAGGTGGTCAGGAAGCAGAGACCAGGTCTGGTGCAAGAAAAGCAGTGGAGAGGTGCTACAGGGCACCCTGGTAAGGCCATGGAGGGAAGTGCCTGGGGAGTGCCAGTGATTCACAGAACCAAGGGCAGGCCCAGATAAGTGGCTGAAAGGTCTCTGGCCCCACTAATCCCATTTCCCTCCAATAGCTTTAAATCCATCACTTAAAAATTCCATGTTTCTCCATTGGAGAGCTGGGTGGCCTACAGGATGAATGCAGTTCCTCACCCCTGGGGCAGCAGGGAGATGAGAGCACAGGGCCAGGGAGGTACTGGCATAGCTGGATTATAATTTACACACACACACTAGATGCTGCCTCCCATTAGCATCTTGGCTTGGAAGGCAGTCAGTCTCCTTTCACCCCTGAAGGACTCAGCCTTGCCACAGAGCGCTCACAAGCTTCTGGGGCTGCATTTGCTGCAAAACAGAGGCAGCTAAACTGAGACCAAAGGCAAGCCCTGTACATCAGGGTTGCTCCTCTCTGATGGGAGTCAGAAAGATGACACTGTGCACAGTGGGCAGTCTCAGGCTGGTTCTTTTCCCTGAGGAGATGCAGCACACAAAGCTATCCTCGTTGCAGTTCAGTGACCTCAAGTGGCATACAGTGGGGATCGCTGGGTTTGCTTATTTAAAACAAGACCTATGTGAGATTGCCCGAGGGTCCAGTACAGATCAATTAATTGGTAGGACAGAAGTCTTTAACTGCATGGCTAGTCCACATGACCCAGGACCTTGGGGCTACTTAAGGCTGTACTGAGCTCATGCTGAAATATGGTTTTGTTGTTGAGACTGCACCGTTCACACTGAATGGCATAACACTGTCCCCCTGCATTCCCCAAGGACAGATGCAGCTATTTCAGACGCCCCAAATAAGTTGTAGAAATAGGTGAGGCCCTCAAGAGTCAAACCAGAGCTCTCAGCTACACAGGAGTGCTTTACCTTCAGTTGGACTTACCTTCAAGAAGCTTACCAACTCTCCTACCCCTCTGGAGCATGACAGCCCTGCACTGTCCCTTCCTGCCCTTTTCCACTGTGCTTCCACCACATCCATTTAATACTGTAAAGCCGGTTCCTTGATCCCTGCGAACAGACGCAGTGCAGGGTCCCAGATAGAGGGTTTGGGGGAGGAGGGCTGCTGAGTCTGTATATCCTTCCAGATGTGCCCCCTGCACACTCCTCCATGCAGAAACATCCCTGCCCCTATCAGCGGTTTTGGAGCTGACGTTCTTTGTGACGCGAGTGATGACCAGCAGGGGTAACACAGAATGATCTCCCCTCCACTAGGCTCCAGGACCCTGCTTGCCCCATCTAGGGAGGCCTCATGCCCACCCCATTGCTGGTGGGTCATGTTGGTTTGCTAAAGGTCAGGCCTGGTGACAAAGCAGAGCGGCACTGATTTAAATCTGTCCAGATAGCTGTGCTTTGATATTCTACCCTTCTGCTCTCCACAGCCAGCATTTCCCTTCCTCTGGGCTGTTAAAAGGCTGTGCTGATGATTGCCCCTGCACACCCTCTTGACCAGCACCTCCAAGCTCTGAAACCTGGACAGCAAATGTTGAAAGTGCTGGAGCTCCCCGCTCTCCGCTGCCTTACTGGCACCCCCATCAGCTTGTCACAAGGAGGACCTGGATGGCATACAAGTACAAGGGTGATGGACTATGTAGTAGTTACTCCAAGCAAGGAGCAAGACTTCCACGAAACAGCCTCAAAGCCAGCCTCACCATCACACTGGGATATGTTGACTATATGGAAGGGTGTTTCCAGATACCCCATCCCAGACCCTGCACTTTACTTGACAGCTTTGAAGTAGAAAAAAGGTGTGACCAGGCACTTTGGGACCAGGACTAAGGGAGGTCATACAGTGAATGCCCAAAGCAAGATGCTGGAGTCCTCTTGTACCTTGGTGCATGGGATCAGAACACCCGGAATAGTTAGGTGCTAAATTCCTCATGAGCCTCCAGCTACTGACTCTAATGCAACCTCCACTGCAACTTTTGCTCCTCTTTAAGGTCTTTTCCTTTCTCTTTCCTTTCCTTCTGTACCTTCCCTTTGCCTTCCTTTGCCTTCCCTTGCCTCCTCTTGCCTCCCCTTACCTTCCTCCCTTCCTCCCTTCCTCCCTTCCTCCCTCCCTCCCTCCCTTCCTTCCTTCCTTCCTNCCTGCCTCCCTTCCTGCCTCCCTTCCTTCCTGCCTCCCTTCCTCCCTTCCTCCCTTCTGTAGCACACCACTCACCTCATCCTCAGAGCTCTGCCCTGTCTTGCATTAGCAGCTGCAGAAGGGGATGATCTGGGCAAGGGACAGGAGGAAGAGCTGTGCTTATCTCTCAGGGGGAATTTCTCACCTCTACTCCACTCTGCTCAGCTGCCCAAGAGGCAGCCCTGTCACCAGAGACAGAGTCTGGTCAGCTGTGTAGACAAAGTCACAAGAGATGTTGAGCACACGTGGAGATCAAGGCAGAACTAACACGAGCTTTAAGCCCATTCACACTGCTCTGTTCACCAGGGAGAAGAGACGGGGTGGGGGTGGGAAAAGGATAAATGCCTTCTGTGCTGCCATAAAAGCCAGGAGCATGACAGCCCAGCACTGTCCCCTCCTGCTTGGCTTTTCTGCTCCCCCAGCCCAACTGTTCCCAGCTGCTCACACTTCCCTGCCCAGACACAGCTGGAAGCAGCACAGGGTTGGCAGCTAGAGGCATCACTGACCAGGTCAGAGAATTTTTATCTTATATCCGAGCAACACTGTCAAAGCCTGGGGCAGGTTCTGTGTCAAACACAGCAAGCTTTTGCACGCAGACTTCACAGCGAAGCAGGGTCTTCTGGATGGACATCTAGACAGCAGAGAATAGAACAGAATCACTAAGGTTGGAAGAGACATCCAAGATCATCCAGTCCAACCATCAACCCAACCCCACCCTGTCCACTAAACCCTGTTCCCCAGGGCCACATCTACATGGCTTTTGAACTCCTCCAGGAATTGCAACTCCATCCCTTCCTTGGGAAGCCTGTTCCAACCACTGATCACTCTGTCAGGAAGACGTGTCTTGATGTCCAGCCTAACCCTCCCCTGGCACAACTTGAGGCCATTTCCTCTCGTCCTATCACTGGTGACTTGGGAGAAGAGACTGACCCCCACAGCCTAAACAGCCCCAGTTTCCTCAGCCTCTCCTCATCAGACCTGTCCTCCAGGCCCTTCACCAGCTTTGTTGCCCTTCTTTGGACCCACTCGGTGTTGTATCCTTCTTCTTCTTCTGCTCTCCTATTGCACAGTTCCTCATGTGGATGATCCCTCATTCAGACGCTTATCAGCCAGGTCTGGCAGCAGCAGCCTTCAGATTTGAGTGCTCTGCCCACTATCCTGCTGCATCGCTGTTTGCAGAGGACAGTGATGATGTGTGCTGGGACTGCCTGACAGAAGAGGGCAAGTTAGCATTTGTCTGGCAGATTTTATACACAACCGCTCGACCAACGGCAAGTGCCTCCACTTAGCTGGAGCTGCCTTCCTTGCCAGGAGGGATTTGCCCATTTCCAAAGCCAGGACTAGAACTGTTACCAACAATTCCATCAGCAAGAGCAAAAGTCTGCTCCCAGTACCCCTCAGCTATCTGGCCATTGCTGTCTGCCGAACACAAACCCCACCTGCCCCCACTGCCCGCTCCCTCCATCCCTCAATTTGTCCTTCCTGATCTCTTCAGCCAGCAAGGAGACTCCAGCAGTTCCTTACCCTCACAAACGCCGCCTCCTTGTACCACTGTGCTCCCAGGAACTTTGTGCTCAGGGAAGCCTCATGGTCCCTGAGGGCTGAGCACACATCCCTCCTGGTGCTAAATGATGGCCTGAAAGCAAGGCAGAGCCAGGCTCAGGGCAGCCAGCCCCACAAAGCTTATGCACTGCGGCACTGCCAGATGGGATGAGTTAGCACCAGCACTTCAGTGCTGGGGTAACAATGGCTGTGCTGCCCAGTATAGAAACGCTGATTTCGCACAAAGACTCTGTACCCTTCCATGTCTCCTTTCCACTGTGAGACTGGCAGCAATAAAGGGTAGCTCAGCCCAAAATAGCTGGATTTTTAATGGTTCTCAATTCCTACTGAGGACAATAGCGAATCCCACCCTGGAGGAACAGCACAGGCGGTGCTGAAGAGCTGGCCAGCAGCACTGCTAGGCGCCCCAGACGAAGGTGGTGTGGCTGCAGGATGCCTCAGGAGGGAGGAACAAGTAGGACTTCCCCTTGCCTGGCACTGGACTCCACCTTTGTGTTGCAAAAACAAAGAGCTTTGGGTGTGATCCTGCCCTGCACCCTGCAGCGGCTCTGGCAGTTGCGTGCACAACGTGCCCTCTCCTGGTGCCGATCATGGAGGAGAAGGAGGGCATCTGTGCCCTGGGCACGTTCCTCAACCCCTGAGGCATCATGCTTCTACCTCTCCAAAGTACATACGCCTGTACCACGCCCCGTGCCGGTAGTGGAATTGTTGCTGTAGACTTTTCCATGCTGGGAGACTTTTCCATGCTGCATGCCAGGCTAGATGAGGAAGGCTGGGCTCTTCCCAAGGTGCCATCTGACATGAAATCACCGAGTTGATCGACGCAGATGAGCACGTAGGGCAGTGGGAGTGACAGTGTGTGCTGTCTAACAAGGCATCCCAGCCTGACTAAAATAGCTTATAGATTGCAGCCAAATGTGGCATGACCTCCGCTACGATTGCCCCAAGCAGCCAGGCTCTTCTTCTCCAGTTTTCCTTTTCTCAGGTTGTTAATTTGACCTTTATAGCAATATCCAACACACAGAAACATCTTCAGGCTAAAAATCAAGGAGCAGTTTTCCTCCACAGTTAGTGGAAGTCAGGAGCAAGGAGAGGCATGTACTCACTCTGCCACTTAGAGCAACACATGCAGGGTCCCACTACCAGCAATTAGAGGGAGGGTAAGGTCTGTACAGTGCAAGGCACAGCTGTCAGAAGAGGAAAAAAGAACAAAGGAGAAAGAAAAACTCCCCAATGGCACACACGTGTGTCTCCAAAGAACAGGGACTACAGGCCAGAAGGAACTGGGTTAGAGCAGCATCTCCATCCAGTTTGGCTCCTGTGCCGAGGAGAGGAGCCAGTGGTAAGCATGGGAACAAAGTCCACCAGGGCCAAGCTACACAGTAACATTAGTGGTCAGTGTTGGCCAAAACGGGGACGTCAGGGGCAGAGCCTCTGGGTTATTCTGTCTACTCTGCCTTTTCCAAATTCCAGACCCTGGCAAGCGTTCTATACAGGCTGGGACTGTGTGCCAAGTTTGTCCTGAAAGCCTGATCCTGTTGAGGATAGAAACACCTCACTGTCTCCAGTAGCTCCTGCTGGGCTTCAAAGGATCCAGGACTTACCAAGCAGTTTTGAAACCTATCCATGACTTCTGGTCCACTTTCTGACTGCTGCTGAGGAGGAAAGGCTGTGTGCCTTACTAGGAAGGAGTGTGGGGCAAGAGAAGAAAAGCAGGGTGTGCTCAAAGGAAGCAGAGTGGGAGAGGCAGGGGTCTGTGTACAGCACGGGATGGCCTGGATGAGTTCACATGCCACAGGGGCGTCAGGAGAAGCAGGAAGGGTATACAAATGTTCTTCTTGTTGCTGAAGAGAGGGCAAACAGCATGGTAGAGATGAGAGGGTGGAAAGGGTGAGATCTCTTCAGGTCCAAGGGGAAAAGCAAAACAATTAATTAAGGTGCAGGGCTGGGGGGGGGGGCAGGCAGGACTGATGTCAAGGGCAGTGTCACAGCTCCTGATGTGACAGGAAGAGGAACCCATACTGGCCTGCTTGGATGCCCCCACACATACTGAGTTGGGGCTCTTCATCTGCCCACTTAGCACTAACCCCTGGACCTTGTCATACTATAAACACCCACTCCAAAGGAAAGTGCTTCCTAGGGCTGGAGAAGCTCCAGAAGAGCAGTTTTTCTCATCCCAAACTCTCTCACCTCCCATTGTTTTTGCTGTGTATGTCAGGGGAGAGCAAATGTGTGTGTGTTTCAGCAGCTACACTGCTCTGTGCATCCATAACTAGGGGATGAGGATGTCCGCAGCCTGTAACAACACAACACTGGGGGCCTTCAAATTTCTGGAGAGTTCTCCACCACCACCACCACCTGGCAGGGAAGCACTGCATGCTTCAGCAGATGTACTAGAGGCTAAAGTTCACAGGAGGAATATGAATGATGAATAAGTAACACTTCCACACAGGTAATAGCACTGCTCGGGGTATCACATGAACTGAGGCAACGAGGAAGTTGGATTGTTGGGAATGCAAGGCCAATCCAGCTGCTGGAGAGAAAGCAGCACAGCCCTTCTGTGTCTCCCTTTTCTCTACTCAAGTCTTGATTGCCCAAGTTAGGGCTGCACATGAACATGCTACTGATGGAGCAATATGCAGTCAAAAGCCTGGTGCCAGGCCAAGAAATGTGTAGGGCACATTGCTCATGCAAAGTGGGGTTATCACCCCCACAGGCACCGCTGTCTCATGGACTTGTGCATCTCTGGCCATCCCTACTGCTGCAGTGCCTGGTGTAGAAAGCTAACTGCGAAATGAGTAGCAGACACACTGTGCAGAGATGCTCACCTGCCCACCAGCTGCTTCCTGCTGCTCTGCCAACATGCTTCATTGCTCCCTCGTTGTGAACATCAGCCTTTTCAACACCAGCCAGCAGTCGCAGCTATTACTTAAGGACTTGCTCCACTTGTCTTCCCTGTTGCTCCATTCGTCCGGGGCTGCATCCCTGGGGAGAACTCAGCCCCATCACTCATTCCCTATCTCCTGGCAGCAGCAAGGTGGGTGGCAGCATCTCATCCCTTGCACAAGAAGGGCTGCACTCAGCGCTCAGAGCCAGCCAGGACAGGGCATGTTGTCAGCCTGCACCTGAGATCATAACACTCCAGACCCCTCAGCAGCCCCAAGAGAGCACACGTGTGCACGCACACACACACTGCACACATAGCATCCTCCAGTGCAGACATACTCTTCTACCCAGCACTCACAGACAATTGAAATGGTCTCATTAAAAAGAGCTGCAGACAGAATCAATCACAGCCTCCTAGTCTCTGGACTCTTCCCACAGAGACAAGGTTGTCAACCAATGTCCTGAAGCTGCCTGCATTGGGAGGAAACACCCTGATTGCCACTGAAGAACCAGGTTCATCCCAGGAAAGGTATGGAGAGGAAAAGCACTTCAGCAAGATGCAAAGCCCCAGGTCCACAGCAGGCTGAGAGGGAACAGAGCTCCTGGGGCCACAGTCGGTGCAAGGAGCTGCAAATGCCAAGAGATGCAGGCAGAGGTGATGTTACAGCAGTTAGAGAAATCACATCTTCACCGAGGAAAGCAGTCCAAACATTTTCCCCAGGATGTGGAGCTGACTGTCTTGCTCTGGGCTGCTCTGCTCTGTCCCAGGGAATGTAAGAGCCAGCAGCTATTTGACTTTTCTCCCAGCCTTGGTTTCAATTGCTTGTAACTTGCAACTTTCACCACTTGACATTTTCCAGACCAGGCGTCTGCCTTAGCCTGTTAAAAGAAAAAGAAAGAGACAGCTCAACAAAAAAGGCCCACAAGCGTTTCAGGATTTCAACTGTTTTCAGAATACGAGAAGAAAAGGAGATCATTCTGTCCATGTTAAGAAATCAGCACTTGTAACTGGCTAGTTTAGAATGTAAAGCAAGAATTTTAAATGAGACAAGGGAAGTGTCTAGCTGCCAAAAACAATGCTCTGCTGTCCCCGAGAAAAACATCCCTGAATTTTGGTCCAGTTATGAGCAAGATGCTCACACAGCAGATTCAGCAGAGTTGGAGGCTCCCTGTTGTTTCTGTCCAGAGTGAGTAGTATGTTCTGCATCCACATGTAGCTCCCAAGAGCTGAATGGAACTAGTCCTACTCCATCTCTCCATGTTCGAGTGTTTGGGGTTGGGGGCACTGATGTAAATTTTACGCTCTCTAAGCATTTGCCTTGCTGTGTCAGTTGCCAAATGTTAACTGAAAACACTTGCCAGGGTACTCTAACTTCACTCTCTTCATACAGTGTTTGATATCTGCCATCATCGAGACTGTATCCCACAAACATCTCTAGTTTCCTACCCTGGAGAAGCCTGGTATATATCCTCCAACCCTGAGATTGATGCTAGTCGGAAAAATCCACAGGAAAACTGCAATGTGATGCTGTATCGACGGTACCTAATCTCCTCACACACCAGGGAATTAAATCCTAGATCCAATCTTAATTCTGTCATTTCCTCATGAGGCAGGTTTGAAAATAGTTCTAACCTCTCTGACTGTCTGGGCTCTTACAGCATTTTCATCTCACAGAATCACAGAATCATCAAGGTTGGAAGAGACCTTCAAGATCATGCAGTCCAACTGTCAACCAAGCCCCATCCTGCCCACTAAACCCTGTCACCCAGAGCCACATCCACCCGGTTTTTGAACCCCTCCATGGACGGCAACTCCACTCCCTCCCTGGACAGCCTGTTCCAACCCCTGACCACTCTGTCAGGGAAGACATCTGTCCTGATGTCCAACCTAACCCCCCTGGCACAACTTGAAGCCATTTCCTCTTGTCCTGGTGACTTGGGAGAAGAGACTGACCCCCACCTCTCTGCACCCTCCTTTCAGGTAGCTGTAAAGAGCAATAAGGTCTCCATTCAGCCTCCTTTTCTCCAGACTAAACACCTTCAGTTCCCTCAGCCTCTCCTCATCAGACCTGTCCTCCAGGCCCTTCACCAGCTTTGTTGCCCTCCTCTGGACCTGCTCCAGCCCCTCAATGTCCTTCTTGTATTGAGGTGCCCCAAACTGAACATAATAAAATTGAGATGAGACCTCAACAGTGATGAGTACAGCAGGACGATGACCTCTCTACACCTGCTATTGTTGATGCAGGTCAGGATTCTTTGTCTATGTCTTGTGCGACCTTGTTTTAACAATTCTGTAACCCAGTCCATCAGCAGAATACACACTTCATTATCTATCTCAATATAACACAAAGAGGAAATCACTAGAGCATAGCTGTCCACTACATAAGCAAAGGTAAAAATCTCTGGCCAGAAACAGACTAGCAAGAAACCCAGAGGCAGAGAAAATGTCCACAAGATTGGGAAGATCCACCCACATCTCTCACAGAAAATCCCCAAAAGACTCACAACCCAAGTCCAAGATCCCAGCCCAGTCCATTCTGTCCAGTTGTCATTTGCCAGGAAAACTACAATGGACTGTCCCTGGAGAAAGAGAGTGTTCGAGAGATCACACACACACACACACACACACACATCCCCTACTCTCTGCAAGCAAGCTCTTTTAATACTGTCTGCTGCATCGACAGTATCTTTCCTTGATGCAGACACCTGGTGATACCAGGCTTTTTTTTGCCCAAGGTTGGACAAGTCCTAGGCAAAAAACCAAAAGGAATGTTTCTCTCTGCACCTCCCATGAGAACCTGGCTATCTGCAGTGTCTCATCAGAAAAAAAGGGATCATCTACATGTCAACCTCAGTTCTCAGCACTTCAGACCTGGCACAGGACTGGTACTTCCCTGCAACACCAGCTTAGCACTGTGTAGGCTGTCCAGCCTCTCTGCTGGGGTTACAAATGGTTATCCTGACAGAGGAAGGATCGTGCTCATCTCCAACCTGTCCCAGTGCTGTGAGCTGCCATCACAGCAGCCTCACTTTCTTACGCTGGTTACTATAAATCTTGGCAACTGTTTAGGAGACAAGAGAATGAAAGAGGATGAAAGAGAATGGAAGAGGTGGGACCAGCAGACCATTCCCCTCAGCCTGGAGAACAGGGTCTGAATAATAGCCTTTGCTAAGTTTACTGTGTTTAGGTTACTGACTGCACCTGGAGTATTTTAGACCGCACCTGGAGTGTTGTGTTCAGTTCTGGGCCCCTCAGTTTAGGAAGGATGTCGAGGTACTGGAATGAGTCCAGAGAAGAGCAACTAGAATGGTCAAGGGGCTGGAAGGTCAGCCCTACAAGGAGAGGCTGATAGAGCCGGGTCTGTTTAGCCTGGAAAAGAGGAGGCTCAGGGGTGACCTTATCGCTGTCTATAACTACCTAAAAGGGGGTTGGAGTCAGGCAGGGGTCGGTCTTTTCTCCCTGGACACTGGAGACAGGACAAGGGGTCACAGTCTTAAACTCCATCAGGGGAGGTTTAGACTTGGCATTAGGAAAGGGTTTTTCATTGAAAGAGTGATCTACTTTTGGAACAGGCTGCTCACAGAGGTGGTCGAGTCACCGTCCCTGGAGGTGTTTAAGGTTAGGCTGGATGAAGTGCTGAGTGGCATGAGCTAGATGTCAGATGTATTTTAGGTTTACTTGGTTTATTTGGATTATGGTTGGACTGGATGATCTTTAAGGTCTTTTCCAACCTTATCATTACTGTGAGACTGTGAACAGTACCTACTTCTTCCCACACAATACACTGCAGAATAATTTCTTCATGCTGCATCACACCCTGCTTCAGACATATTTTTCTGACCCTCTCATCCCTCACTCTCTTTCAGACTCTGCATTCTATGAAACTCTTCAGCACAATTCCCACAGAGAGCTATCAGGTGTCGGTTCACTGACTAAGTCTGCTTGAAATACCAGCTGCTCCAAGTGGATGTGCAGGTGCCAGGGGATCCTTCTGTCCCTCGTCATGAAGGGAATCCTTTGGATGTATGCATTTGCTCAACCACATATTCCAGAATGGTTTCCTGAGGCTGCTCTCTTTCGTCTGATGTCTGTGTCCCTTCAGAGCACTGTGAATACTCAAGGCAGGACCACTACATCCAAAAGGAATTTGCTAAATGTATAGCTATGGATCAGGGCATTCACCAGAGATGCCAACATCTTTAGGCACTTTTAACAGTAGGGCCATCAGCAGCCAACTCTCCAGGAGGCCTTCACAAAGCTGTCAGGCAAAATTAAAGGATAAATCATTATCCAGTTTGCTCCATCCTTTTTCCATACTTTCCGCTAAGTGTACAACCAAACCCAAGCCTTTGCTCAGGCTCATCCCCAACACCACAGCTGAACGCTAGTGCTGGAAGGCATTTCTCAGGGTAAAGGGCCTGCTTTCCTCTGAGGAGGGACTTAAGCCAAAATAACAAAAGCCAGTCAATTACAGTTTGGGGCTTAGAAGGACCTTTATCTCGTGAAAAAAAGAGATTAAAGCCCTCTGATAATCTATAAAGCCCTTAAAAGTTTAAAGGAGAATTGGGCTTTTATCTGAACTATCAGATAATGCGAGGCGCTCAAAGGCCAAGCACAAGGCAGCCCCAGGGTGCAGTCACTACCTTGCAGAGACCTTTTGCTTTCAACCATAGATCTACTCCCAGTCCCTAAAATTAATAGGCAGACTCTCAGGCTCTCATGGACTAGTAGCCAGGCCTGTCAGACACATCCCTTTGGCTCAGACACGCAGTCACGTAACTCTCGCTTAGGAAGTCCTCGGGTGTCCTTACTTAGGGGTGCATGACAGCAACTGTGGTGAGATGGGCTAGAAGTTCCAGATGCCTCTAAGTGAACATCCAAGCACTGCGGGCTTCTCCCACCACACTGGTGGCCAGTGCTTATTTAATGAAGGTGTGCAGTGTGCTTTGCGTGCCCTAAGCAATGTATAGTTGGCCCAGGTGCTCTCAGAAGCTTGCCCAACCTGTTTTCATCTGAGTTGGTATTTCAAACAGCAAGTTATTATTTGGGTGATTGAGGCCATCATTCATTCCTCTCTTGGTAGACTTTTGCTGTCCTCCCAGCTCTCTCTCTGCTCATTATCTACTTTGGCCACTGCTGACAGTGGTGTCCCAGCAGGCTGAGACCACCACGGAACAATGGAGGGAGAAATGTGTGTGAGACACAGTGTGCCTGGGAGATGGCCTCGGGTGCTGGAACTCGTTCATGCAGGATACAGGGACTCCTGGGCTCATCGCACAGTGCCAGGCTCAGCTATTCCTCAGCACTGCCCACACAGAGAGGAAATGAGTTGCCCTTTGAGCAACAGGGCTAACAAAACCAGGGCTTCCTGGGTAAAAGGTGTTGTCCTTTGTCCCCAGACATCTTCTTGCCTGTCTACCCCATGCCCCACAGCATGAACAAGACAATAGCGTTGTCCATAACCTAGTGTAGATACCTGCTGGCAGGCAGGTCACATTCACACACCGTGATGGTGTAGCCCACTGACATCTAACAGAAGGTGCAACAGCTAGATTTTCCCTCTCTTTCCTGCAGAATTCACTGCTTTGCACCATTTCATCCACTCTGACAGTTACAAAGTCAGCTGGTTTTGAAGCTCTTACTCTTCCAGATGTGATAGAAACTGGCTGACACATTGCAGAGCCACACAAAAGGGGAAGGGTGATCAGCCAAACAGGCACTGCTTCCTTTGGAAAATGGGCTTTAAAAATATCCTGCAAATAAACCAGACTTCCTTCCTTTGTGCTGACCATCAGTTAGAGAGTGTCTTTCAACCAGCAGATAAAAAAGTCCCAGCCCCAGTCATCCATACAGACAGAGCCACCTGGCCAGGCTTACCCTCACATGACCAAACTCCTCCCTTTCCCATGAGTGAATGAATCAAAAGCTCCACCTTGCACCTGCTTTGCTGGCAGCCCCTAAGATCAAAATCTTCCCAAACCAATGCACTCTGCAAGTTGTTGGCCAAACACTCCCTTGTTTTGAAGGTACTTTTCACAGCCCTTCAAGGCCAAACTGAAGATTGCGGTTACTCTGGATATTCAGGAGACAGGACTTTGTTGAGTGGCTACAGCTCTGGTCTGAAGACCTGAGTCCCCTTTGCAGCAACCTCCAGTATATGCCATGAGATTTTGAAGAAACAATTCCTTCCTGTATTTTCTCTCTCAGAGTCTGCTCCATTTAAACTGTTTTCTCTTTGACCAGCGTTTCCTGATTGAGGCTGTGAACCTGACTGCTCCCTACAGCACTAATTGTGGACAGTAATGGAAAAGGAGGCTGCAAGCCTTCACTTCTGGAAAAGCACGTGCAAAGAAAGGGCATGGGGGTATACCCAAGGGACTACATCTACATACACACACACATATAATGCACACAGACCCCAAGAGAAAAGGTGGCAATTGCTTTATTTAAACCTTGAGAAGTCATTCTTTGAAGGTGTCTGGAAGTGTTCAGTCCAGTCATTGGTACTGGGGACATGGGAAACTGGTAGCAGTCAGTGAGATGTGCACCAGAGCCAGGCCTGCCTGACCCTTTCCTTGCAGCCAGGGAAGCTTCGCTCCATGTGCCACTGCATGTCAGGACTCAGGAGCCAGCAGCTCTGTATTGCTGAAGAGGATTTTGTGCATACACCAGCCACTAGGTCTGTGTAGCACCAGGCACAGGAGCCACTGTGGGATGGAGGTGTTCAAATCACTTGTGAAGCACTAGAACATCTCTGGGGTTTGTGCTGTGGCTTGTCCTTTGGTTTAGGACACAAGCAGAACTACTTCAGCATGAGACGGCTCTTGTTTGCATGGCCAGGTGCTAACATCCTCATTCTTACTTTGCATGTCTGTCAAGTGTTAGCAAAGTTATCTGTTAATTGTGTCTGACTGAATTTCAGCTGCTTTTTTAAAAGGTTGTTGATGTAAGTTTACACAATAGGCCAAGAAGAGGATGAAACCCCAAGGAGAACACACTGAGCACTCTCCCATGTCACTGATTTAATATGAAAGAGTTGCACACACTGGTATTTAGAAAGACCCAGATACTTCGAAGGTTTCTGCTCGAATGGCAATTGGAATTCCACTTGGCGGTGCTCTCACATTCTGTGTGCTCACGTTCCAGAGCACTGCTCTGCACAAGAACTTCTACAGTGGGGAACATCTGCCATAGCAAGGGGTGCTGCTAGCATTTTGTGGGAAATCCTGATCCCATTAGGTCCCTCTTTCCAAGTCTGAAGTTCATCGTCCAAGGCCAGCAGCAAGAGAGACACTGCACGAATCACAAGACTCAACAGCCAAAACCATAAATGAGGTGATCACCATGTCCCAAGAAAATGAAGTTAACTCTTACCTTGAAACATCAGGTATTTGTGAGAAACTGCTGAGTGTTCATCAGGAGGAAAGACATAAATATATCCCTTGAGACAACAAATGATCTATCATAAACTCATGGGCTACTTAGGAGCGTGCCCAGGGCTGAGCTGCCCCAGATACATGACACGTTCTCAGTTGCAGACATGACCTGATAGCTATCTGCCAGGCCCTGAAGGGGCTACAAGAAGGCTGCAGAGGGGCTGTTTACCAAGGCCTGGAGTGGCAGGACAAGGGGCAATGGTTTCACATTAGAGAAGGGCAGATTGAAATGGGATCTTAGGAAGAAGTTCTTTAGCAGGAGAGGATTGAACATTGGAACAGGTTGCCCAGGGAGGTAGATGAGGCTCCATGCCTGGAGATCTTCAGAGTGAGGCTGTGCACAAGGCTCTGGGCAACCTGATTGAGTTGAGGATGTCCCTGTTCACTGCAAAGGGGGTTGGGCTAGATGACCTTTGGAAGTCCCTTCCAACCTGGGCCATTCTGTGAGTCTATGAATCGATGACTCCTCAAATCCATATGGTAACCAGAAACTGGGACAAGATCTCAACCAGCTGCCCCTAGCTGTCAAGGCCCCTTTGCACAGTCAAGTCCTCTGTGTAAGACACGGCGAAAGGAGTTCTGCGCAGTTCCTTCTCTACCTCTTGACAAAGTCCTGCTCACCTGCAGCTCACCCCCATCAGCAGATGGAGAACATCCACAGCAAGAAACAATGGCAAAAACCAGCTTTGACTGGCTCCTTGTTGCCCAGCAGGCTCTGAACAGGTGAGCCATGCTGGCTACCTCAGAGAGGGCTGCATCCCTCCCTTTCTATTTTAACTGCCTCACATAAGGAGTGGAAAATTCTGGGAGGGAATTAAGCTGCTGGGAACAGCTGTAGACACTGAGCTGTGTATAACCTCCCACTTGCCTGACTCTCAAGAACTACGTTACTGAAGGAAGCAGAGCAGACCAGTGCCACAATGGGACACGAGAATGGTTAAATCCGAGTACCCTGTGCATACCCCCAGAGGAGGCCACAAAAATCATCCAGGAGCTGGAGATCTTCTGCTATTAGGACAGGCTGGAGCTAGAGTTGTTCAGCCTAGGGAAAAGAAGACTCTGGGGGACCTTACAGCTGCCTTTTGCTACCTGAAGGGAACCTACAGGAAGGCTGGAGAGGGACTTTTCCCAAAGGGATCCAGCAACAGGACAGGGGGAAATGGTTTGAAACTGAAGGAGAGGAGGTCCAGACTAGATCTTAGAAAGAAGTTCTTCAGTGCATGTGTGGAGAGATTCTGGAATCGATTGCCCAGAGAGGCTGTAGCTGTCCCCTCCCTGGAGGTGCTCAAGGCCAGGTAGGATGAGGCCTTGAGCAAACAAGTCTGGATGAGAGGGGTCACTGCCCCTGGCAGGGGGGCGTTGGGGTAGATGAGCTCTGAAGCCCCTTCCAGCCTAAGTGAGTCTGTGATCCCACTCTTTTCTTTATTTATACCCTGGTAAGAGCCCCAGGCATCAATGCATGCCAGAGTCTGCTCTACATCACATCTTTCCAGCAGCTCCAGACACAAGGTACAACCTGGCAGCAGTTTCTGACAGTATCCAGGGGGCAATGTGCTGAAATGTCACAAGCACTGTGTGTCCCCAGCACAGGAGCAGGAACAGATGCTGTGTGCCTAACACACCCGAACAGGCAGGCTGGGCAGTATCACAACTGCCACAATCGCAGCGGTGTGTCTCTGGGTGACAATACACAGATAGCTTCTGTACACAAACTGCACCAGGTATGGCCAAGCAACTCCAAGCGTGGCATTGCTGGCATTCTAGGAACAGCCATGCTCTTGGGCTGCCAAAACACACTGCCCACTACACATCCCAGTACGGTGGCACACAGACAGGGAGCTATAACACAGCAAAGCAACTGCCCCTGGCACCGCAGGGTGCATGTCAGGTCTGCCTAGGAATGTGTTTTGGAGGGACACCATAAGGGTCAGCAGCTGAGTGGCTCTGGAGCAGCTCGGGCAAGACCATGCAGGGTGCCTGTTGCTTAAACTAAACAGCTATTAAAGCTGGTTATCATCCAGACCCTCCTGCGTTAGGCCATGTGGAGGACTCCCACTAACAATGCACTGCTGGCTTTGCTGCCCAAGATGAGGAATGTACTGTAAGGATTTGTAAGCTGGGGTCTGTTGCAGCTTTAACAGACATAACAAACATGGAGCAGCTAAATTCAAAAGGCACTTAAGCAGGTATGGATTCAAGTCCTAGATCATACCCACTGCAATCTCTGCACCTGTGCCTCAGGAGGCTGTTGTCAGAAGTTGTTCTGACACAGAATGCCGTCTACTGAGAACAGGCTTTCACTGGGTCTCCATGCCTCGTAGGAGGATATATCAAAGCGATATGCACAGACAGAGAACTATCCAAGTAGATGTAGAGGCTCCAAGCACTTCGTGTCACACTCACAGCAAAAAACCTCCCAGCTCACAGAGCTGCACTGTGCTTCCACCTTCTTCTGAAGGAGACAGGAGGTGCACAGTCTCATACCACTGCTTGCTGATGGTACACCTTTCCACTCCTTGGGGTGGAAAAGCATCACAGAATTATCTGTTTGCAAACAAAAATTTGAGAAGCAGGTAGCCTTGGTGATCACTCATTCACAGAAATAGTCAACATGCATCACAGGAACTGAGGCCACCAAGTGAAAGTAGCAAGCAAGACAAACAGTAGGAACTGTTCATTTGGTACCAGTGGGTGAGAAGCTGGCCATGAGCTACCAGTGCACAACTGCAGCCCAGAAGGCCAACTGCATCCTGGGCTGCATCAGCAGAAGTGTGGCCAGTGATCAAGAGAGGAGATTCTGCCCCTATGCTCTGCCTTGCCCTGGTGAGACCTCACCTGGAGTCCTGTGTCCAGCTCTGGAACCCTCAGTATAGGAAGGACACGGACCTGATGGAGCAGGTCCAGAGGAGGCCATGAAAATGATCAGAGGGCTGGAGCCACTTCTCTTACAAGGACTGGCTGAGGGAGCTGGAGTTGTTTAGCCTGAAGAGGAGGAGACTCCAGGGGGACCTTATATCAACCTTCCAATCCCTAACAGGGGTTGTCAGAAGGCTGGGGCAGGGAATGATAGGACGAGGGGGTCATGGTTTGAAGCTGGAAAAGGGCAGAGATGATTCCTTGATTCCTTGTCCCCAAGGACAATGATTCCTTGTCCCCAAGGGCAGGGAATGATAGGACAAGGGGTCATGGTTTGAAGCTGGAAAAGAGCAGACTGAAGATGGAAAGGAGGAAAAAGCTCTTGACTCTGAGGGTGGGGGATCCCTGGAACAGGCTGCCCAGAGAGGTGGTGGAGGCCCCATCCCCTGAAGCCATTCCAGGTCAGGCTGGATGGGGCTGTGGGCAATCTGTTCTAGTGAGAGATGGCCCTGCTTGTTGTAGGGGGGTTGGACTGGGTGGCCTTTGGTGGTCCCTTCCAACCCAACACATTCTGTGATTCTGTGATTCTGTGATTCTGTGATTCCTTTATAGAACAGGTAGTTACACCATGGAATTTTTTGCCATGGGATGCTGCCAGTGCTGCAGGTTTACAGGGTTTCAACAAAGAGCAAGATGAAAGTATGGAAAAAGAAAATAAACTCAATAAAGATCCTAGATCTGCCTAAATAAGTCCCCAAAGTCCAAACTGCAGGACACTGGAGAACATTTGGGAGACATGCCACTAGGCATTTGCCTTCCAATAAAGCTCTGTGTTGTGCATGCACTATCAGCCATTGCTTGAGATAAGGCTGCTGAACTCTGCAAAGCCTGGGTCTGACACAGCCCAGCTGTTCCTGCCCTGTGAGGGCAGAAAGAAGCAGCAGGCTCACAGCAGGCAGTGCCAGAGAGCTCACGCCTGGGATCAGGCCCCATCCCATAACTGACTGTGCATGTTCACCTATAGATATGTAGTTCAACATAAGACTGGACAGAGACCTGAACCCCGGGCCAGTCTTGACTCATCTGCCTAGGCACAAGTACTAGCAAGAGGCCCTCATACTGCAGTTCTGCCAGATTTCTGTGTCAATCTGAAAGTCACATTTTGCACACACAAACAACACTGACTGTGCCAGAATAGCTGAGATACTGTGGCTTTGTCCCAGCACAGAACAACAGCTAATTAGGAAGCTTTGAAAGTCTTTCCCAAACAGAACTGCTCCTCCCTGGCTATCTAGCATGGCAACCTCACTCCACAAACACACACAAATATGTCTAAATCAGACAGGGATGTGTATCAGCAACTCATAAACACATCTGGAAAAGGAGGACACAGCCTGTTGGATGCATCTAGGAGCATGGCTATGGGTAAGGGTTGAAGCTCTTTCAGTATAAATGGCAAAGGTGAAGGGGACAGGCAGTGCTGGGGGAACACTGGCAAAGGGTCTGGGCCCCCTTCCCCATGTCAGCAGCAGCAGGAGATGTCAGTGATGAAGATGGCCTCCAGAAAAATAGTAGAGCACAATTCTAATACAGCAATGGCAACCCTAGGCATCAAATCACACTCAAAAAACTTCGTGATTGAAATCATGGAATTACTGAGGCTGGAAAAGCCCTCCGAGCTCATCCAGCCCAGCCTGTGACCTGTCACCACATCACCTACACCATGGCACCAAGTGCCACAAGCAGTCTGTCCTTAAACACCTCCAGGGATGGTGACTCCACCAGATGGTGCCTGATCACCCTTTCCATGAGGAAGAGCTTCCAAACATCCAGCCGAGCCCTCCCCTGGTGAAGCTTCAGGCCCTGCCCTCTCCTCCTGTCACTAGTTGCCTGGAAGAAGAGCGGGACCCCCCCCTATCTACAATTTCCCTTCAGGTAGTTACAGAGAGGGAGAAGGTCCCCCGCAAGTCTCCTTCAGGCTAAACACCCCCAGCTCCCTCAGCCTCTCCTCATCAGACTTACCCTCCAGTCCCTTCACCAGCCTCACTGTTCTACTCTGGACCCACTCCAGCCCCTCAATCTCTTTCCTGAAGCAAGGGTCCAGCTGAAGATTTCAGTGTGGGAAGCTGAAGATTTCGCAGCTGCCACTGAGTCTTGGAGCCTTCAGAGGTCACTGCTCCAAATCCTTCTTGGTGACTCTTTGGGATGGAGGTGCATTTAAGGGAAAACCAGCAATTTGTGAAAGAGAAACTTGCATGGGGTTTTTTTAGACGTAGTTTTGCCACAGCCATCTTGAAATCCTTGCTGTTATGAGCAGAGCTGTTCCTGCCTGTGTTAAAAATGTGGCCTAAATATCGACCCTGAAAGACACTCTCAAAAAATAGCAAGGTCAAAGCAGAAGAGGGCCAAGGATCCACCTGTGACTACCGACACTGGAAGAAAACCGTAAAAGTGAAAAACAGAAGAGAAACTGAGCACACGTCTCTGGAAAAACAAACTGTGCCATGCGGCAGTGGTGTGGACCAGTGGGGCCAAACTTTCTGGATTAATTGGTGAGTAAATCCACTTAAGTGGCTTAGGAGCAGAACAGCCTGCAAAGGGTAAGGAAAAGGAAGGGATAAAGATGTTAACTGGTTTTGCAACACAGACAGAGGAAAGGAAAAAAATATTAAAAGCAGCTGCTGCTCTGTGTGGACAGTTCCTGACACTCAAGTTCATTACTGGGTGATTAAGTTCCCAAATCATTAGGGGTTATTTACATTGTTTACAAGCATGTGATTAATTGCACAATGGAGATACTGCAACATAATCACCTAATAACAGCATATGGTTGTGGCAGAGATTAATAGGGTGAGCAGAGGGATCCTAAGTGCTGACAGTAAGCCCCAGCCCACCCTGATGAGTGGGTCCTCAGTCCTTCCACGTCTCCCACAAGCAGCAAGTCAAGAAAAGGCAAAACAAAAAGCCCAGGGGCACTTGCTCTAGAGGGGCACCATTCAGAGGGAAAGCCAGGAGGGCTCCATGCACAAAACACAGGTGAGTAATCCCATGCAGATCCTCAACACCAGTGCCACCAGCATGATGGGCATACTCTGGATGAGCAGTATTTGGGAGTGGTTCTCACTCTGCCCAGAGGCAAATGCCAACCCAATCATAATATCATAAAACCATCCTGGCTGGAAAGGACCTCCAGGATTATTAAGTCCAGCCCTCATCCCAACATCTCCCTAAGCCCTACGCCATGGCCTCAAGTGCTAGATCTACTTGTTTTTTAAACACCTCCAGGGATGGTGACTCCACCGCCTCCCTGGGAAGCCTGTTCCAGTGCACTCTCTCAAAAAAGAATTCAGCCCTACTGACAGGTGTTTGACAGGTAGCCTTGAAGTCCAAAGGCTTCAGCATCTAAAGAAAAGGGAACATCAGTGCAAACAGAGTAATTCTTTTTGCCCTGAGCAGACCCTCCCTGCTGGCCCAAACAGGGGGGCTTTGAGGAAGAACCTTATCTCCAAACACTCAGGAATTCTCTACTACAGCCTCATGTAGAAACTTGACTTCCTGAACCAAGACTCTAGCAATGTTGGATCTGACAGACTGCATCACTATAGGGGCTTTGCATGTCCAGTGTCGCCATAAACACCTTCTAGAAATACCCTGCTGCTAGTGAGGCTTCTTATGGGGGATCTGCCTTCCTTACTTACATGCTTCCCTTACAAGGTAAATTCAAGTCCTATTAACAAACCGACTCCCTACAATACCCTGTTTCCTTTTCTGGTAACCACTTTGCCATTTCAAAACAAAAAGCGTGACATGGTCCTGAATTAACCAAAACTGGCATCTCCAGGGTACAGGGTTGTCTGAAAGACGGAAAGGAAAACCAATGCTGCACTGAAAATGCTGTAAAATGTTGCCTTTGTAGAAAACCAGAAGGAAGAGCCACCACCAGCTCACAGTGGTGTGAACCCTTCCACCTAAGCTAGACTGAAGCTCCTGTGCAGGGGCAGATGCCCTCAGCAGCCAGTCCAGGGTTCAGCCAGGGGTCCCACAAGCACTGGACTTGCAGGTGCACTATAACAGGGACGCTGAAGCGTGGCTGGGTAAGGGGAATGTGAGACTGGACGTTTATCCACCAACAGCCAAGAAAGCCAGGGACCCCAGAGAGCTATTGATTAACTTCAAAAGCAGCAAGGTGTTGGATGAAGTTCCTCTAGTGCTTTATGGGTGACAACAAAACCAGACAGATTTATGGTACCACTTATGAGTAGACATCTCCTAGATGCTGTCCAGTCTGACGTTATCATCTGTGCACATCAGGAAGCTGCCTGCATCTTCCATAGTGCTCTGCAGACCAGTAACACCCAGCCACACGCCAGCTCCACATGCCTCCAGCACTAAGGTGCAAAGCTAAGACCCCTAACAGCCCAATATGACCCCAGACATGCCACAGGGTGATGGCTGAGACAATGTTAGGCCACAGCTATTCCTATCTGAAGGCACTGTTAAGGAGCTGTTTGCTGATTAATATCTGTTCTCAGCAGTGCTTTCTCCATTCCTCACACTTCTGCTGCTGTCTGAAGGCTCTGTGGAAGGCAGGAGAAAACTGCACCTAGAATGGAAACTGGAAGTCTAACAGTACCTCTTAAATTTGGCTATGGCATCTCAGAAGGGCCCGGGATGTCCTGGGTGGAAGTTGCCCACTGTGTCACCAGAAGCACCCTCAGCATGGCATAGGGAGTGACAGAAAATGAAGAGCCCTTGCCTTGTCTGGGATTGTCTTATTCCATGTCAGAGCCCAGAAAGGGATGAATGTCTCCTTGATGAGGCAGAGAGGCAAGAAGGATGTGCATCAAGTCCAATCCCAGTCTTTGCAGGCAAGCCATTAGCAACATTGCTGTGTCTGCAAGCTCCTTTTGTTGCTCTTATCCCAACCATTCCAAAGCTAACCATAAGTTTCAGCTTCCCATCTGCTGCCAGCTCCATGTGCCAAGGATTTGTATCCTGAAGCCCAGAGAGCAGCCATAGCTCCTGCTCTTTGGACCAGGCCTTTAGGCTTTCATGCAAACTGAAGCTCCAGCAGGGACCACACTGTCTCTGAAAGAATCGTGGGGAAATCCCAGCCCAACTCTGAACCCACAAGAGAAAGGCAAAGGATTCAGGTCTCAGAGTTACCCTCCCTCTTATCTTCTCTCCCCTCCTGCCATAAACACGATGGTCAAGGGGGAACATGCTGATTTATTGAAGCAGCTCTTGTGCTGAAAAGAGGCCCTGGGTGCAGGAATGCTGAGCTCAGCTGGAACTGGGCATCTCCCACAAGCAGCCGGACAGGGGAATTTGTGTCAGCTGAGGAGTGACCCTGCTGCAAGGCATCCAGCTGTTTCCCTTCCTGCCTGGGTCTGAGACAGCACAAGCCCCAAACCCAGTTCCCTCCCCCAGACCGACTGTCACATTTGTCACAGACTACATTGGCCTAAATAGTTAGGTGTCACGTAGCCAGCAGCCTGTATGGGAAGATCTTACATAACTCAGATAAATGGGACAAGGTCAACACCAAGCCTGAGCTCCTCTTGCACAAAACCCCTTACAGATTGGTCCTCCCAGCTCTCCAGCACCACGGGGGGCTGCCAGGGACAGGGAAAAGCACCGACAGCCCCAGCTACCCTGTCCCCAGGCACATCAAAGGGCACTGCTGATGCATCCAGGAAGAAATTCCTGGTAAGATTTGCAGGGCTGACTTTGCCAGTGTCAGTCAGTAACCAGCAATGCCAGATCAGGTGAGACAGTGCAGTGAAACCACAGGTGTGGCCTTTTGTCTGTGCCCAGGGCTGGCGCGGTGGAAAAGTTCTGCCCAGGTTACCTCACATCCGCGGTGCCTGCTGCCTCAGGCTCCCCTTGCGATTTTTAAACAAGGTGTTCAGTGTCACCTGTCTGGGAATCACTCTGTGACTCCAGAAATAGTTGTTGTACCTTACGCCGGCTTTGCCCCATCCCAGGGGAGCTCTGCGGGGTGATGCCACATAGCAGCCATCACTACTGCTCCTCAGTGCCAGTGCCAAGACTGTGCAAATGGTGCGTTTGCAGGAAACACCCTGAAAGGAAAATAAAGGTGGCTGGGTGGTAGGGTTGCACAGCATGGGGAGATGAGAGAGAGGTGCCAGGCACTTTGGATCTTCATAGGAAAAGGAAGGATAAAAACCACAGGCTGAGAAGAGCGGCTGGATGCTGTGGGAAGCGCCAGTGGGGGTCAACAGCCAGCCAGCACTGCTCCACACTCTGGGATCACTGGCCTCCAGAGCAAGGACAGACACCATCTGGGGAGGACAGATCTGGAGAGGGGCATGCCCCACACAACAGGGAGAGAAGGGCAGGGGGCAGTGGCACTGGAACTAGGGTTGGGTTTGTAATAGAGTTAGCTTTCCCTTAAAGCCACTGCTTTCACTGAGGACATTTTTAGGGCTTGTCTGAAAAAGACAGGCACTTTCAGAGAAAAGCTGAGGAATTTTAAGGGTAAGCAGTTCGAAGTGGAGGAGGAGAGGACGGGCTGTGAAATACAGATGCTTCTCTTTCCCAATATTTTCACTTACTACATCAATTTATTGTGCACTTCAGGCTGGAAGCGAGTTTGCCCACCACAACACCACCTGGCAAAGGCCACAGTGTCTCCTACACCATGGAACCCCAGGCAGAGCCCAGTATCCAGGAGGAGGGAAAGCTGAATTAGCCCAAACCCTCTCTTCTCTGGGAGCATTTACCACATCAGCCATCCCTTACACTGCCCTGGAGCCAATCCGTTCTGCTTTTTAACTGGGCTTGGGAGATAGGTTTGGTCTTTCCATAGCACACCCCTGCCATGCTGTGGGGCTGGCACACAACCTCAGGTTCCAGGGAGGAAGGAATGGATTAACGCTGCCAGGGTCTGTAGGAAGGCTAATTTCTGAGGGAAGGGCGGGCGACAGGAGAAGAAAGGCTGGAAGGGCTACAAATCTTAACAAAAAACCAAGGCTTTCAAAATGGAGAAGGGAAGCCTAGTCCTTCTGGGAGAAGGAAAGCTAGGGGTGAGGGGGGTTATTTTTCCACTGTACAAAAGAGCCGGGAAAGTTTTTGAGGAGAAAACTGATTCTGGCTCAGATCAGAGTAGAAGTGCAAAAGTGGAGAAGTTTAGCAATCACCACCAAAACCCAAAGCCAGCGTAGTGGATGGGGTTACTGCAGGCCACAGCACCAAGGGCTTTCCTCCAAACTGTGGGAAAAGGGCTGAGAGCAGCATCGGAACAGAAGAGCCAAGGCTGGGACACCAGGGTCTGGAAGCAGCCCCACAGCCCTCACAGCCCACTTTTGACACTAACTCCCTGCATGGCTTTGTGACTGTCTCCTGTGTGCCGCCTTCTGCCAAACATGGGGGAAGAAGAGAGGTGGCTTCCAAGGGCTAGCTGAGCTGTTGGCCTCTACTTGTGTTTTGAGAGTCACTTAGAAAGGGAGAGGACTCCAGCATACCAGTGCAAGCAATGGACTCATCAGGATCTACTGGGATTAGCTGGCCCACCAAGTCCTTGGCCTCCATCACACTCTCCCCACAGGAGACCCAGTGCACTGGGAGGTGCCGAGCACTAACTGGGCAGAGCCACCACTGCAGCTAGTACTGCTTCAGCTAGTTTGTTTTCCTTAAACCCAAGAGACAGCATCTCTGGCATGGCAGCAGCATGCTTGTGCTTAAGAAGACCCAGTGCTGCTGTCACGAGCATGTAATTACGGGTCTCCTGTAACTGGCCCTCCCTCACTCCAGCAGCAAGAGGGGATGGCCACCAGCCCCCATCTGCCTCCAAACCAGCAACCAAGCCATGGCCTCCAGCTCCAGCCTCCACAACCTTGCTGAGGGGTGGGCAGGTGAGAGGGGCCAGGGGACCCAGATCAAAAAGAAGGGAGACAGGAAAAGCTGCAGAGGTTGAAGAGGACCCTTTAGAGGTTATATGCCTCCCTGAGGTTTGCCCACAAGGCTTGGCAGCAAAGTGGCCTTCCTCTGGCCAAGGACAGTGTCCTGCGTCTGCATCCCTGCAGATGACTGACACCCCAAGAGTTCCTTTCCAGGATGTGGGCGCTTATCACTTCTCTTGAACTGCCACAGACCCAGGGACAGGAACATGTTCCATAGCAGAGCCAGCAGTGTGCCCAGGTGGCCAAGAAGGCCAATGGCATCCTGGCCTGTATCAGCAATAGTGTGGTCAGCAGGGGTAGGGAGGTGATCGTCCCCCTGTACTGGGTACTGGAAAGGCCTCATCTCTAGTACTGGGTTCAGTTTTGGGCACTTTACTACAACGACATTGAGAGGCTGGAGTGGGTCCTGAGAAGGGCAACAAAGCTGGTGAAGGGCTGGAAGGACAGGTCTGTTGGGGAGTGGCTTGAGGGAACTAGGGGTGTTTAGTCTGGAGAAAAGGAGGCTGAAGGGAGCCTCACTGCTCTTTACAGCTACCTGAAAGGAGGGCGCAGAGAGGTGTGGGTTGGTCTCTTCTCCCAAGTCACCAACAATAGGACAAGAGGAAATGGCCTCACATTGTGCCAGGAGAGGGTTAGGTTGGACATCAGGACAGATGTCTTCCCTGACAGAATGGTCAGGGGTTGGAACAGGTTGCCCAGGGAGGGGGTGGAGTCTCTATCCCTGCAGTGGTTCAAAAACCATGTAGATGTGGCCCCAGGGATCAGGGTTTAGTGGGCAGGATGGAGTTGAATTGATGGTTGCACTGGATAATCTCTGGAGATCTCTTCCAACCCCAAGGATTCTACAGCTGTAAATCAAAAGGGGAAAAAACTGCTGGTGCATTTACACAGGCAACCTGAGATAGAGATTCATTCCTCAGAATTGTATTCTCTGGGATTAATAGGAGGCAGAGTCCTAACTGAAATGAGACCACTTTTCAGGTCCCTTTTGGCAATATTACCAGCTCAAAGCCTGGTACCATTACCTTTATTCCTTTAGTCCAGAACCCTGTTATCCTACCATCTGATCCACTTCATAAATTCAACCATCCTGCCAACGAAATATTCAGCAGCCCCGGCTTTATGCATAAGCATAAAGACAAAGACCATGAGGAATGAGAAGAGGGACAAAAAAGAAAGCTAAGTTGCTTTCTCCTTAGCTAAAGAAACCCCATGTCCCAAAACAAAGGGCTGGAACCCCCATAGAGCTTCTGCTCTTCTAGCTAAGATGCAGAACGGCCATGGGAAAGGGCAAGAGATTCACAGGCTTGATATGAATCTTGTATTAAGATCATTGAACTTGTGTCATCTAAAGCTGATGGTCACAAAGATTTCTATGGGGCACCCTTTTTTTCCCCGTTTCTCTAACCCACACATGTAACTGGTGCTAGAAGTACTGACAGGACGTGACTCAGAAATGCACACAGGCATATCCCGCTACATTTACGCAAGAGAGTTCCCAAGGATTTGCTGATGAGAACGGTTGCATTGCACTAGATCTAACAGGTACTTGTACAAAGCATCCTGGGGGCCCTCTAAGCTCACGTAAATGACCCTTCCTTGGTCACCCTGGGGCCTTCAGCTATGATGGGAACTTACTTGGGTATCGGCCCATGACGTAGGACTCAGCATCACAAGTCTCACCGCTTTCTGCAGACTAAAGCAAGGCACATATTTGTGATGTTCCCTCCCCACAAAGTGATGTTCATCCTAAAGAAAACACCCTCCCCCCATTAAAAACACACGTCTTTCCTAGGAGGCAGAGTATGCCATAGAGTCGTGGCTGGAAAGGCTTTTCTAAAGAAGCTGATGGTGAGTGGTGTGTTTTGGAAAAGGAGGTGAGTGAGAACATCATCATCATCCACTAGCTGACCCTGCACCAGGGAGTCACCTGTGATGGCTCTGCTGATCTTTGTCTGTTTGAAATGTGATTAATCTATTCAGAGTTGGGTCTGGTGGGGAACCTGCAAAAGGTTCAGCAAAGGGTAAGGACAGACAGATGAACAACTGGTTGGCCTTGTCTGAGAAGGATCTTTCCACAGCTCAGAGACCAAGACAGAGCTCTTCAGGAGCAGGAGAAAGCAGAAAGTCAGCTGAGGAAAAGCAAGGCTCTTTTATGACCCTTTAGGTCACTTCTTGGAGGTCACTACCAGCACACCTTGGCCAACTGCTGAAAGTGAAATAACAGCAGAAGACAGAGGTTCTGGGAGTTCTGAAACAAACATCCCCAAACAGGACTAAAGCCAGACAAGCTGTACGAAAAATGTAGGGAACGACACTGAAGAAGGTGATCCTGACTCCAAGCAGCGCCAACTCATTATGACCTGTCTATGTGTGAGTATCATTCCTTCTTGTGTTCTGGTCCACAAGGTCAGAGCTCCAGAAAAAAGCAGGCCTTCCAAAACCCAATACAGAGGTCTAGTAGAGCAGCATAAAGCAAAAGTTTGACTGCAATACATAACACCTCCATCAGGAGTTCCGGAGAACTCCAAAGTTCTTCACCACACAAACCAGTTAAACTTCACATCCTTGCATAGCAGGCGTTTCCATTGTACTAACCAGCAGGAAACTGCAGCACCACGAGACTCCAACCAAAGTTCATAACTGTGGAAGCTTTATATCAGATGTCTAAAAGGCTTGCAGGCATGTTAGATAGGTGATTCATGTTCACACTGTTGCTAACTGAACAATTGCCAGATTATGTACTTGAGCATTCAGGACCACAAACCTTTCTATCTATAGCAGTGAGAGATTGCTGTTACTGATAGGGGGGGCAAATTCAGCCATTCCATCCTTCTAACTCATTCCAAGGTGCCTAGTGCCTACACAAAGGAGACGAGAAGGCTGCCGTATAATGTCCATAAGATTTCCCCAAGTATTCAGAGTTACCTCTTGCACAGATTTTTTTTCCCAATCTGAAAGCAGCAGAGTCATGGATGACTAGTGGGGCCATCTGATCCTATCAGTTCTAAACAAACACCCCCTTGGAAACCAGGTATTAGCAAGTCCAAGCAAGAAAAATCTGTGTCCCAAGACAGTGGATGACTGTAGTAGAGATCTGCACTAACATGTCCATCCCAGGCCAAAAAGGAATCCACAACTTTTTGCTGTCAGCAAACTTTACCTAAACTTCTGCTGTGAAGCACTGAATCAGATGCTTGGGAAAATAACCCCACTGCTCCTCTCATGGCAGGATTGATGGTATTTTGTTAGATAAAAGCACACAACATTCCAGGCATCACAAAATTTAGCTTTCATATTTTACAATGCAAGTAGGGATTGCTGTCCATGAAAATACTGATCATAGAATCTTAGAATCATCGTGGCTGGAAAGGTCCTCCAGGATCATCAAGTCCAGCCCTCATCCCAGCATCTCCCTAACCTTAGACCATGGCCTCGAGTGCTCTGCCTACTTGTTTTTTAAACACCTCCAGGGATGGTGACTGCACCACCTCCCTGGGCAGCCGGTTGCAGTGCCCAACCACTGTCTCAGGAAAGAACTTCTTCCTAATAGCCAATCTAAACCTCCCCTGACGCAGCTTGAGGCCATTCCTTCTCTTCCTATCATTAGTAATTTGGGAGAAGAGACCAGTACCGGCCTCATTATAACCTCCTTTTAGGCAGCTGTAGAGAGCAGTAAGATTGAACATTTTCCCAGTCTGTGCTGAATTAGTAGAGTTCATCCGCAGCACATCAGGACATTTACAAGGGGCATTTCCTGCAATCAAAACCATCTGTCCCATAAAAGGTCCAGGTCTAAGTTTGCTTTCCTAGAGCAGCTGCCATTCCTTACAATACAAAGGCTAATACTGAAGCAAGTATAGTCTTTGCTGACACCCAGAGATAGCTGAGAAATAGAAATCCCTTCTAGGCAGAAGAGAAACTGTAGTAATCCATGTGCAATTGCTGCCCAGAAGGCCAACGGCATCCTGCTCTGCATCAGCAGAAGTGTGGCCAGCAGAGAGGGGATTCTGCCCCCTCTCGACGGGCTGAGAGAGCTGGGGTTGTTTAGCCTGAGGAAGAAAAGCTTTCAAGGGGACCTTACAATGACCTTCCCATCCCTGAAAGGGGGCTGTCAGAAGGTTGGGGAAGACTGTTCCCAAGGGCAGGGAACAAAAGGACAAGGAGTCACAGTTTGAAGCTGGAAAAGAGCAGACTGAAGATGGAAAGGAGGAAAAAGCTTTTGCATCTGAAGATGTGGGATCCCTGGAACAGGCTGCCCAGAGAGGTGGTGGAGGCCCCATCCCTGGAGCCCTTCCAGGTCAGGCTGGATGGGGCTCTGGGCAATCTGTTCTAGTGAGAGATGGCCCTGCTTGTTGTAGGAGGGTTGGACTGGATGGCCTTTGGCGGTCCTTTCCAACCCAACACATCCTATGATTCTGGGATTCTATTCTGAGTTTCTTTTTCAAATAAAATATTAGGAAGAAAAACCAAAAATACTGTTTCCATTATAATTCTGTAGAAGTCATCAGTTCCCTGAAAACAAAAATTTACAAAAAACCAATAACCCCCCACTCCCCACAGAAAACCCAACCCTGTCTTCTGGGCTACTCATCTACAGGGACTTATTTGATTCCTGATGCAAGTGAGCCAACAACTCAAGAGGGTGACTTTCCATTTCCAAGCCTTCCTTGTGCCTCTGATTCCTCCGCTGTGTCTCTGGTTTCTGGAGCAGCAGGGAAGGCCGGGTGACTGGGCACAGCACAGGAAGACAACTTCTGCTAGATCACCTACAACACTCTCAGAAATTTATCTTCTCCTTCCCAAAAAAAGAGCTAAGGAGACTTCAGCTTGATTTTCCCAATTGAAATTGCAATTTTCTTACAGAAACTGTTGATCATTATTCTGATGGAAACGTTCCCAACTGTCTTTATTTATACCCTTGACATTGTTTTGTCATTCCTCCTATTTGTGTATCAGCCTCTGGACACTGAACCACATTTCCAGCCAGGACTTTCATAGTTGCTATTCCCAGAAGACAATCGTGTAATTCTTGGAGTACACTAGACCTGAGATTTATTACAGTAACTGCTCTGGTGTCACGTTAGGCAACCTGGATGTGTATTTCAGCACTGTCTTCCCAGCCAAGAAGGTTTGAAGAGGCTGTGTGCTAGGCCCATCTCCTCACCCTTTCATCAGACAGCCCTGGCTTGCTCTCAGCTATCATTGCATCAAGGTACCTGTCATTCAAGTGTCTGTGGTACCAGTCACTGGGTGTTCCTACCATGCTACCACAGCAGGGAGAACCCCAGAAAACCTTTCTTCTCCCTTACCTGGGAGAAGGCAGTGTCAGCCAGCATCTGACATTTGCAATCAGAGTAAATTGTTTCCTCTTGAGATAAGACACTGTCCAACCACTGACCTCCCAGGATGACCAGGGATCTCTGGGTGTGAGTACAAGGCTGTAGACCAGTGCCAACAAGCCCCAAACACAGATCTCAGTGTCTCACCCTGATGGCTGGCTTTCAGCGTCGTGGTCTCAGGCTCATGGGGAAGGGCTGCAAGTTAATTTTACAAGCAGAGTTTCACTTTCTGACAGTCCAAAGTCCTTTGCTTCATCTGGAGCCTTGGTACATCACGTGGATCAATATTACTTGGTCTATTTAGGGAATGCAACAGTGCCAATGTATTGGTCAAGACCACTTAGTAATAACTGGCTATCTCCAGAAAGGAAGATAATTGTGACATATCTTGTAGTCGAGGTGCCTTTAGAATAGCCTCAAGCACTACTGGTGATTTATTGACATCATCTGCAAGTCCCACAGCACAGATAAGCCTCTGGAAAATTCACTTTTCCCTCATTTGCTGTCCAGCTGTTCTAGATAGCCTTGCCAACACCTCTGCAAGATATCCTTTGCTGTCACCTCCATTAATACAAACACTATACACACATCTCTGGATGCTAGAAATGCTTTGCAATAGCTGGTCCATGGCCCTCCACAAGAGCATGAGTAGGGAAACTCTTCTGGTGCTAGCCTGTTATACTGGAGTAAAACCCCTTGCACATTATTCACAGAGTATTTTTCTGCCATTAGCCAGGACTGCCATATGCCTGATGATGCCTAGTCAAACACAGGCAAAAGATAGTTGTCCCTGTTCATGGCAACTGAAGAATCACTGCAGAATGGAAAGTCTCTTTGCCCTGGTGAGACCTCACCTGGGGTCCTGTGTCCAGCTCTGGAGTCCCCAACACAAGAAGGATGAAGACCTGTTGGAGAGGATCCAGAGGAAGCTGTAAAAATGATCAGGGGGCTGGAGCCACCTCTCTTACAAGGGCAGGCTGAGAGAGTTGGGGTTGTTCAACCTGAAGAGGAGGTAAGTCCAGGAGGACCCTATAGCAACCTTCCCATCCATGACAGAGGCTGTCAGAAGGCTGGGGAAGACTGTTCCCAAGGGCAGTGAATGATAGGACGAGGGGTCATGGTTTGAAACTGGAAAAGGGCAGAGTGAGGCTGAAGAGGAGGAAAAAGCTCTTGACTCTGAGGGTGGGGGAATCCCTGGAACAGGCTGCTCAGAGAGGTGGTGGAGGCCCCATCCCTGGAGCCATTCCAGGTCAGGCTGGGTGGGGCTCTGGGTAATCTGTTCTAGGGAGAGATGGCTATGATTGTTATAGGAGGGTTGGACTAGGTGACCTTTAGAAATCCCTTCCAACCCAGCACATCCTATGACTCTGTGCTTCTATGATTCCTCCATGCAGGCACCACATCCTCCTTTGGTAACCTCTTTTTGCATCCCAGGCACTGCGGGTGTTGTCATTCTGCCCCTAAACAGATGGGTTCTCAGGAGCATAGTGGAGTTAAAAACACGTTTCTCTTTCAAGCAAAGTTTCTCTTCACTAACGCTTTGAGTTCTGCTGTTTTCTTGAAACCTCTGCCCCAAAGGGGCAACTGTCCCCCAAAGGGGGAACAAGAAAAGTTTTGTTTCTGGCCGATTGATGCTGTTGCAACTCTGTCTTCTGGAGTAGCTGTATCCTTTTTGACAGCAGTTCCTAGAGCACATTTTAAGGACAAATCAGCCTCAGTTAATAACCGTTTGTGTATTGCTTCACTTTACATACCACGCACTAACCGCTCCCTTGACACAGCATTTAAACTCTCTCCAAACTGGCATGCACTACTGATTTCCCTACACACACCCCCCCACACACCAACACACATTTAGAAATGGGTTCCTTTTCCTTTTTTTATGCTGCACTCTTCAGGAGTTCAGATGCCCTGCTATCACCAGTGTCTTTAGGGTTTGGGAAAACTTACACCAGCTCAGCAAGCACCTCACACCCTGGTGTACAGAAGCCACTAGTCTGTCATTTCCTCTTTCAGCTTTTCAGCAGTCAATGTATTCCTGGTTTCTAATCCCACTCTGCTCACCATTTCTTGCTTTTCTTTTTTTCTTAGCCATAACACAAAGAGCCACAAGGATGAGTGTTTCCTGAGTACGCACAGCAGCTGCCCCCACTGCAGCTTGGCCATGAGCTTTCCCCTTCAGCAATCCAGCCTGTCCTGTCTCCTGAGCCATTTCTTTGCTCCCTGGAGGCTGTTTAGCTGAAGGGATGTAAAGAGTTGGTTTGACTCTACATTGTCCCAGAATATCAATGGACTGATCTTGGGCACCTGGTGACCTCCACATCATCCAGCATTGGGTGCTGCTCTCATTCTGGTGAATCCTCGCTGGGTGGAGTTCAACACCCAAGATGTTGTAAGTACATGGGCAGTGGTGCCGAGGCTTCACCACAGCACACAAACAGCTGACCTCTGCCAGCACGTATGTGCTCAGAGCTTCAGACCTTTGACCTCTTTTCTTCTCTCTTCTCCGTGAAGGACAGTGTGATGCTTTTGTTTTCCATTTCAGGGTCCTGGACAGCGTTGGCTGGCTCACACCTCCCTTCCGCTGTTCTAGGAGCATCTGTCCTAGCCCTGAGCCAGCTCAGCTTGGGGCAGCCAAGTTCCTCCAGCACTCAAGAGTGCAGTGTCCACCTGCTGAAACTGTCGCCCAGCTTCAACCATTGCATTTATTTCCTTGACCTTCCCATACTGTCACACCCTGAACACATCTGTGCCAAAAACACTGGCACCCCACTGCAGCTCCCATTGCTATCACCATCTCCCACCATCACACCAGCTTGTCTCCAACACCTTGGACCACCACCGCACTCGCCATACTGCCACAGAGCCTGACAGCTTCATCTCTTGCGGCAGTCCGGCCGTACAGGCGCAGCTTTGGTGACTCCTGCCTGGAGCCTGCAGGAATAGGCACCTCTCTCCCTTCATCCCACTCTGCTGATGAGAAATCCAGAGTGAGGAGACCAGCACCGTGCTGCAGCAGTGGGATTCAGCTGTCCTGTGGGCCACTATGAATGTAACAGCCAGCTGCCAGAGCAGGCATGTGAGTGGACTGTGCAATGGGGGTTCTCTCCTGGCATCACAGGAGAGCAGCAGAGGGGCCTCTAGGTCCTCTGCAGGCCCTGTCTCTGCAAGAAAACATCTTATGTGCATTGCTCATGGATGGCATGACAGGGAGCAGGGAAAGGGGGCTCATGTGTCTCAGAGGAGGAAAGGGGGAGATGGAGGGACAGTCCATTGAAATGCAGGTGCAGTCCAGGCACCCAAGCAGGGAAAAGCCTTTCTCACATCTTCCTTCTGGCCCTGCAGCATATTCTGGCAGAGCTGTGGAAATTCACCTGCAGTGTTACATCATTGGGGCCTGGCATGAAACGCTGAAAAGGAAGAGGCATCACCAGGCATCCAAGTGTGTGGTTGGAAAGGTACTGAGAGGGCAGTGAGTCACAGCTACGGAGTCACATCAGAAAGGGGATACCGACTCGTCCCCTCCCAGACAGGTTTCAGAAGGATTTGCTGCTTAGCTCCCAACAGTGGCATTTTCCATAAAAACTTGGCAGTGCTGGGCACTGGCAGCATTAGCTCCCCTGCAGAGGGGAAGGGAAAGCCAAGTGGTACTTGGGGTCATGGCAGCCTGGCTATTTCCAGCCTCTGCTGCTTTCTCTTGCCTGCGTGGGAACTACATCCCCTGGAGGGGACAGGCTAGGAGGACAGAAGGAGAAACAGAAATGCCCAGGGTAGCTATGGCTCTTTGCAGAGAAGCTGCTGGGACTGGCCCGACAGTCCCGTGAGGGACCCTGCAGATCTTAATGCAAAGAGAAAAGCAGACCCCAGTTATTTTTTGAGGCTCATTCTTCCTCCCTGATACGATCCCATTCCTCCTGCCTTGCTTGAGCACCATGCATGTGCCAAACCTCACCAATGCGACAAACTCTGTACAGGAAACAACAGGCCAGCAACCCCACTCTGTTTTCTTTTAACAGAAGTATTACAGACGTTGAAGAAAGGATGGGGAATTACTTTAGCCTGAAGTGCAGGATCAATAACAGTGAAAGGCAGGCCATGGGCATTTTCAAGGCAGAGTATTGGTGTCCTGCCCAGCAGAGCGGTGTGGCCACCTTCCCAGAGGTTCCAGGCTAAGCAGCATCTCTGCAGGGTCCAAGGCAGCCTAACACAGCACAGGGCCCAACATCAAGACTTCACATGAAAAGGAATCTAATCTGGAACCTCTACAGGAGAGCGGCTGCAAGTGCTCAGCTATCCCAAGTACTGAACTATAATAAGTACTGAGCTATCACAGGCACTGGAGGGCTGTGGGTCTGGGCAGAGCTGGGACCCAGGGCTGGACCAGCCAGGGCTGAGATGCTGGAATGCAGTGAGAGGCTTTGGGCTGGACAAGCTGCAGGTAGGAATGAAGGGCATGAGCTGAGCCAAATGGATGTCATTCCCACTGTCACTGTCCGCAATACACATGGCTCTCGCTGCTGCCCGTGGTCTGTTCACCATCAATGAGCCACAGTCACTTGCCTGCAACAATTTCAGGTCTGAGAGTGAAGCTGGAGTCACCCAGCATGGTGCTGCTGTCCATATCCAGCTGACCTCACACATGTATGTGTGCCACACAGTAATGGCCCAGGACCTGGAGCTTTAAACTCCAACCGTAGGTTGGAATTGCATCAGGTTATGTAAAGTTCAGTTGCATCACACACTGTTGCACAACTCAGCCTGCGCCTGCCGGCAGCATGCCAAACCCCGCTTCATTCATCGATCAGGTCTCACTGGCCACAACGAGCTGGTCAGGACAGAGGTGTCTGCTCCTCTGTGTACCCCAGTGTGGGAACAGCCCCTCCCAGCTCACCACACCCTGCCTTCACATGCAGGGGGAACTGCCACTCAGGTCTCTGTTGTGTTTGGCACAAGGGCAGCACAAGTGCCCAGTGAGTGAAAAAGGCATTAGCCACCCAGGTGGCCTCCTCTTGCACAGAGCTGGAACTGTGTCTCCTCAGAGAGACCATTTGACAGCATAAGAAAAAAGGGGCCATTTTAGAGCCCGGTAACCATCCCACCAACAGTGTCATAGAATCATAGACTCATCAGGGATCGGAAGGGACCTTGAAACATCATCTAGTCCAATCCCCCTGCCACAGCAGGACACCCTGACCAGGTCCAGGCAGGTTTAAAATGTCTCCAGAAAAGGAGACTCCACAAACCC
>VZRI01003042.1:217219-269199 GCA_013397515.1 Upupa epops
CTCCTCACATCAAGTCTAACTCTCCCCATCTCCAGCTTTGCTCCATTCCCCCTAGTCCTGTCGCTACCTGAGATCATAAAAAGGCCCTCCCCAGCTTTTTTGTAGCCTCCTTCAGACACTGGAAGCCACAGGGTCACCTTGGAGACTTCTCCAGACTGAACAGCCCCAACTCTGTGTCTGGCCTCACAGGAGAGGTGCTCCAGCCTTCTGATGGGTGGTCCTGGCCAGCACTTGCCCAGTGTTGACCCCAGCCAGTGCAGCCCCTGTGCTGTACATAGTCCCCAGGTTCTGTAGAAGGTGTCTGTAGACCAGCCAGGGCCAGGACATGGCCCCAGTATTGCCCTGCTCTAACAGTTCTCACTATGGACTAATGGAAGACAGGGCAAGTGGCCCTTCACAGGCCAAAGGTGATGGGGTCAGCCTGTTCAAAGCTGTTGAAAATCAGAGACCATCAGGAGCACATCTGAAGCCCATATGGGCTCTGTGTCCATCTCCAGAGAGCCCCCAGTCCTGCCAGGCTCCAGTGCCATGCTTCTCCCTGGACATACTGGGCCATCTGTGGCCTAGGGGCATCGGTGGATTTACCCCCCTGCACAAAATGCTGCCTCTAGCCATACAGCTCCCCTCTTCTGCTGAAAGCACAAGCCTGGATGACCCATTGCAGGACAAGGCATTGCAAGCAGCGGCCCATCCACCAGGCTCAGTGAGGTATAAAACCTACAGTATGGGAGGGTCTCCTCTGGGAGAGGCGTGGGGGAAACCTACCTGTGCAATGAGGTGCTTTGTCCCCCTCCAGTGGAGGAGACCTTCAGGAACCAATTGCCAGGCTACACTCACCCAGCCACAGACATCTCACTTTCCACAGCAGAGGTAGGGCCCTGGGAGCCAGCGGGCAGTGCCATCATGGCCATGGTGGGCTCCAAAGCTACCAAGGCCATGAAAGTCCCGGCCAAGGAACGTGTCTTGACAAGAAGTCTAGTAGTCTGTGGGAGACCTCAGCCAGCCACAGCCTAACACCATGCAGACCTTTCCTTCAATGCAGGCACACAAAGCTTCACAGCTCCCATGTTCACTTCAGAAGAACTGAGGTTCTGACTTCCGTTTCTTCCCTGCCCAAGATCCCTTTGCTAGAAAGGGAGGAAGGAAATCCCCAAGATCTCTCTGAACAAAACTACACATTTGATCTTTCACTTGCCTGCGATTCCCTCAAGGAGCTGTGGCTGAACAGGAGCACAGACTGAGTGACTGCAAGCCTGCCTGCCTCTGCAGCAGATACCTCTCCACCAGCAAATGTCCCAGCTCTTGTGAAAGACCCCAGGACAGAGATGCACCCAGATGATGGCATGGAGATGCTCAGGTGGTTTTCCTAGAACAGCTGCTGCTACGGGCTGTGTGTGTGTGTGCGATGCAGCACAGGCAGAAACAAATGCACGACCCTTGCAAACGCAATCATCTTCAGGCAGCAGGAACATCCTCTGGGCTAGGCATGAGTAAACTTGGTGTGGGAAAGATGAAGGTGAGAGGTCTGGGAAGATAAGGGAGGCCGACAAGCTAGTAACGTCTAGTGTTTTCCCTCTGCAATGAACACACTTCCACACCCTTATGACTGATTTTACCACCAAGATATCACACGTTAGCTGCAGTGGAAACACACTGGGCAAGAGAATAACGACCCAGTCGTGGCCCAACTCTCCAGCAGCTCACGGCTCCCTTAGGAAGGTATCCAGCAGCCACAAGATGCCTTCACTGGGCTTGCTCAGGCTGCTGAGTAGGAGGAGGGTTTAACACCGGGCAGTTCATGGTGAACTGTTTAAGACAGGAGGACAAGCTGTGCTGGCCGAGGGCATGGGGAATTTGTTGGACCTACTATGACCTCTACCGGCTTGGTCTGAAATTGGTATGCTGGTTGGCCTGGTCTCACAGCGTAGTGGGAGCTGGTCCCCCTGCTATGGGGCTCTCAGGAGCTCCCACACTGCAGTCCCAGGGCACAGCTGCCTCCAGTGAAGTCTTCACTCTCACTTCCGATGCAAATGTTGTGCAACTCCCTCAGCCCCTCTGCAAAGAACATCTGCCTCCAATTGTCACAACAATGCTCTCTGCAGTCCCCAGGCATGCCTTGTTTAAACGGTAATCTTCTCAGAAAGCCAAGCAGCATCAGAAAGCACCACACTGAGATGGGAGATGCCCACAGAGCAGCAGTGTCCTGCTCCAAGCAGGACCTGTGGTTCATGGACTCCCACCCCAGGCCTCCCCTCATCCAGCTGCCAGTTCCCATAACTGTTAGGTCTGTGCTATAGAAGGGACCCTCTTGAGGGGGATGTAAATGATGCCCTGAACACCTGTGACCATGAGAGGTCATGACAAGTGCCTGCCTGAGTCTCCTATGGACAACCATGGAAAGGACATCCCCATGTCAGGACAACTCATCCCCTTCAGAGCTGCTCTCAGGGAACTGAGCCTGGATCCATTTTCTCCAAGAAGAAAGTTGGTTTAAAAGATTCCTGCCTCTCCCAAGACTGGCTACTTGTTCTTGAATCCATGCTGCATTGTCCTGTCCTCTCAGGGGCGTACAGACAACAACTTGTCTTCAGCGACAAAGCTGCTTCAGCCTGGTGCTCCTCACCCTGCTTGTCCTTCCTCCTACCCCTTGCCCCCGGGGGAGCCACCACACAACTGTACATAAGTGCAGAGAGAGCTCAATCACTGAAATGGTTTGGGTTCAAAAACTGCCCGTCTAAAGTTGAGTTTTGTGCCCCTTTGTCACCCACTCCTTGGTCCAGCTTGTAGACAACAGCAGTAGCAAAAACAATGGCTCAGCACGGGGACAGGAGCACAGGCTTCAGGACAGAAACCTCTGTCCATCTCTGTTGCTTTGAGCCACACACACCCTTCGGGGTTCAGCTGCATCACTTCTCTTTCGACTGGGTTTTGCTGTGCAAGAAAATTAAAGGAATATAAATTAAAGGAAATCGTAGCTTTCCATTTAATACCATGTTTTTAGGAATGCCTGGATCTCAATCCAAGCCTGGAGTTTGGACTGTTTAAAATAGATGCTGTGTGACATTTCAGAGCTAGTCACATTCAATCAGTGACCCAGAGTCTGCTCCCACTGCTTTGTGTAAAGCTTTTGGTTAGAGTTTGACGGAAAGCACTAAAATACACTCACCCACATATTCCTCCCCGGCTTCTACAACTGGAAAAACACAGAGGGGGAGACAGAGAGTGGCAAAAGCATTAGCAAACTGGTAGGGTCTGAACCTCGCTCTGAAAATCAAAACCAGAGACTCACTGGTGCTGACACATTAAAGCGTCACAAGCTACTCCCATAAAAGACACCACCAAACTCCTTCTGTCTGAGTGCCCGTGATTTTTCCTACGCAAGCTAGCGTCTCCAGAGCAGTTTCTTGCAGCAGCAGAACTTTTGCAGTAGTTTCATTTCTAAAGACATTTTTTTATGCAGCACTAAGACCAAATTCTCGTAGAGCTTCAGTGGGGTTTGCACTCATCTGACCTCTCCTGTTGTCCAAACAATCCTCATCGCAGCAGCCGCAGCAAGCACACCTTCCTCAGGGCTGTTTGTTCCTGCTAAACACAGGACACATTCTCACCCATGCTGCAATATGTGCCGAACAAACACTGCCATGTGATTGAAAACTAAAATCTGGTGAAATGAGAGACAGAGGCATTTCCAACCTCCTAGAAGGCGTTCCTGGGCTACAGGGATGCCTTCAGAGAACCTGAAACACACAGACAAATGACACAACACTTCCTTATCAGGCAGCCTTTGTCCTGATGTATGCCTCTATGATGTACAGTATGCACTTGGACTTGACTGTACTGTGATGCTTTCATAAGAGCTGAGCGTTACTTCAGCAAAGGGAATTGTCCTCGCAGACAGGGGGAGGTGGCTGGTAGACCTCCAAAGAGCTGATGGTGCCACAGCATCAGTTCCTGTCAGCAATTAATAGACCTCCAGGCAGGAGGCTACGGTGTTACCTTTACCCTAGAAGATGCAAACTGCCATGTTTAGGCCCCGTGTGAGAGGATGGACATTAGGAAAGCATTTTTTCACTGAAAGAGCAGTCAGAGCTTGGAACAGGTTGCTCAGGGAGGGGGCTGAGTCCCCAGCCCTGGAGCTGTTTAAAGGTCCTTTAGATGTGGTGCTTAGAGATCTGGTGTAGTGGTGAACTTGTGTAGTCTGGGGTTATTGGTGGGACTCAGTGATTCCAAGTGTCTTCTCCAACCTGAGTGATTCTGTGATTTGCCAAAACTGCCCCAAGCACTATGTGAACTGAGGCCAGCAGATGAAGAGCACCAATGGACAAGAAAATTTTAGACAAGAGTTCTCAAATCCTTTCTGCGCTACACCCAGGGGCAGCCGAGTTCTCCAAATGGAGCTAGCGCTGTTCCAAAAGAAAAATTGTACCGTCAAGACTGCTATGATGATTGTGACTGTGAGAAAACCACCCTGCACTATCAGTCTTGACCTCAGTGAAGCAAAGCCCTCTGATTCCAGGAGACAGGGTGGAGTGAAACAAGATAACTGAACGGAAAAGAGACTAACACTCCCAAAACAAGCGGCTCAATAACAAGCAAAGAGTGATGGAACAGGAAGGCAGTTGTGGGCTCTGCCACGAGCTGTAGGCTGAATCCCCAAAGCTGGAAAGTTCCTTTCAGTGTCCATACCAAACATTTCTGTAAGTTATTTTTAAACATGTGTTTTGAAACTGAAATATATTTAGACTAGTTAAATGAAAACGTGATTTAAACAAGGTTGGTGCTTCAGAAATTTCCCACGCTGGGTCGTCGGCCTGGCCATGCTGTTGCTGCCAGGGCTGCCCGGTGCTGCAGGCAGCTTTGCAGACTGGTACTACGCAGGCAGCAGTGTGGGGCAGAAACGGGCACCACTCATCAGGGAGGAGAAGAGAGCTGTGCAGCAACCCCACTGCTGGCACAGGAAGGCTGGCAGCCCATGCAATAGCTCCACATGTCTTTCAGATTCCAGTGTGCAACTGCAGAGTGAGATGGGGTGCAGCATATGAGAGAGGGGAAGGGTCCAAAGGAAATCCTGGATCTAAAGAAAGCAAGCTCTCTCCTTGCTGTGAGCTGTGGCCAAGCAACTTTCCCAGGGTGCAGCGGGGGTCACAACAGCAGTCTCTTCCCAATGCAATGTGAATCTGGAGTACTCGTCACGAGTGGTCTGATTGCAGAGAGCTTGTCACAGAGTCAGGATGTTGTTCTGGCCAAGCTCCAGCCTGGTTTCAGCAGCCAGCACTGTTTTGCACAAGTCAAGGATCAAAAAGGTTCATGAGGTGGACAGCAGTCCTCTGTGGTCAGTGGGGACTGCAACTTGCCATGGTAGACCTGATGCCCTGACAGAGTTTCTATGGGTTGTAAATGTGTTTCTGTAAGTTGCACATACCAAGCTGTTCTGAAGAGTAGCTGTGCACACACAGGCAGTTCCTGTGCCACCCTGAAGAGACGGGCTTTGCAGTGGATGGAGAAGTCCTACTTGCACTAAGGCTGCAGGAGAAACTCAATTATTTACGCGCCGTTTCACATAAAGCAGTGCCATGAGAGGCACCGCACAGCAAAACACTTTCCTTCCCTTTGCTTGTTTGCATTATCTGCCTGTGTCGTGAGCAAAACTCTCACAAGCTTTCCTGTGGATTTCAGCTGGCTGGATTGATTTAGGAAAAACCTTTTGAAGCTTCTCCACTCTGGTCTGCACAGTTGGATTGCTTTTCAGGGGAGTTCTGGGAAGTGCACATCCAACAAAACCTCTTTCCAGGACTCTGATTTCCTTCTCCAGCTTTTATAGAGTCCAGCTGGAACAGCAGCATCGTGTATGCTATAGTTTAGAAATCTGACCTAGTTCCTTTAATCTGTGCTAGCCATGGGAGCTCTCAGAGGGCTCAGAAACTGTGCACAACCTTTCCAGGTCACTCGCAACACAGGCTTTAAAGCAATAGTTTCATCCAAGAGTGAAAACATCCTTTGATGGATATTTAATAAATGAAAAATAGGAGGTGGATTGGTGGGATGAGGACTTTGAGCTTAAGCAACACCAAACTTCAAATGAGTCTACTTTCTGCTGTAGCTGAATGAGCTAAACTTTCTGCAGTGTGGCCTGCATCACCCATCAGAACAGGGGAATTCCACAAAACAGATCCATAGATGTATCTGGTAAATACAATTAGGGGATTACTAGCATCTGACCCAGTGGCAGGACCCCAGTCAGGCTGCTAAAGTGAAATACAAAGCTTATGGTAAGTCCCAGACTCCCCATTTGCTGTGCTGCAGATCCCGAATGCTCAAGGGGCAACGTTCCCCAGCTGGTAGGCTGCCCTCTGCAGAACCGCTGCTGATGGGAACGGTAAGAGCTCCAAGCTATCATTAAATTCCAAACAAAAGCAATGTGGCTTTCTGACCCTCCCCCAGTACTATCCTTCAAGGTCCAGAAGTCACCTCTCCAAACACTGCTTCGCCTCCCAAAGTCAACAGCTGAGCCTTTCCATGTCCCTTTGCTTTTGCCCTGATACACACAAGGGCTTTGCTTTTTTTGGGGTTTTTTTCCTTCCGAGGGAGGGTTCATTCCTCATAATAAAGGAAGGAGGATAAACCAAATTCGAGGCACCCTTTTCTCAGTACAAGCAGAGATTTTTATAAATCACATCCACAGCCTGTTTGGAGTCTGTTCTCTTCCTCTGACGGCAGGTGCCATTTAAAGAGTCAGAAGAGGAGCAGACCTGCTCACCCACCAGCCGAAGCCAATGACAACATTTCTTATCCTAAATCACTCTCATCTTTTCTCTCTCTCATTACAGAAGAGATTTTCCCAGGCTCCCTGCCTTTCTTAATAGTAGTGCCCCAGCCCCCTCTGTTTCCTTTTTACCAGAGATGGAGACTATATTCCCTTCCCATGAGAAAATGCCACTATATTTGCTGCAATTTTTTTTCCCCTTCCACCCCACTCCCATTTTTATGTTCTTTTGACCCCAGTGGCACACTGGGAAGAGCTTCCCATCCAGCCATGCCCACTTGTACCCAGCCTGCTGTCCAAGTATAGAATCACAGAATCATAGAATCATTAGGGATTGGAAGAGACTTTGAAAGATCATCCAGTCCAATCCCCCTGCCACAGCAGAACCACCTAGACCAAGTCACACAGGAACACACCTAGGCGGGTCTTGAACATCTCCAGAGAAGGAGATTCTACAGTGCCCCTGGGCAGTCTGTTCCAATGTTTGAAGTAGCTACAGCTCATTCAAACACAGTCCTGAGAATGAACTGTTCGATCAGTCACTTGTCAGCCACCTTAGAGTCACAGAAGCATTTCAGTTGGAAAAGACCCGTGAGATCAAGTCCAACCACTAATTCTGTTCTACCAAGCTCACCATCAGACCACAGGGTCCAGATATTCCTCCACCACATGGACCTCAGGGTGCAGATATTCCTCCATCTTTTCTCATGCCTTCTTCAGAGCAGAGAGAGTGCTGTCCCATGGAGGAAACCTCTGGACCTTGCTACCAATGTTGAAAATGCATTTTCAATGCAGTCTTTATCTTACAGAGTATCCCAACAGCAGCAACCTCATTGTCGTGTTGCTGTGACCAGACTTGAGGGAGAGTATCGAGCACACAAAGAGGGCATCTCCTAAAACCAGCTATCAGAATTTAAGATGTGGCCACTGCCTGCCTTATGCTAAAACTCTTCTTCCTACTCTGTGCAGGGATCACTGGAGGCTTTTTTGTGGTTTCACTTGGTTTTAGTTAATGGGGATTTTGCTTTATTTTCCCAGAATTTGTGTGTAGCTGAAGGGGTTTTCCAAAACAAAACCCACCTTCCATTACAACCTGCAGCAGGATGGGCCCCAAGAGCACTCTGACCACAAAAAAACCCAGAAACATTACAGTAAGAGCAGTCATTTGAATAGCAAACATGCAGGCTGGGGCTGGGATGGGTAAACAGAAAGAAATCCAGGTGAGTTGGGAAAGGAACATAGACCTTGGTCCTGCAGAGCCAATCCTGCCCTGGATCCCCATGTTAGGAGGGAACAACTCCCGCACACAGTCACTTGCTGCAGGAATTAGTGCCCCAGTACCTCCAAAATGCCATCACCTGGCTGCTGTGAAGGTGAGTTGCAATCCCCTGTGCGTGCATGGACCACAACAAGCACCAAGCCAGCCAGGAACCCAGCACTCAATCTTCCCCGCATCCTTCAAATGGTCCTTTCTTATCAACCCCCCACCTCACCTCCCCAGTTCCACAAGTTACTGGCATTCAAGGCAAATATTTCTCTCAGTCCCTTCCGTCTGGTCTGTCCCCACTGCTTTTAGGAGGCCCCTTTATCAGGGTAGACCATGGCAAGCCAGGCAAACATGACCTCAGGATGCTGTGAATCAGGGCTGGGGGAGTGAATAGACCCCACACATTCTCTCCAGCCTCTTCCCTTTCCTATAGCAACCAAGTTGAGAGCAGGCAGGTCACACAGTCCCTCCGTTGTGTGGAGAGCCCTGTTGGGATGGTGGGGGTGGCCATTTGGTCACCCTGTCTAGGAGCATGTTGCAGGGGATGGGCTGGGAGCAAAGGGCTGGGGGGGTCTCATCCAGTCTTGGGCAAAGCTAGCAAGAAGTGTCCAGGCTCTCCATCCAGGGCCTGGCCAGTGGCTCTCCCCAGTTTAGTAAAGTCATGATTACTGGTGTGAAAGGGCAGCTGCTCAGTACTATTGCCATCTCTTCTGACCCTCAGAGAAAAAGGAAAGGAAATGAGCCTAACAAAAATCCGCTCTGTCTGCCACAGATTCCAAAGGACAGTACCAGGCACAAGGGGAGGATGGAGCAGGAGAAGCCTGGCTGGTCCTTCCACCAACAGAGGCTCCTCCAAGAGCTAGGGAAAGGGACCCTCTGCCAACAGGCTTGAGTCCCCATTTGCTGTGTGCAGGGCAGACACCTCTGCCCAGGAGGGTCTCTCCGTGGCAGCATCTCAAACCCAGGCACTGTATGTGCCTCCCCACACCAACCTCTGAACTCCCTGACTGACTGATCTGAGGAAGCTCCTTGTGACATGCTCAGCCTTGATGCAGACAGTGGCAGCAAGGTAGAGGATGGCCTTCCCATGCCACTGGGAGTTGACAAGACAGTGCCCAAGGGAGTACACCAGCTGTGCCCCTCACCAAATCTCAGAGCATAATGTGAATGAATAGTCTCATTCTTCAAACGAGCTCCCTCACAATGCCCAGAAGCTTTCTGCAGCCCTGGACACACTCTCCCACTCTTTTCCCCATCACAGAGCTCTGTGTAGTTTCTTCCCCATGGAACAGGTGGTGCACAAATCATGTAGTGTTTAGCTAAAGACACCAAAGGGCTGTCTGACTTCTCACTCTTAGCCTCATACAGGTCACCTCCCTCTCAGCACAACTCTCACTGTGAGCATGGAGGTAGGTGCCAAAGGCACCAGCTCACACATGGCCATGGGAATCTGCACGTCTGGGTGCCCTCAGGGACAACAGACAAGGTGACACAGTGGCACCAGCAGCAGCAGCAGGAACATCACCCACTGACAGCTTGGGAAGGGGAGCCAAAGGTGTGAGGATGCTGTTTTGGTCCTATGAAGCTCCCCCTTGCAAAGTATTTATGTTCCAGTGTGACTGGGCAAGATAAAAAGGCCAAGGAAGACTGCTCCCAAAGGCAGGGAACAATGGGATGAAGAGTCATGGTTTGAATCTGGAAAAGGGCAGAATGAGGCTGGACAGGAGGAAAAAGCTCTTGAATCTGAGAGTGGGGGATCCCTGGAACAGGCTGCCCAGAGAGGTGGTGGAGGCCCCATCCCTGGAGCCCTTCCAGGTCAGGCTGGATGGCAATCTGTTCTGGTTAAAGATAGCCCTGCTTTTTGTAAAGGATTTGGACTAGGTGCCCTTTGGGGGTCCTTTCCAACCCAACACATTCTGTGATTCTGTGTTCAAGACTCTACGGGCAGCAGCAGCTTCCCTGAGGCTCCACACACAAGGAACAGAGCTGAGCTGGATTACAGGGAGCCCTGAGCCAGCCAAGCACTCTATTTCCAGAACTGGCAGATAGCAGGTCCCTGACGGAGAAGGTGAGGCCAATAACAATATTGCCTCTGTACGCTCTCCCAGGCTGATTGTGGCTCAAGCTCTCTTTGTATCTAACAGTCTATGAGGGACTTTCTCCACAGGCCTGACCGGTCATCTTCAGGAGTCAGACTCTCAGCCCCCATTGTATCTTTGTGCCTACTTGAGGGCTGTGTGTAAGACTAACCCCATTTGTGTGTTCTACACGATCCTGCCAGCCCCTGGCATCCTAAACCAAAACTGACATTAACTGGGTCATTTTCGTTCTCGGAAGCATGCTGGTGTCTGGATGCCAGGCACTGGTAAGACACTGGCTACATGCCACCCACCCAGGAACAGGCTGCACAGGCAGGTGAGCTCAGGCCGGTGTCCTTTCTGTCATGCCCAGTTGTGGTAGGGCCTGCTGCCTTTCCACACCAGAGCCACGGCTCCTGGGGCTGGTATCACCCCAAGCCCTTCCCAGAACTTCTGCAGACTACAACTGGCATCACAACCAGGAAGTTTTGTTTCTTTGCTCTCCTACTCCAACATCTGCAGCCCAGCTTCGGGAACCGTTTCAGTCACTGCCATGCAGATCTCTCACAGAGGACAGCACAGACAGATGCAGCCCTTTCGCTGGCCTTAGCTTAGTTCATGAGAGAGCTCCCAAGTCTCAAACAGATACACTGAATGTGACTTGGTTTTCCAAAATGGAAAGTAGGGCAGACCATAGAGGTGAAAGGGACCCAGCTGCTCTGGCATCACCAGCACCATTTGGGAGATGTTGGCCTAAGCCCCTCTGCAAACATCACCGGAAGGAACTCCCTTGGACTTGCTTGCTTCAGTGTTAACCAGCCTGAGAGGAAGCTTTTCTTGTATCATGCCTCCAATATTCACAGACTCTAATGCACGCTAATCCTCACGCCAGCTGGAGCTTTTTCAGGACCAGTGGCTTTGCTCCTAAGTATAGAGGGAAACCGTCAATTTGTATTCTCATCTGTTTCCAAAACGAGCACGCTGTGGGTATCTTACTAACGGCTTTTTATGTCACAGTAGCAGCCACGAGGCAGTCTGAATCGTACAGCTAGCAAGGGAAACGTGGTCTTCCCATAATCTTGCATGATTCATGGAGAATTAGGACACCAACACAAGGTGGGTAGTGGGGAGCAACACGACAGGCAAGAGATAGTGACGGTGACTAACATCCTGAAAGGCAGGAGCCGGTTTTGCTCTCCTACCCACGCCTGAGCCCCTCGTCACACTTGTGGTTTCACAGTCATAGATTCCACTTTCTAAAATGACTTTTCTTTCTCCCCAAGGCTGGTGTAAAGCCCACCCAAACAACGGAAGAAACTCATTGACCAGAAGAAAACTGTCCGGTTGCCCCCGGTGCTGACACACGCTCACCACACAGCCCAGCGGGGAGCTAAGCTTGAGCACTTGTCTCCACTATTGGGCTCTTGGGAACTTCACAGCTCAGCAACAGGATGAAAATAGCTGTGTGAGAGAAGCACATTGTTAGCAGATAGTGCCCCTTCGACAAGTTGCTGCATCTTCTGCTGAGAGATAAGCTGGTCTATCCCAAGATCTTTTGGGATAAAGATATAACAGTTGCTACCTTCTGATGGTTCAAGGGTAGGGAAATCCCTCCTTGCCCTGGCCTCTCTTGCTCTGAGGCAAGAAGTCGGCCTCCATCCCAGCAGCCATGACCACTCTGACCACACAGCAAGGCTTCCACTCTCCTGGCAACGGAGAAAACCAGTCCTCTGATCATGCACCAAAGACACTGCTGGCCATGTCACAAGAAGGCTGGGGGACAGCCAAGAGCAGGCTGTTGGTGGCAGGAATGGTTTGCAGATCCCACAGTCTGCTCCTTATGGGCCTCTGAGGGCTTCAAGAAAGAAGAGACATAAGAAGGAGCAGGCCATGTGCCAGATAAGGTGGCCTGGCAGACCCTGGGCTGGGAATCACCAGCCCCACACATGGGACAACATGATAAGGCTTGGCAGACCCACATACAAGGTAAGCTACCAGTTGTTATGACAAGCAAGACACTAGCTGGCACAGTAATACCCTCCTCCAGCATCACCATGACCCACTCCAGAGCTAGGCATGCTCCAACACAGGGTCATTTCCCCATGCATCCAAGCCAGGACCACATGGCTCCCCAGGGAAATGGTCTGTGCTGATTCCAAATCCCCAAAGACACCTGAAAGCAACAGAGTCTGACCACCATCATGGCATGAGTAGCCTCAACATGCAGAGCCATCCACATTCCCTTCTCCACAGAAATATGAGCACTGCCTGGCAACTGACTCTGTTATTTAGGGTTAGGATCCTGATCAAGCTGGTGGCTTCGGCACTCTGGCCATGGTGCAGGCAGGGTTGGCTGCATTCACAGCATAGCAGGAGAGCATGCCACAAACAGTCCTGGAGGGCTTGTGCCACTCACCCTCATTCCACCTGAAAAACTGAGAAAGAAACTTAATGAAAAAGACTGCTCCCAGCACTGGCAAAGAGAATCTGGCCTTGGGCTTTTTGCCTCTGCAAAGCACAAAATCTCAGTGATGGAAATTTTCAGGAGATCTGAACAGTCAGACGATGCTCCACTCTAACACAAGGATGGTACTGGTCACAGCTCTTGCCCTGAGCTCCACAGAAACTTTGCCCATCCCTGCATCATTCTCAGCCTTTGCCTCTTTGCCCTTGGGCTCAGCACTTACTCCTCTGCCTGCAGCAGGCAAGTCCCTCCTTGCAAGCCAGAGCTGACAGGCCACTGCTCCCTTCTCCTGGGGTAGTGGGAACAGAAGGCTGCTGAGGGCTGGGTAGGCTTCAGCCCACAAGCTTCCTGGCAGGGACAGGTTAACCACAGCTTGTGCCTCATATTTGTTTTTTAGTTAAAATCAAAGACAGGCAGAATAGAAGAGATGCGTTGGCTAAGGGCCACTTCTCCTGCCACCCCCGTGCATGCAAAACCTCCATGTGGGCATCTGTGCTTCATCCTCTGTGGGCAGAGCCCTCTCATTCCATCTATCTCCTGACCCCCACCTCTGCAACTGCCTGTGATTCAAAGGAGCTATTCCTGTTACTTCTTTTGAACCCCTCAAGTTCCCACAAAAGGCACCTCTACCAAAAAAGGATAACAATATGCTAACAGGAGCCTTCAGCAAGGCACCCACCTTTGCCTTCCTGCCTCACTGCCACCCACCCAAATCAGTCAGAGTGGTGGGTGGCATTTGCTGAGTACCTCCCTGCTGAACAGCTAGGAAGGTGGCCCAGCTACCAGAGTTGAAAATGCAGTGGTCTCCGAGCCCCTTGGCCTCAAATCAAAGTGGTCTATTTCTGGTAACTCAGGCACAGCAGCTTCCAGTAACACTCATAAAGCTCCTTTCCGCTCGGAGTTTGCTTCCCAGGGCCACCGCAGCTAGTGTTCCAGTTTGGCTTCTGTTAAAGTGTGCTGATGGTAGGCTGCAATTAATGAGGGAGGTGAGGCTGCCCAAGATCCCACATGGGGGACACCAAAGATTTCCTAACAGGACCCATGAGACACTTTAACACTGTGAGTAGTGACAAGCCAACCTCATATGGTCTGGCAAGCACTCACGTGCTTGGAGAATGAAGGGACAGCACATTTTACGAAGAATGCATCTCCCTGCCATCCCGAAGATTTGTCTTATCCAGGCAGGGATTCCCAGAGCACTGCTCTGAACAAATCGCTCACATCACCTCACTCCCACCAAGCCCAAGACAGGGCAGTCTTAGCTGGGAACAGCTGTGGCTTTGCTCTCCATGTGCTGTAGACCTAATGTCCTGCATCTGCACTGTTCCATAAAGAAGCTGGGATGCTGCCTGAAGGACATCTCGTGGGGGAGCTGCAGTAACAAAACCACATCAAATCCCAGCCTTGCTCAGAACTATTGTACAACTAGATCTAATGACTCCATGCTGCAAAACTGCCACCGGAGCTACACCAAAGCGGAGTGAGACGAAGCTGAGGAGGGCATGTTCTACCCAGCTACCACGCACCCCTCTCTTGCCAGGCCACACCAAATCATCAGAGTAGAAAGGGACTTCTAGAGATGATCTAGTCCAACTTTCCTGCTAACCCAGGATCTCCTTACAGCAGATTCCATGGAAACACGGCCAGGAAGGTTTTGAGTATCTCCAGAGCAGGAGACTCCACAGCCTCTCTGGGCAGCCTGTTTCCAGTGTTCTGTTAGCCTCACCATAAAAAAACCTTCACTTATGTTTAGATGGAACCTCCTCTGTTCCAGTTTATGCCTGTTAACTTTTGTCCTGTCACTGGGCACAACCGAAAAGAGTCAGGTCCCATCCTCCTGACACTCACCCTTTGAATATTTCTATGCATTTATGAAATGCCCTCTCAGTCTCCTCCTTTCCAGGCTGAGCAGCCCCAGCTCTCTCAGCCTCTCCTCATAATGAAGGTGTTCCAGCCCCTGATCATCTTAGTGGCTCTGCGTAGGACTGTCTCCAGTAGCTCCTTGCCTCTCTTGAACTGAGCATCACTCATCACCATTGAGTGTCACGCAGCCCTTACAACTTGACCCTCACCAGTCTGTGAAGATCCTGGCTCGGGTGGCTGAACAGCACTGCCTGGGACAGTTGATAAAGCAACTGTCTGACACTGCTTTGCTGTCACTACAAACATGACACGTCTTTTGCACTTTCTTGTCATGCTGGGTTTGAGGGTTGCATAATCACCCTTTTTATCTGCCTGGAGTTTCCCCTTTGCATTTCAGTCTGTGTCCCCATTGCCTGAGCCTGAAAGGTGCAACCCACTCTGGGGCTTCTCTGCACTGAGGTCCATTACCACATTTGCCCCTCTTTCATCTTTTTGCTACCAGCAAGGCTACAGTGTTCCCTTGTGTGAGGCAGCACACTCCAATTTGCTCCGTTTTGCCTGCTGTTCTGCCATTCCAGGTTGACCATGAGGCTCTAAACAGCACCAAGACGGGGAAGAATGGAGCGGTGAAGAAAGTCAAAACCCTCTGCCCACAGAGAGCACTGCAACAGGTTGGAACTCGGATGTAGTAGCACCTCACTGTGTGAACAGGCAGGCCTGTGCAAACACACCAGTAACACACACATTACCATGTCACATCAGAACACTGGTTCCAGAGCCCAGGTCAAGGGATCTGTCCTCAAACCTCTGCTGCTTCCTATTCATCTCCTTCTCAGGGACTCCCCAAAGCAATCGCTGCCACCCATCTCCCAACCCTAAAATCAGGGTGGGAGCATGAAGAAGGTTGTCCCAGCAGATCTCCTTAGATAGGTGAGCACTGTCAGCTTGCTGGGGGCCAGCCAGGGGCTGCTGCTAGCAAGGGGAGAAGGGATCTCTTTCCCAGCTGATGAAAAACTATGGAGATCAGCTAAGAGCTCACCCCCACCCCCTCTACTGATTCAAGCTGCACTCTGGCCTTTCCTTGCAGAGCATGTATCTGGATTTCCTGCCAATTTTCAGTCACAAGGATGGATTGAGAGAGAGAGACACATGCAATAAAGGGGAAAGGGGAGTGAGGCAAAGGGAGGGAGAGCTACATTGTCTGCAGCATGTCAGCAAGGGAAAGAAGGGCCTGAGAGAAGGAAAGCAATGTGCACAAGCAGTGAGTGGCTTCTCCCCCAGGCCAGCCAAGGAGCAAAGCAGGGCAGGAAGGTGAGGTGCTGCAGCAAGGGACAACAAACACAGCCAATGAGCAAAGAACCTCAACAGGGAAGGCAGAGGAAGAGAGGCAGAAGATGAATCAAGCTGTAAGCATCTCCTTACTCCCCAGAGACTGACTCTGACCTCTCTACACCCTCCTCTCAGGTAGCTCTATGGAGCAATAAGGTCTCCCCTCAGCCTCCTTTCCTCCAGATTAAACAGCCCCTCCAATTCCCTGAGCCGCTCCTCATCAGACCTGTCCTCCAGGCCCTTCACCAGCTTCATTGCCCCTCTCTGGACCCACTCCAGCCTGTCAATTTCCTTCGTCTATTGAGGTGCCCAAAACTGACCCCAGTACTAGAGATGAGGCCTCACCAGTGTTGAGTACAGGATATGATCACCTGTCTAGTCGTGCTGGCCACACTAACGTGCTGGCCAATAACCAACTTGGATGGTTATTTCTCAACACTGCATGTTTGCAAGGGATCTGCCAAAACCCACCAAAGCTCAGAAAGAATTCTGTGGCACCTTCAGGTATCACTGGTGCTCTCTCTGGGAAACCCAGGCACTGCAGCACATGGCCCTGATACAGGACGTTTTCCAACCAAGGCATGTTCCCTTCCTCTGCTTCACCGCTCTGCGAAAGCAAACACCAGCAGGGACCAAGCTGTGCTCTGCATGCCCCAAGAGGGCACTGAGACCAGGGGTATGGCCATTCTTTTCTGTTCTCTGGCCACCACTCACCCTGGACCAGAACCTTTCCACTGTCTGCTTGGACTCTGGGCAAGTCAGGCTGGCCAAGGCTTCTCAGTAAGGAACCCAAAGCCTATCCACTTCTCCAACCCACTTATATTGCTGTCCCCATCCTGCTTCCATGCAAACTCATTTTGAGCTTTGAACTCATCCTGTCTTCCTGCAGTGACCAAATCCCCCCAGGATACGCTACAAGCACCTCCCCAGATCAGCTCTGTCTGTCACTGTGGCATTTTGATAAGCCAGGACCCAAGTGTACCCCAACCTGGACTCCCATACCCCACCTGACTTCCTGTGGGACCCCAAATAGTTAGGGTTGGAAGGGAACTCAGAGCTTACCGAGCCCCAAGCCCCTGACATGGACAGCAACACCTCTCATCAGACCAGGTTGCCCAGGGCCCCATCCAACCCGATCTTGAACACTTCCAGGGACGGAGCAGCCACAACCAACCTGGGCAGCTTGTTCCCGGGCCTCAGCACCCTCACAGGGAAGAACTGTCTCCCACTAACTACAGCTAATCAAAATAGCTGGCCTCCAGAAGCCCCAGCACACTGAAGAGAGCAGGAAAAGCTTTTTCTTGATTTTGGAGAGAGGAAAAGAAATGGTGAAGTGGTAAAAAGAGAAAAGCTGTTGGCATGAAGTGTTGTCTCTGTGCAGACTTGGTTCATTCTGCCCTCAGTACCATAAATAGCAACAGATAGAATCACACAATCATCAAAGTTGGAAAAGGGCTTCAAGATTATCAGGTCCAATCGCCCACCCTATAACCCCCAACTACTAGCCCATGCTCTGCATTGATGGAATTGCTAATGCTTTAGCTCTTTTTACTCAAAATTTCTATTAGAAATAGTGCTATGAGGACTGGAGGAAAGCCTGACAGCAGATCCAGAGGAGAATGGAGGAAGGGCAGAGAAACTCTCCCCATCCCGATATTACACACAAGGAGAGTTATGCCTTCTCTTCTTTCCCTCATTCTATTCAACTCCTGGTGGGAGACTCCTCTCAAAAATCTGCTGAATGCTCTGGGTTCTAATTCAGGGGACCAAGGCTGCTCAGACCCAACTCTTCTGATGAACATCTTACCCCTCTGGAGCGAGGGGAGCCCTGCTTTTGAAGTTAGATCCCCCATCTGCACTACTCACACAATGCTCAGCCCCTGTGCCACTGCTCTCCACTGCCCTGAGATCCTCTGGCACCTCCCAAAGAGCAACTTGGCACTGGCACAGAGCCAGCAGGTGACCCGGGTCTCCTCTCACCCCTTTGGGATCCACCACACCAAGATTCCCCTTCAGTGGAGACCAATGCAAGTGGCTAAGGAGAGGAAATGAGCTCTTAGGCCCCTCTTCCATGAAGCCTGAGAAGCTCATGAGAACTTGATTGAAAAACAATACTGTTGATAAAAAAAGAGAGACAAGAGTCACCTGGGAAGAGGTTCAACCACAAGTGCAGGGAGCAGGGAGGCCCTTTCAAATGCAAGCACAAGCCAGCTCCTCCAGACACCTCAGTTAAGCAGTGCTGGGGGTGGCAGGTATCAGCTCCACCCAAATCTGGCATCAAACCACTTCTGACCAGAACCAGCCCCCACTGCCTCAACTGGGAATGAAACATCCTCTCAGCACCTTCTGCCAGGATCAGCTCCCACCAGGTCAGCGATGAATGTATCCAAGTGTTTCACAGACACTGGCAGTGCCTCTTCCTGGCTCTGTTCCTCTCCCCAGACAGAGATTCCCCAGCAGCATGCCCATGGCTTACCTGCTCTGTGGGCAGCCCAGAGCAATCTCAGCACCCGGCAATATGCACGGACTGGGATCATGTCAAAAGCATGGGTGTTTATGTCTATTAAAATAGTGGTTACAACAAAAGCAGATTGTTCAGGCTCTCAGGACGCACACCTGAGGCTCCTCTGATACCAAGGAACCTCAGAAACAAAGTGGAGCAATGTTACATGTCCCCAGCTGTATGTGCACCTTCTAGTAGGATTTCCTAACGTCTCCCTTCGCAGTACCCCCTTCACCACTACTAGGGAAGGCGAGGAAAGTTTGGGTGAAGAGGTTGGGAAAATCCAGCTGGCTTCCCTGTTGCCTGTTCTCCAGACAGGGAGCCAGAATAGGACTGAGACCCATACACAGTTCTGTCAGCTTCCACCCATGCAAGCAGGTAGAAGCCAGATCCTTCCTGGGGCTAAGGTCCCACAGACTCAAAAACACACCTTGAAGTCCTGCCTCTTCCTCTGAGTGATGTCCTTCTCCCCACTGGATATCACGGCTCTCCTGTTCTAGTTACTAGTCTCCAACTGTCTCTGGAATGGGCTGCTCTCTGACAGTTTCCTACAGCCTTTTTGACATCTTTCTGCTCAGGGGAGCTTGCTTGACTTGAGGGAAGACTTCATCCTATCTACCCTTCCCATTCTGCCAGGTAACAGCGGAAGGATTGCTTCAGCATATCCCTCACACCTCCTCACACCACAGTCTTTCACCTTTCTGATGCTCACAGTCTGCACCTCTCACAGGAGACCTGTTGTTTTAGCAAAGACTGATACTCAATTTTCCATGATGGCTGTAGCACAACATCCCAGCACTGAAATCCTCCAGGCAGAAAAGGACAGTGCAGCATGGCCCAGCACAGGGACAGTTCTTTCAGCATTCTGCTGGGGATGGTCCTGTCCTCTTATGGATTCTCCCTGCCTGGTCCTTCACTAGCAAGTAATGAACCCAACAGGCTTTTAACACAGGCAATGCTTCTGCAGCAGCAGATCCACTCCAGGGAGGATATTCTCACTCCAGGAAGGAGAGGTGGATCTTGCCCACCTAGACCCTTTCCTCCACACAGCTGTCACATAGTGCTCACTGGAGACAAAGGCATCTTCCTGTGCGGTCCTCCTATGCCTGGCCAGGATGGAGTTGATTGTCCTGAGTCACTCAGACCAACCGCCAGCAGCCGGTGTCCTGGCGCTGGGCCACAGTGTGCCTGCTTATCACTTTGGGTGCCTCATGCACAGACTTGCCTGCAAGCAGAAGAAAGAAGTAGGGAAAACATAATAATAAAGATACCACAAAGCCTGTCTCTGCACCTCCCCATCCCTGCCACCTCTGGACAGGGTCGATAGGAACCCAAACATCCTGTTCACAGGCAGTGTATCACACGGCTGTGACAGGAGCTTGTTGGTCACTTCCTCCACAAGCCTGCCCCTGCCTCCCAGGGCCAAGCCCCACGGACCGAGAGCTGCCTGCTCATGCTGACCTCTCTGCTCCCCAGATTGCCTCCCAAGAGCAGTTATCCTCTTTCCTTCCTTAGGCACAGGAAAAGCCAGAGAAAGTGCTGCTCCCTGCTCCAGGGATGAAAACAAAGCCACAGCCTGCACTGCTGCAAATTCAGGTGCCTTCACAAGCATTTGTTCCCCTTCAGAGAACCCCCACAGGGCTCAGCCCCCACCACCTAGCCAGTATGGCAAGGAACTGCTCCAGATGCTGGGCTCATCCTTCTCCTCAGACTCAGAGTTGTCCTAGAACAGCTCATGGAATTACACCAGGTGCAGGCATGAAGAAAAGGGTTACCAGCCACTGAAGGATACAGACACAGAAATACAGAATATCTCTGGTTGGAAAAGACCTTTAAGATCATCAAGTCCAACCACATCTCAGGGTTCTGCATGTTCTGGCCACTGTCTATAAGGCTTCCCCTTGCAGCCTCTGGTTCGTTTGGGCCAACCCTCACAGTTTCAGTGTCATGGTCCCAGTATGAGTGCACTGCTTCCTCTGCTACTTCACCACACAGTTCACTGCACAGCTTGGTGGCTGAGAGGCAAAAAGCAGCTCTTGTGGCTAAATGGCATTGCTGCATGTTTCATCACGGCTGGAAGCGTTCAGCTAGAGGGAGAAGTGACAGAGGTCACTGCTCTGCCTGTGTTCAGTTAAATACAAACTGCTCTGGGTCTCTCCTGGGAATCTGGTCCCCTGAGAGCTGTGAGTTGCCTCTAGAGAGCAAAGGACAAGGCAGAAGAAAGCTCAGAGGGGAACAGAGAGCTCACCCAAAGGCCTCAAAACTGAGAAAGCCCCTTGCCCAAGGATACCCTTCCAGGTCTTGAAGGAGACACTAAACCCAAAGCCACAAACTAATCCTTTGCCTTCACCTGCAGTATCCACTTCCCTCTGTGGTCCACTTTGTCTAGCAGAAGAGGCCAAGGTAGGGATGCTTAAGTGTCTGCCCCTGTCCCCTAAGGCTCTTTCTCCAACTCTGTGCTGTTCCTGGGCTCAGGGAGACCATTATCAGCCATAGATAACTGCCAGATCAGCTCCCATCACCTGCCAGACTCCTGCCAGCCCCATCCATTCAGTCTCTTCCCTCCTTAGCAGTAAACTGGCAGTCTGGACCCCTCAGTTTGTCAGGGATGCTGGGCCACACAAGGAGTGACAGGAGTTCTAACTGATAATCCGAGGTGAACTAATCTTGGGATTAACAGCAGTCTGCAGTTCAGAGTTTAATTACAAAGGTGTGGAGAGGAGGAGGGGGACAACAGGGACCACAGGGAGACCCAAACTGCATCCAACATCCAAGCAGCAAGCCTGGGCCCCACTTAGCTGCAGTTTATGAAAGACAGTGTGAAAGAGTCCACACTCTGGGAGGACATGATGCACCGCCTAAGACCAGAGGGGCTGGCCCCCCTTGATTCTTCATTCATCTCCCAAGCCACAGAGCATCCCGGAGGCCTCGGTTTATACAACTGGCACAGCCCTTCTCATAGGAAGTGAAGAAACCAAACCCACTGGAGACCGTCTGTGTCTCTAACACAACTCAGCCTGTGCATGAACATGAAACAGAGACGTGCAGTACAGATATTTTTAGAGGGAAGCACCAGGATTTACAAACCTTCCCATCCAGACTGATTTCAGACATCTCTGCAGCAGAGAGAGGCATCACGTGGGGAGACCTGAAGGGGCTCCCAAGGGGGAAGCTGCATAAATGCTTCAACCTCAATTCATTATCAGAAAACATCATTAATTGGCTTCAGCACAACACTACAACATGTGGCTTTCTGGCTCCCAGGCGGCAAATTAGCCATCTCCACAGGACACCATGCTTGGATTCGGTAGCTTTACCCACCCATGGCAAGGGAAGCTCTGTGCCACCTGCTGACTGCAAAGGCACAAGAGTCCTTCCCCAGCCAGGGTCTCCAGGAAGTCAGCGCTGTCAGCCCACCAACAGGTTCCTAGCATGCCCCACACCCACCCCATCACTACCACATCCTCTGGGCTTTCCTTGGGATGTCATTAGTCAGTTACTGTGCATCTGAGCACACATCTGGAAGGAATCAGATGACGAGAACCCCTGCCAGCTGTGTTCAGTTAGGTTTGTTCATACTTGGAAGGGCCCTGCAGCGTGATCTGCAAAATAAAAAGTTGCTCTGATTGACACAAGCTGAGGGTTTCCTCTGAGGTGCTGCCTACCCCCATCACTCCGGTGGGACACCAGCACTATCGCAACACTAGTATATATAGCATCCCAGAGACTGGCTGCGATGGCACAGCAGTTAACCATCGCCTTTCCTTCTGCCAGAGCGTGGACAGCTCCAGCAGGGACAGGGAGTCCATGGGAATGCTAACCTCTGGCTGACACAGGGACAGCCCTACTAACACCACTAAGCCTCAACACCCAAAGGGCACCCAGCAGGGTTTCAGCACAACCCTCCCGGGGAGCTAGGGCCCATCGACTGAGGACTTGATTGCTCATTGAGTGCTGCAGCATGGAGGGGTCCCAGGGGCTCTGGGGCAGCCGGTTCCTTCTTCCTCCCCATTTATCCTCCAGCTCCCTTCCCAGACCCCAGGGATCCCCTGAGCTCATGCCAATTATTCTGCTGGCAGAGGGAGAGGGAGGAGAGCTCCTGCTGCAGTGGCCTTTGATGGGGGGTGCTGGCCTTCCTCCAGCCATTCCCTCAGACTTCTCCATTCTGGGGTGGGTGGGCTGTTTGTGGTGGCTCCACTGTAAGGACATAGATGGGGAGTGGGGCACTGGAGCTGCAGGATACATGAGGCATAGAGTAACGTGGCAATGAGAGTGCTTGCAGCAGTGGGAATGTAAAGCCCACTATGGCACAGCTCAGCCTAAATACCCCAGATTCCCCCAACACCACCAAGCTCAGGAAAGGCTGCAGAGCTCACTGGAGAAGCAGCTGGGAAGCTCTGGGACCAACCTTTTCCACATCACACACCAGTTTCCCATCTGAAGGTACCTCTAGAGCTTTGCCTCTGGATGCAGTACAGATTAACAAGGCCTGGGGTCAACCGAATCAAAAGACCAACCTCTAAACCTGACTCAATCTTCGTGGATTTGACAGCAGACATGGGATCAGCTGTTCCCAGTCTGATAAACCAAGCCACACACACACAGCCCAGAGCTGCTGGGAAAACAGCTGATCTGCTTCAGGATCCCCCTGGGCTAGATCCTTCCCACCGCAGATGAGGCAGAAAAGGAGTGGCCGACTGCTGACAGTTCCCAAGAAAAACGCTGCTGCTGTGCAGGGCAGTGGGAAGGGGCGATGCAGGGAGTGTGTTCATCACTGCAAGATGCCCTGCATTTGCATGGTCATGCACAATATCCCTCAGTCTCCACAGGACATGGGTGACCTGCTCAAAAGCAGCACAAGGGCATCACAGCCGAGCCTAGCCAGAGCCCTAGTCGGCGTGACACGTCTCCCAACAAGGTTCGTGTGATACATGATCTCCTGACAAGGCTGCCAATGCTGGACCCTAGCCAAGGGATCACATTCCTACAGAATGTCTTCAATTAATGCCTTTTCTTTCCCATTTTGTTTAAAATTGGGCTTGAGCTGCTTCTAAACAGATGTGTTGTGGTAGCCAAAATATTTGCCTTTCTGCTGGCTGCTTGTTTGGCACCCAGACCTGGTGGAGACTAAAATGTTCTTTCCTCCTGCCTGCAGGGAGCAAGAAGCCACACAGAGGGTGCAGTGGGCACCCTCCATCCAGATGCCCAGAGAGTTAAACACAGCTGAGTCCCTGCTGCTGCCAGGTCCCGTCCATAACCCCATCATCTCCTTCACTGGCTGTGGGAGCACCGGACATGCAAAAGGAGTTTCTCCCCTGGGAAATCAGGGGTGATTTGGATGATCACAAGCCCTGCCATATGAGGAAAGGCTGAGAGAACTGTGAGAAGGCTTATGGGGGACCTTATTACCATGTACCCACACATAAAGAGTGGCTGCCAAGAAGATTCCCTTTATCACAAGGAGTCCTATTAAACAGACGATGGATGATGACACAAGTTGCTCCTGGGGAGTTTCACCTGGACTGCAGAGGAAAATGTTTCACCAGGAGAGCAGTCAGACACTGGAATGGTCTTTGCCAGGAAGTGATGGATTCCTCAACTTCAGACAGTTTCAGGGCTCAGCTTGACAGGGTGCTGGGCCAGCTCACTGAAACTGGATTTCTTTAGCTTAAGGGGTGGGATTCACTGATCCTTGAGGTCCCTTCCAACCTGCAGTATGGGGATACTGGGATACTGTGAAATGCATGGATAAAGTGTTCAGTGCCAAGCTGCACAGGAGGGTGGGAATGGAGAATCCACAGTGGGGATGGGGCAGCAAGCAAAGCCTTCCAACCACATTGTGAAGCCTCTCGCAGCTAGAAGCCCCTGCACACAGCCCACTCTGGCAGCACTCCCAGAGGCAAACTTTGTATCACACAGGCTGCAGAGGACCTGTTCAGGGGTCACAGCCCCATACAGCCCCTGTCATCCAGGGATTTCCCAAGCACCCACTCAGCATGGGAGTGGTACCAGGGCTTGCCCAGCCTAACAAGATGCTCAGATGGCTTCAGAGACACCTGGGTCTGCAGGCAGAAGTAAGGATGCTCTTGGGTGATGGACAGCACATCAGGTGTCTCACCAGGGCAGCCTGCACTGTTCCTCTGGATACAGACCCAATAAAACATAGCAAAGCCCCACAGGGACTGCCCTCCCCCCCCTCTGCCCCGACACATTTTCAGCCCTGGCTTGTCCAGAAACACAGCCCTGGAGATGATCTCCAGCTGCCTGCGAGGAGGCTTCTCTGCACGCAACTCCTTGTGCTCGGTGCTGGGAAATCCCCCAGCCCACAGCCAGGACCCGACCCCTGTGATTCAGAGCGGGTGACCGACCGGAGGGGCAGTTGACGTGCAGTCGCTGGGGAAGGCTGCAGGCTCCCTGCACGCTCTGCTGCGTGCCTCGGGAAGGAGAACAGCCATGACTCACAGCTGCCTCGTCAGCCTGGCGTCAGGTCCCAGCCAAGCTGAGGATCCTGCGAGCATCATGCACACAAGGGAAACCTCTGCCTGGCTCATTTTCGCCTTCAGAGGCGTAAGGAATAGCATCATGCTGTCAACTCCTTTGATCTCCCCCTGCAGACATAGGCCCACTTGCGCTGGTGGAAATCCTATGACAGTCTTGGGGTTGGAATGGGGCTGTCTCTGCATCCTTGTGCCACCTGCAGGGTTAAATGCAGGCCCTTACCCTCCTAAGCAGCTCCCAGAGCCTGACACACCAGCTTGACTCCGCAACAAGCTGGTAACCAGTGGAGTGAGCATTAAAGCAACTGTTGCAGCTCACCAGCTAGGTCCATCCCTACTCAGTCACGCACCTGGGCACCCATTCGTGATGCAGACAACCATTTACACCAAAGCTTCAGGATACAAACAGCCATAGCATGTCCTCTGGCCCCGAGTCTGAGAGGCCACAGTAGAAGATATTCCAGAGCTGCTAGCTCCTGTCCCTTTTGCTAAGCAATAACCCAGGAAGAAGAAATGCTCTGTTGGTTCACCCCAACCCCAGGCTGAGCCACTCCTGCCTCCTTCTACCTCTTTCTTCTTCCATTTCCCAAACCTCACTTCCCTCATATCTCATTGCATGGGTCCAGATGCTCAGGGCAGATCTGGATGCCAAAGAACAAACCACACTAGTCAGGTCATTCCTTGGATCCCATCAGCAGCTGTCTGGGTCTCACTCAGGGCTTACTCTTGCTGGTGTCCACTCAACACTCAAACTTGTGACTGCAGCCCATGAGATGAGAAACATAAAATCACAGAATCATTAAGACTGAAGAGACCTTCAAGATCACCCAGTCTAACCATTAACTCAATCCCACTCTGCCCACTAAACCCGGTTTCTCAGGGCCATGTCTACCCAGTCTTTCAACCCTTCCATGGAAGGTAATTTTTCCCCTACCTGGGCAGCCTGTTCCATGAGGTGTCATGATCCTGAGGAACAGAAACACTTTCACACTGGTTGCTCAGCCTGAAGAGGAGGAGACTCCGAGAGGACCTTACAGTGATCTTCCAGTCCCTGACAGGGGCTGTCAGAAGGCTGGAGAAGACTGTTTCCAAGGGCAGAGAACAATAGGATGAGGGGTTTGATGCTGGAAAAGGGCAGAGTGAGGCTGGAGANATTCTCTGAGACTCCTTTTCCTGCCAATACGTAGGGAGCACACTCATGCTGGATGTGTTGGTCATCTGGGATCACTCATGGACAGAAGCCCTTAGGTGACTACAAATGTGCAGGTCTCTGGCCCCATGGAGAACAGAATTCCACATGGGGTTCACTCCTGTGTCTGTGTGTCCACATAGGTCTCCACACCTTCCCTTTCCTGAGGTCTTGCCTCCTCTCCTCTGCCTGTAACAGGCCAAGGGAAGAGGACAGCAGTGCAGCAGCCTCAGTCACAGTGCCATATCCCAGCAACCCCCTTCAGTTCTCTAACTGCTCTGACTCAAGCCACAGGCTATAAAACAAGCTTCCACCAGTGCCTGGGGCTAAGATTCACTTATCTCCTGTTGCAGGGAGGAACTAGGTTATATGCAGGAAACCACAGTCTGCAGCACTGTAGGGTGGAGGGAATGTGGCGGGAGCCCAGACTGGGAGTAAGAGCCCCTTGCTACAGCCTCAGCAGTTCCTTGCTCAGTGACTTTCACTAGCAAATCCCTTCCCATGGAGTTAAAATGCTGTTAGAGCAAGAGTGGATGGGTTACACTGAAAAACAGATTTTGTCTGACGTTCAGGAAGCAGAAACTGAACATTTTCCTCCAACAGGAAAGAAAATATTCAGGCATTAGGGGATTCAGATACAGAGGAGGCCATGAGGATGATTACAGGGCTGGAGAACCTCTCCTATAGGACAAGTTGAGGGAATTTGGGTTGTTCAGCCTGGAGAAGAGAAGGCTCCAGGAGAACCTCCTAGCAGACTTACAGTACTTGAAGGGGGCTACAGGAAAGCTGGAGAGGGATTTTAGCAAGGGACTGTAGTGCTAGGACAAGGAGGATAGTTTCAAGCTAAAAGAGGGCACACGTAGATTGGATCTTAGGAAGAAATTCCCCCCTGTGAGGGTGCTGAGGCACTGGAACAAGTTGCCCACGGAGGTTATGGCTGCTCCATCTCTGGCAGTGTTCAAGGCCAAGTTTATGGGGCTCTGGGCAGCCTGGTCTGGTGAGAGGTGTCGCTGCCCATGGGATGATCCAAATGATCTCTGAGTTCCCTTCCAACTTAAATCATTCTATGAATCTATGATTTTGTGATCATGGCTCTGTCTTTCCAGTCCTCCCAGTCCAATACATCAGGAGGACAGATATTTCCCTCTTGCTGTCTGGCCCTTAAGCCCTTAAACGTAAAACTGTGAAGGACTGGGTTGTAAAGGACACCCCTGCTGATCTCACAGCTGGGTCAGCACCAGCTGCTCCAACAGATGTGCCTTCAAAGAAAGGGCCATGGAGCACAGGGATATCGTTTCTCACCTGTACTTCTGGGGGCTCTCTCTCCATGAGGGCATGTGGCTGAGTGTGTCTGGCAGCAGCACATCTGTAATCCAGCTGCACAGAGCCGGCAGCATTCAGAGCCTCACAAGCAGAGAGGTGTCACCAACGTTGTGCTGCAAGGGCTACTCCTCTGGCTCAGAGGCAGGACCTGCTGTGTCCCTTCCAGCCCTTGAGTAGGGAGCTGGCTTGTCCCCTCTGGATAATACCCCCCTCAAGCAGAGCTTTGTGTCCAGATGCCACCACACAGGAGCATCCAGTGAGGAGAAAGGATAGTGTGAAGGCCTTGCCTGTTCCTGCTCCTCACCAGGAGCTCACTCACTACCTTATCATGGTGACCCAGACAGGTCAACTCCTCTGAACACACCAGGATGAACTTCTTTCTCTTGTAGCAGAAATGTCTCATGATGCATCAAGACTTCCTTTGTTTCCTCAGTACCTGAGATTTAGGCCTTTGATTGCTTAATGCTCATCTGGTGAACTTGAAGAGGGGGCAGGAGGTTGAACCAGTGTCCTCAGACTGATGAGTATCATCCCAAAACAGCCTTGGACATGTCATGAACATTCCCTGTTTAACTCAACACAGTCATAAAGTAAACATCCCCATCTTCAGCAACGCTGCATTATGTGCCAAATGCCCTGATTGGTGCTCACTTGGGCCACTCATGTATTACTAGAGAGCATGGACATCCTCATTGCAGCATCAGAGCGGGCCTGTTTTTTTCCTGTCTGCTATGAGTCAGTGGTGAGCAAGTGGGGACGTGTGGACTCTGTCCAGAGGCAGTTGACCATGCATATGCATGTCTGAGAGATTAATAATGGCCATACAACCTCAGGCCTCCTCCATGGTGCTCAGCTTGACCTAAAAGCCTACGACCTAGGGTCTGACTTCAGACTGGGGAGAACTCCACTTTGACAACTTTGCTGGCATGAGAGTTACTCTAATGTTCACTTCAGCCCTCGCTACCCAGTGAGTGGTGATGAGAGGGGGAAGGATGCTGAAGAGGGTCTGTTCCCACAGCCCAGCATCACACCCTGCAGTGCTGCCCTACAGAGTATCACTCCCATTCCCAACCACCCTGTCACTGCCTCTGCACCCCTCAGCTCAGTGGGGTGTCAGGCAGGGCATCTCCCAGTGGGAAGCATGCTCAGCTGTGGGAAACAAACCCCTGTTTCTAAGGACCCCCATGCCAGCAGGCAGAGATAGCACCCACAGAAATTTCTTCTTTACCTGTAAAAGCTCCTGTCTCTTTTCTGTATCTTTCCATAACCCCCATCTCTCTCCCCACCTCCTCTACCTGGGAAGAGGATGCTCTGGTAACAGAGAGCCTCTGGTGTGCCTGCTAAGAGCTGCCTTCGGGCAGGATGAGACATGAGGGAAATTTTCCACCACGCAGAGGTCTCATGGGAAGTATGGTGATTCTTCAGGCTGTGTGAGGTATCAGCATTGCCACCTCAGCCCCCTGCAGACAAATTCCAAGTGTGAGACAGGGCACAGTTGCTGGGAAGTGGGGAAGAAGGTCGTCCAGCTCAGCAGAGGAGAAGGGCTATGGCCATAGTAGATTTTGTTAGTGTTTTCCAACCAGTGGATTTTCTACTCCACTTAACATCAGACCTAAAGGAACACACAAGAAGCAGGACCACTGCTGGCAGCTGCAGGCAAACCCACACACCTTCTGTCAGAGTCACAATCACCCAGCAGTTCACACCAGTGAATGGTCCTCCCTAGGGTCCAAACCCCCACTGATGTTCTTCAGGGAGGGCTGCTGCAGGGATAGGTGTTACCTTCTCTCCAGTTCCGCCAATGCAAGATCAGACAAATTCAAATCACAGAGTCACAGACTGGCTCAGGCTGGAAGGGATCTCAGAGCTCATCTACCCCCTGCCAGGGGCAGCAATGCCTCTCAATCAGCTGTGGTTGCTCAAGGTCTCATCCAACTTGGCCTTGAACACCTCCAGGGAGGAGGCAGACACAAACACTCCGGGCAATTGATTCCAGAGTCTGTCCAGCCTGGCACTGAAGAACTTCTTCCTAAGATCTAGTCTGAACTTTCTCTCCTTCAGTTTCAAACCATCTCCCCTTGTCCTGCTACTGGAAGGCAGCTGTAAGGTCCCCTCACAGTCTTCTCCTCCCTAGGCTGAACAACCCCACCTCCTTCAACCTGTCCCCACAACAAAGCTCCAGCCCCTGGATCATCCCTGTGGCCTCTTCTGGACTCACTGCAACAGCTCCATGTCCTTCTGATGTAGCGGATACCAGAACTGGATGCAGGATTTGAGGTGGAGTCTCACAAAAGCAGAGTAAATGGGGAGAATCCCTTCTCTTGCTCTGCTGGCCCCACTTCTCTTGATGCATCCTAGGACACAGTTGGCTGCCTGGGCTGCAGGAGCTCACTGCTGGCTCCTGCTGAGCTTCTCATCAATCAGCACCTCCAAGTCTTTCTCTTCAGGGCTTCTTTCACCCCACTCTGCCCCCAGCTTGTAACTGTGCCTGGGACTGGCCCAATCCAGAAGGAGGACCTTGCAAAACTGCAAACAGCCGACATCAATTTTGAAAAATCCCTTCAACAGCATAAAGAATCCTTCCTAACAACATATACTGAGGGTATCTGTACTCCCATGTTCCATATCAAAGCCATGCTCTCTTGGAAAAGCCAGACTAGGCTGGCAAAACCTGCTGGGCTATTATAGCCTAGCAGAGCCAGGGATCTTTGCTTTGGAGCTTTAACACTCTTGTTTTTCAGCAGCTCTATTACACATAGAGTATTGGAGAGCTGCTCAACCTCTGCTCCGCATAGAAGAAGCCAGAGTGAGAGTTTACAGGCTTCTTTTAGAGAAGACAAGCCTACTCCAGTCCACTCCAGCCCAGCCCTCAGGCCACCTCCTTCCTCATAGGCAGGGAAAGGGCTCACTGGCCCCAGCTATCTCTCCACTCCATATATGTTGCCAGATGTGGGGGCCAGGTGAATCAGGCAGGCCTCTGGGAGCTGCCTCCCTGTGCTATCAGCTGTACGGGTGTGTCAGCAGGAGCCCAAGTGTGCAAGCTAGCATGGTGCTTGCAAGTGTGTCTCTGAGGGCTGTAGAAATGTAGATGCTCCCCTGGCCTGCTGCTGGAGGTGAAGCGTCCTTCTTACACATGTGCAGTCTCAGCTTTTGCCCCGCTTTTGCCTCCTTGTCCCAAGGCCAGCTGACTCAAGGACTGAGTGGTCAGAGGCCTGGAGCTGAGGTTCTCCCTTCCCAGCCAGGGTCACGTCCAGTGCATACCACATTCCCACTATGTGGATGCTGCTTCCACTGGCTCTATCCATCTCACTTGCTCTTGTCAGCCTGGCTGAGCCTCACGCACACGCACACACACGCTCGCACGCAAAGACCAGCATTCTGATTCATCTGCTGTGGGTCCTGAGCAAAATGAGTCCTCTGCTCTGATACTCCGAGGATGGAGTGGGAGCTGTTTACTCCGGAAAGTAATGAAGTAATTTCATTCTCATTTATGCCAACAGCACAAATTTCAAAGGGAAAGGAGTGGGTTCAGATCTGGCCTCAGAAAAAAGATGAATGAATCTAGACTGGAATCAAAACCAAAGAAAGCTCTGGATGGCTTTGTCAGAGAAAGACTCCATTATGGGTAAAGCTACAGCCTGAGCTGGCTTCTCATTCCCTCTCCTGGCTATCCAACCTTACCCCTCACTGCTAGGACATGATTTCGACAGTCCTGCCCCCAAGGGGCCTGCTTCAGCCTAGAGCTGGAAGAGGTGGCCCAAAGTCCTGGTCCAGTCTGTTGACATCAGTGTCTGAAGGAGGTCTTCTTCTACACACAGTTTCCTATGGGGGTTGTGGAGAATCACAAAATCGCAGACTGGCTGGGGTTGGAAGGGAACTCAGAGCTCACCTAGTGCCAGCCCCCTTCCATGACAGTGACACCCCTCACCAGACCAGGCTGCCCAGAGTTCCATCCAGCATGGCCTTGGACACTTCCAGGGATGGTACAGCCACAGTTTCCCTGGGCAGCCTGTTCCAGTGTCTCAGCACCTTCACAGGGAGGGATTTCTTCCTAAGATCCAGTCTAGATCTGCCCTCTTTTACTTTGAAACCATCCCCATTGTCCTGTCACAAGAGTCACTCAGAAAAAGCGCCTCTCCGGTTTTCCTTTAGCCCCCTTCAGGAGTGGCTGGAAACCTGAAACCAAAAGCTCCAAAGCCTTTCTGTTCACCAGTGCCTTTTCTTGTTTGCAGAGACGCAGAAACTTGGCTTCAGTATACAAGGCCAACCTCACAAAAAATCCCACATCACAGCACCTCCTTATATTGAGGACTCCAGAACTGGACGCAGCTGATGTCTCACAAGAGCAGAGGGGGGATATCACCTTCCTTTCTCTGCTGGTAACACTTCCTTTGATGCAGTCGGGGGCACAGCTGGCCTTCTGGACTGCCCACACTCACTGCTGCCTCATGTTGAGTTTCTTGCCAGCCAACACTCGCAAGTCCTTCTCCTCAGGGCTGCTCACAGTCCATTCACCTCCTATCAGGGATTTGTGCTTGGGATTGCCCCAACCCAGACATAGGATCCTGCACCTGGATATGCTGAACCTCCTGCCGTTTGCACAGGCCCAGTACTCTGTTGTTCATCTGAGGAGGTGGCTGGCAGAGCCAGGTAGCTGACAGCTTCAACATTTCCACAGCTTCCATGACCACAGCAGGTCAGTGGTCCTAGAGGTGGCCCCACCTTCCACACCAGCCTCTGCCTGCAGGAAAAAAAGCCCAGCAGAGAGTGCAGAAGCATGGATAATGTATTTATGAAAACCGGTGTTGCTATGCAGACATGCAGCTGGGATTCACACTAGTTGAAGTGTCCTTCACTCCCCATTGGAACTGTTCCCAGATATAAAGAGTTGTACTTAAGGAGTTGAAGGATCCTGCTGCCAGATCTCTGTCCAACAGAATAGGCGTGGGGGCAATCCATGGTCATGTAACCCCCCAGGACTGGAAATACCGTCATTTACTTCACTGGGTACATTTTACTGCTCTCCAGAACCCTACAGAGCGACTCGCTGACATCATTCCTATGGCTGAACTTGGCAGAGAAGATGGAGATGAGGCCCACAACAGCCAGCAGGCCTGGGAAGGTCTGCAAGGTTTCCATATCACAGAATTGTCAGTGAGAAGGGACCTTGAGACACCATCCAGTCCAACCCTCCCTTGCCATAGCAGGGCTGCCCAGAGCACTGTGCACAGAGCTGCATCCAGGGGTGCATTGAACATCTCCAGAGCAAGAGACTCCACAGCCTCTCTGGGCAGTCTGTGCCAGGGCTTTGGGACTCACACTGGAAAGAAGTTTGTCCTTATTTCTGAATGAAACTTCCTTTGTTCCAGCTTGTGCCCAATGCTCCTTGTCCTGCAACTGGGCACAACTGGAAACAGTCTGGCACCATCCTCCCTACAGCCCCCTCACAGATATTTATGGGTGGAGATCAGGGCTTATTTCAGTCTTCTCAAGGCTAAATCAGCCCCAGCTCTCTCAACACATACCGGAAAAATGTAAAACTACACCTCAGAAAACTGTTGCTCCAGGTCCCTGGTTACCTTCATTGCCCTCCACTGCACTCTCCCCAGTAGTTCCCTGTCTCTCTTGAACCGGGGAGCCCAGTACTAGACACAGTACTCCAGGTGTGGCCTCACCAGGGCAGAGTGGAGCAGAGGACACCCCTGGTCACAGGTCTCCAAGTCGACCCTGCGCTGTTGATAAGGACTGTGCGAGCTCTGACACACAACCAGCTCCAACCCACCTCACTGTCCCCTCACCCAGTCCTCACTGCAGGAGTGTCCTAATGAAGAGGTTATGGGAGATGGTGTCAAAGGCCCTGCTGAAGTCAAGGTAGACAACATCCACTGCTCAGACCTCATTTGCCTAGCTAGATGTGACATCGTAAGAAACCACCAGATTAGCCCAGCATGATTTCCCCTTGATGAATCCATGCTGACCACTCCCAATAACCTTCTTCTCTTACAAATTCTTGAATATGTCATGATGAATTTTTTCCATCATCTTTCCAGGGATGGAGAAGAGACTAACTAGCCTATAGTTTCCTGGGTTACTCTTCTTGCCTTTCTTGAAGACTGGAATGACACTGGCCTTCTTCCAGTACTTGGGCACCTCTCATGTTCTCCACAACCCTTCAAAGATGAAGGGAAGTGGCCTGACAGTAACATCTGCCAGTTCCCTCAGCACCCACGGGTGCATCCCGTCACAGTCTGTGGATTTATGGGTGTCCAGCTTAGCTCAGAGCTCTCTAACCTGGTCCTCTTCTACCAAGATAGAGTCTTCTCTCCAGACCTTGTGCCTTACCTCCAGGGTCTGGCCTTTACAAGTGCTGGCTTTAGCAGTGAAGACCCAAGCAAAGAAGACTTGCATAACTCTGCCTTCCCTGTGTCTCTCACCATCAGGGCACCCATCTCACTCATCTCCAGGCCCACATTTTCCCTGCTCTTCCTTTTGGCACTGATACACTGGGGAAAAAAACTGTTATTGTCTCTGGTAGCCCTGGCCAGGTTTCATTCCAGCTTGTCCTCAGCTCTTCTCATTATTGGGTTTTTCTCAGGACTCTGTCCTTGATGCAGAAAATCCTCAAGTGCCCTCCTTAGCTAACCAGTGCAACAACCGTGGCTGCTACTCTCTACGCAGTTTTGAAAGATCTGCAGGAAGGCACCCTGGCTAATGGAGCAACCAAGTGGAAATCCTTCAGCTGCTCCTGCTGTAGGTGAAGGGAATGAAATGAATCACCATTCCACTTTGTCGAGTGAGCTATGAGATGGAAGGGCTTCATCACTGCTAGGACACTTTAAATAAATCACAGCAGAATTCTTGATGTATCTGTACTTCCCAAGAGGTACCTGGACAGTGGGCAAGTGGGATGTACAGACACATACCAGGGGATGGACAGAGGGGAAGGGGCAAGGAGGTGGGACAGCTGGAGAAACACAGTAGCAAAAGAACAATGGTTGCCATTATTTAACATCACTACATCCCAGCAGCTGAGGTCCACACCACATTCAGAGCAGACTGAGGAGTCACAAGAAGCTTCCTCACAGCAATATCTATTTCCAAAAGCAGAGATTATTTTTTTTTACTTTTTCTAGAGCAAAATGCACACAGTAATCTGCTCATGGCAGGAAAGTTGGAGTAGATTATCTCTCAGGTTCCCTTCCAACCTGATCCATTCTATGATGGTATTCAATGAGAAATAAAGGCTGTAAAGAACATAACAATAAGGATAAATAGATCTTACCAAATGAGTGAGAGAACTAACTCCTCCAGTATACTAACAAATTAATGCTTGCGTACACTGTCACAGAGCAAGATGGTTTTAAATTGAGGAGAAATTTCACTGCAGTTGGGAAACTGAGACAATGAAGACTTTCATACTCAGTTTTGGTCAGGATACTATGAACAGGGCTTTACTTTCCCATCAGTGTGGCCAGCATATTGAGAGAGGAGATTCTGCCCCTCTGCTCTGCCCTGCTGAGACCTCACCTGGAGTCCTGTGTCCAGTTCTATATCCCCTGACACAAGAAAGATGGGGACCTGTGGCAGTGGGTCCAGAGGAGGCAATGAAAATGCTCAGAGGGCTGGAGGACCTCTCTCACATGGACAGGCTGAGGGAGCTGGGGTTGTTAAGCCTGGAGAGAGGCCTCCAGAAGGACCCTATAGTGACTTTCCAATCCCTGACAGGGGCTGTCATAAGGCTGGGGAAGACTGTTTCCAAGGGCAGGGAACAACAGGATGAAGGGTCACGGTTTGATGCTGGAAAAGGGCAGATTGAAGCTGGACAGGAGGAAAAAGCTGTTGAATCTGAGGGTGGGGGATTCCTGGAACAGGCTGCCCGGAGAGGTGGTGGAGGCCCCATCCCTGGAGCCATTCCAGGTCAGGCTGGACGGGGCTGTGGGCAATCTGTTCTAGTGAGACATGGTCCTGCTTGTTGTAGAAGGGTTGGGCTGGATGGCCTTTGGTGGTCCCTTTCCAACCCAATATATTCTATGTTTCTATGAAAAACACCACTGGACTCCTCACTGATGCAAAGGAAGACCACAGGATTTCATCACAGCCAGAAGGTAGCTTCTCCTACAGCCTAGTTTCTGCAGCAACTAGGATGTGCCATAGGGTTCAGCCAGGCCAAGTGCCAAATCTTGAATCATTACGACTTCCTGTTCACTCCACAGTGATTCATAAGTTATCTTTCTAACATCTCTCCAATTCTGGCTTTACCCTTTTCACCACACTGTTCGTATTAGCTATGGGTAGTCAGGCAGAAAATATTACACTCTGTACCTGGTGTGTCAAACCAAAGCTCCTTCTTGTCTTCCCACTGCATATACTAGTGGGCAAAATGCTTACTGGTGTCTTCTCAGTGCACTTTCTTCTCCATGAGATTCAGCTGGTGCAGATTCTCTTCTGGGAAAAACACTGACATGTCTGGACTAGATCTTGCCTGGTAATTCTCAGTAAGCTCTTCTTATTGGAAAAATATCAGTTTACTGGAAATGAACCTTTCTGTGGAGACAGATCACACAGATCACGGTTGAGTACTCAAGAACGATGTGGGACACTGGGATTAATGGGCTGCATCAAATGATCCAGAGAGACTGATTCATTACAGTGCTGTAGTTCCTCTGACGGGATGAGGCCTGTGCTCCAATCTCTCACCTAATGAATAATGGATCCCTTAAGCAACATGAAACTGGTCTTTGGGAAGAAAGAGAGCACCTCCACATGGAACCTTGCAGGATGAAGAAAATGTCCAGGACTCTAGAGCCAGAAATCTCAGTTCCTGCTTCAAGCTAAGCACATATTTAAGCAGTTCTGACTTACAGCATCTTCAGAATACTTTGTGCCACATCACTCACGGTGCTTTGGGAGGCCACCGTGTTCACTATTCCTGCAGAGATTATCACCTGGCAGATGTGACCTGAAACACCACTCCTGTGTCCTTTCTCTCTCAGGGGGATGAGTGAGGATGGCAGGTGCCCTGCCAAAGCACAAACCCAGTCATTAAAGAGCTGAAGCAAAGGGCTGAAGCCCTGCAGAGATCAAACAGGTGCTCACCACAAGAGTAGTAAATGTTAAAAACTATCTGAGCAACCAGTTGATGAACCACCTCATTGCTGAGAAAATAATGAGACTTGAATCTCCTATCAAGTTCCCACTGGCATGCTGAAAAGCAGAGGGGATTTCAGGTGCTTCTGGTTACCCAGTGGAGGCTGTTCTACTCACAGGACATGGACCGTTCCTATGGGCAGTGGCCAGTGGACCAAAGCAAGTATTTTAGCTCACCCTTCCCCCAGATCCCATTGCCCAAGCAGGTCCCTAAGCTCATAAGAAGTGGCATCTCCAGGAATACAGAAAACCAAGTCTGACTGGAGCAAACAAAATGCACACTGCACACCCACTCCTATCCAGCACAGGCCACATCCTGGTCATTCAGCCCTCAGAGTCTCAGCACTCCCTATCCTGAGCACAGCCCCCACCACAAACGATGCTCTGCCACCACAGTCAATAACACTGACTCCCAACCAGCCACAACAGCCTGGCAGAGCAAGAAGTAAGTAGTACTCCCTCGGCTTTAATCAAACCATCGGAAACACGTATGGACAAAAGGTTCAGACCCTGTGTTCCGTGTTCCTTTCCTCTACCAATCTGCACCTGATGGTGTAAGAACTGGAGCTAGACACCAGCTGCAGGTTTATTTTGCCTGAGGGGACCCTCTCCCTGCTTGCAAGGCCCCAGAGCCTGTGCCTCCCCACAGCAGCCCTGCAGCTGGGAATGCATTTGCCATTCTGTTGGAAACCTGGCCATCAGGAGAGCTTTAAAAGCTATTCCAAGCTGCTCCTTGACAAAGCTGCTTTCTGGAGAGAAGAATTCCCCACTGCTAGCTAATTGTCATAATCTAGTGAGGGCTGTGCCTTCCTATCACTCCTGCTATTCCTCCTCACTTCCGGGGGATATCCCTCACCCAGCTGGGAAGCAACCCCTCACTGCCCTTCCTTGGAGACAGCAGCTCCTGGGCTGCCACAACAGACCTTATGACTGCCGAAAGGTTCTGTGCGAGGCAGCTACCACAGGCTCTGCCATCCCCAACCAGCCACAGCCTGCTCCAGAAGCCCTGCTGGCAGAATGCCTCCTGGCCCCTGAGAACACATCCCCTCAGGCACTGTTCCTAATTGGTGGTTTCCTCCTCTTTCTCTTATGTCACTAGCTCATGTTTTATAAGACTGGTTACTAATGTGCAGGCTGCCAGACATGAGTTTACCTTCAAAATTCTACTACTGGGAGATAATGTCCTCTCTGCAAACCAAACGATAGCTGTGGCTTTTGTGTCTGGACACAGCCAGGGACAGTGAGCTCACCCAGAAGCCAGTAAGAGCTCTAAGCTTTGAGGCTTCAGATCTATAACCATTTGGGTAGTGCCCAAGAACCCCAGAGAAGGGCACTGCAACTCAGAGACAATGTGGGGGTGGTTTTCAACGTGCACTCCTGAGGTCTGCTAACCCATAGCACAGCATATGTGATGTGCAAGAGAAATCTTCACAGACTGTAAATAGCCTGTCATTACAATATCCTCCTTTGCCAGAAGATCACCAGCTAGGGTGGGGAGCAGATAAACCTGAAAGCGGCACTGCCTGAAACACACAGATTTTTATTGCTGTGCTGGTTTGGCTCTGGCTGGGGCCAGGTGCCCATCAAAGCTGCTCTAGCACTCCCCCTTCTTGGATGGACCGGGGAGATAAAAAAAATGCGAGAGCAGAAAAAGCAAAAGCCACACAAGTACAAAGGCAATAATGAAGATGATTCTCAGTAGAAGGTGTTCAGAGGACAAAACACCATCAACAAATGTCCCCTTTCTCTCTTCCTCCCTCCCTTCCTTCCTTCCGCTGAGCTGATGCCACCTGGTCTGGAATAGCTCTTTGATCAATCTGGGTTAGCTGGCGAGCCCATCCCTCAGCCCTCCTCAGCTGGGGAGAATATTAGGAAAGAAAAAAAAACCCAGTCTTTGTGCTGTGTGAGCCCAGCCCAGCAGCAGCCAAAACACTGGGGTGTTATCCATAGTCCTGCAGCTACATCACACACACAGCGCTGGGAGAGATGGCATGGGGGGATCAGCTCATCCCAGCTAAGCCAATACATTCTGTATGCCCTGACTGCTCAGGGAGAAGTGACTGGACACAGATAATTCTGTGTCCTAATTGTCTGTTAGGACAAACACACAAGAGGAGCATTCTGCTGCCTTCAGTGGGCCAGGCATAGAAGACAGAGGCTGGCAGATGCACCCTGATCCCCTCCCACTGCTTTGGTAATTTGTGTCTCCATCCTGCTCCTGAGACTTTGTCTGGTCACCCCTGAGAGACTGCACATTGCTGTTTCCAAAGTTCCTTTGGCTTTTTCTTCCCGTATAGGGATTCATGGAGTGGTGAGGGCAGCAGAGCAAATACACTGAAGCTGGACACCCACTGCACACCAGAGACAATTGGACCTGGCAGCATCTTTCTCCTTGCTCTGAGAGCAAGTCCTGTCTCTAGTAGGGCTGTCACAGCAGCAGGCCTTGCATCCACCCCCAAGTGAGCATCCACTTGTATGAGCAAACTCCTTGCCCAAGGAGCCATCAGGGATAGTGGCATATGGCTGTGGTTGAACAAAGCCACAACCTATTCTCCAGGATGAACTCAGTTGTGGCAGCTGCAGTCCTAGTCCCTGAAGGAAGAATGCAGTGAGGAGGGAGCCAAAAAAGCCCCCCATACAAGCATAGGCAAAATCTTCCTCCCTCTTTCTGGTAGACCAGTTCCCTTGCCAGATGTTCATTCCCTCATCTCTAAAGCCCCACCAGCCCCTGGGCCTATGCAAATGCACAAGTTATGAAACATCACCTGCTTCTTTGCTCAGATTCAAACAGTAGAGCTGTCACCTTTCCCCAGTCCCTCCTCTCACCCTCAAGACAGTTGTACTGCTGCTTGGACAGGTTCTTTCTTTCCAAAGAGACCACGCGTGATGTGATTACTACTGCTGCTGAACCTCATGCGTGGCTGGCAGATCATGATGGCCTGTTTGTGCTCCAACTCCTGTTTGCGGGACTGGTCAACATACCATGTCAGCTATCACAGGCACATTTCTGATCAGCTGCATTTTCCATTCAGAGGGGAGGTATTCGTCCCAAAAATGGTAGCAAGCTCCTCCCAAGTGTAAGAAAGAGGAGGCAGTGTAATGGATCATGACTTGATTCCCTACAACCATCCCTCCTCCTCCTCACTTATGAGCTGTGAAAGGTTGCTCTGAAGAATTCTGCCTGTCACTGCCTGTGGGTGAATATTCAGGCAATCTATCTCACATCTTCAAGCCTTTGATCCTATTTGCATAACTGCATAATGTCTCTGGAAGATAAAGGGCATAGGAAGGAGACAGGGGCTGGTTGTTTCTACAGAGAAAGGTGCACCCTCTCCTTTCCCATGAGAACTGGGAGTGCTGTATCCCTTCCAAGCCACTGGCTGCCCTGAGCTCTGGGGAAAAGCCCCATCACTACACCTGGGCACCAAGGCACCAAGAAGGAGCTCTCACCTCAACCCTATGACTGGCAGAGCAGGGATGTCTCAAAACTGAAAAGGAAGCCAGTTCTTGAGGGATCTCGGATAGATTCTATCAGGCAAGAGAAAACAACTTGGTGAAACAAAAGCGTTTATTGAATCTCTCTCTCTAAGCACAAGAAGAAGAAGAAAAAGCCCAGGCAAGCAACACAAACAAAACCAGAAACTCCGTCACGCCATTACACACATTATGAGAAAAAGAAATGGGCAAAGCATTCTGTTGGGATCTTTGGCTTCAGGTTGAGCCCCCCAGGGAAAGAGACACACAGCACAGTACAACAGCAGCAAGTGCCCTAGGGCACTTCAAACCCCAATTTCCTGACTTCTGCCAAAGGTTTAAGAGTTACAAGCCTTCAGCTTGTCTTGCACTAACAGTTTTGCCAAGCTGAAACAGCAAATGCCCTTCCGGGTTCCATACTCCTGCTAAGTTGGGCATTGCCAGTCTCTTTCTCAGTGGCAAGCTGTGACAAGGCCTCTCTTTGTGCTGTTCTGTAAATCAGAGAGGTGATGGCTGCATGGCCCAGCCACATGGCAAGAGCACAATGGCAGCTGCAGCAGCAAACCAACAGACACTTCTACCCCCTCCTTTGGGGTCTCAGGCTTTCAGGGCTTTTCCTCTTTAAGGCTAGCTCACCACTCTGGTGTCCCCAGGCTTACGATGTAACTGCTCTGCTCGATGCAGGGAGGCATCAGCACCGGTCCACTTTGCCATGTGGGCAGGGGAAGGGCTTTCTGCCAGCATGGCTTGGACCTGCTCACTCTGGCACAGCAGACAAGGGACAGGGCATCCTGCCACCATGCCCTGGCCCCACTCCACCACACCCAGCTCCAGATGGGCAGCGCAGTCCACTCCAGTCCCAGTGAGTGGGACAGGCTGGTCCACCCTCAGTCAGGGGAACTGGCCACCCAGTTGCCGCAAGGGGCTCTGGGAAAGGAAAAGGGTAAGAACCGAGAGCATGCTCAGCCCTGAGCAGTGTCTTTTACTGGAGTAATGGGCAAATAGGAATGTCCCTGCACAACCCCTCTAAACCAGTCACAAAAACTCCCCTCAAAGTCCCAAACCCCCCTCTCCAAACTTTGCTTCCAACTCCAGGCAGTTCTAGGTGTCTTGGAATCTTGTTATCCATCCTTTGTTCACTCAAATTGGCCGTTAGCTCTCTCTTAATGGCCCCAGCTTCTCTGACCTGCAGAGAAGCCATCTCGGGCAGGGGTCTTTCTGCTTCCCACCAAGTCTAAAATACTATTTTTTGGGAACAAAAGAAAAGCAAAGCTGATACCAAAACCTGTTTTTTTTCCTAAACTAGAACAGGGGTCTACTTAAGTATGAATTACTACTAATCACTGTGTGCACTACTGCAGAACTAGAGGTTCCAGCTCATCTGCAGGCACAAACACACACAAACAAACGCCCGCACACACGCACGCACAAGAGCTCTTCCCTGCCACAGACCACACAGTCTAAAGAGATGCTGATGCAAAAGGTCACAGCAGGAAAAAGGCCAGAGACTGTGTCAGTCCAAGGTGAGTATTCAGGTAATACATGTAGAGAGGGAAAAACACTGCGAGGGAGAAGGGTTTGTAGAGAAAGCAGGTAAAGTATCAGAATCATAGAATCATTCTGGTTGAGAAAGACCCTTGAGATCATGAAGTTCAACCATTAGCCCTACTCTACCAAGGTCAAGCAAAGATTCCCTGGCACAAATCCCCAGCTGCATGCATCCTTGTAACCAGAAGCTTCCAGAGGAAAGCTTACAAAATAGAAGGAGAAAGACAACTTGGTGATGGTGTTGCCCTTGGACACACAGGGGTGAAGAGATAATAAGATAAATAAGAGACCAGCCAAAATTCCATCAAAACAAATAATTTCTTCATGTCATCTGTAATTTGATTAAACCACCCCTAAAAAAAGAAGCTAGGGAACAAGAGAAACTTATCGAACCTAACAAAAATACTGGACAACTGTGTGGACAAGCTAGAAAAAAATAAAGCAGAATAACAACAGATAACAACGTTTTCGGAAAAGATGCTGAAAGTCATACTCACAGTCCCAGCCCCATATCTAATTGGTAAGAATCAGAAAGTGATGTCAGCTGTGGAACAGACTGTTCCATCTGCCTACTGAAATTTCTTGCATCTTCTCCTGAAACATCTGGCAAAGTCATCAGAGAAAGCATCAGAGTATGTGAGACAGGACACAGGAACATATGAAGCTGGGGGCTCACCCAGTCTGGCATTTTCAAGGTCCAGCATTTCCAGGGTCAAGACTGCAATCTCTGCACTTGTATTCACAAAGTCTTTACAGACACCAGTGAAGTGAAGTAATTTGAAGTTGCTCTTGGCATGGGTTGTGGATCTTATTACACTGTTTCTTGAAGTTCTGGATCCTGATGACATGATTAGGTGGGAAACACATTTTCTGCACAAGACAAGTTTCTAATCTTCTTGATTGTGGGGAAAACTGAACATTGTGATGGCAATGCAAAACATTTTCTACCTGAGAGAAGTTTCTAGTACTCTTCGTTGTGGGGAAAACTACAAAATGCAATTGGCAGGCAATTCTGAAGTTCAGAAACCAAGAGGCAACCAGAAAAAAGAAGCTGATATTCTTTTACAAAAGTTCATGCTTTTAAAGTTATTGTGGATTTTTGTGGTCCAGCTTGAAATGTCTGAAACCTTGGGGCTTAGTTACTAAATGTAAGGCAATATGAATTGGTTTAAGCTCCTTCAAATCTCAGTTCTTGCTAGCTTCTTTCAGCCGCGAGAGCTCAGCAGCTCTTTAGAAGTCCTTCCCTGCAGGGTCTATCTCCCCACATGCTGATGACTTTCTAGATTTCACCAGACATCTCATTCGAGTCACTGTTTTTCTTAAAGCTACAGCTCTCAGCCTGATTCTATTATATGAAAACATACATGTTACAAGGGAAAGTTCTTTCTCTTCAGATCTGCCAGGAAAACCTAGCAATGGGGCCTGACTGTAACCTGAAGGCTTGATACTGCAGGTTGGAGAAAACACCAGCACCTTCTTACACTGCTGAGACACTTAATTGGGTCTTGGATTGAGTTTCTGAATCTGCTGGCAGAACTGGACAACAGAGTGATAATTACTCAGATGCACCCAATGTGCCCTCCTAAATTTACAGCAAAAAAGGCAAAAAGTGGCTCTGCAGTAGCATGGATTCTGGATGAAGAAGTAGTAGACTTGTTCAGTTCCTGCCCTTGAAAATCACAGCTTGGGTAGAGCTCAGTCCAGCTTAGGCAGTAGTGATGTGACACTAGGGTGGTCCTGGGCTTTGACCCCACAAACACCACCTGCCTCTCACCCACCAGCTAAAGTCTGTCCCTCTCCCTTGCCCTAGCACAGCATCCCCTGCTGCTGGAAAGAGAAAGCAGCTCTCCCACCTCAAACCCGCCGGTAAAGCTCACAACCAGTTTTGCTCTGCTGTTGCAATTTAGCTCTTGCTTCTCATACAGTGCTCTGTTGTGGCTGAACTTGCAGAGCCCCAGAGGTTTGACTACCTGCTGAAATTAGAGAGTTGGACCCGAGGGTTTGGCCATTCACAGCTCGCAGGGACGCAAGGCTCTGTGCGGCACACAGCATGAACATATCCACAGTCTATTTCCTGGTCCTGGGGCCACCATCTTAGCGCATTTCCTAACTTTAAGGAACCTGCTCAGCAAGCAGTTTCCAGCTCACTCCAGTATGCAGGTGTGTGATTTCTGTATCTGTTGCTGCTGCACACAGGCAGAGCTTTCCAGGAAAGGTGTGTTTTTCAGCTCTTTCCTGTGCCAGTATTGCCGCCACCTGGAGATGAGGGGAATGAAGAACTGCTGGCAATTTTCCTGCCTTCATTCCTCCACCTTTCCTCAGCTACACAGTACCCTGTTCTACTTCAGCTGGAGGGAGAGCTGGCAGCCTCCCAGCTTCTGTGGTTACAACACGCCATGTGCATAGGCTGTTGTGTGCCCTGTTCTGAAAAGGAAAGGGCCCTTAGCTCTTGGACAAAACACAGCTCTTGGGCACTAGAAGCTGCTTTGGTGAAGGACAGCAACCCCCACTCAGTGCTTCACCTTCTGGGAGGAGGCAGCTGGCCCTCGACTCTTCTGTCTTTGTTATTGTTGAATTTAAGTTGCAGATCTGCACGAATGAGCGCTAGCTTGTGTGCTTGGCAGACCTATGCCTGTAAAGGGTAAGGGGGTTTCTGCCCACATTTTATAACAGTCTGTGAGAGAGCTTACACACCCCATGTACACGTGCACATTTCTGTGCTGCCTGCACGTGTGTGCATGCATATGTGCATTTCCATATTGTGCCTAATAGGCTCTTTGTTTCTCCAGAGAAGAAGGAAAAGGAAATCCGCATGTAATGAATCCATTTATTTTATGGAGCTCCCCTGGAGAGGGGCAAGGGAGTGCGATTTATGCAGAAAAACAGGCAGCTGCTGCTGGGAGGGGGACATCAATCTGGTTTTGATTTTCTTTCATAAGTGGAGGTGGCCACACAAGCCAAGGCCTCATAAACTAACTGTGGAGGAGAGTGGCCCGTTGGTGTGAGGCTGTCACAGCCTATCTGGCCATTAGTATCAAGCTGCACTCCTCTGCATCTGACTAATTACCATGCTGTAGTCCTGCCTTCCTAGGACGAGTTTCCCCATGCCTAGGCCTCCTATTTGAAGACAGAGGCAGAGCTGTACTGCAGCACAGACTGAAATCAGAGTATCAAAGAGCACAAAGTCCTCTACATGATATTTGCTGTCAATCCAGTGTGTACCTTATGCTATTAAAAACAATAACAACAAAAAAAACTACAAAAGAAACACAACTTGCATTCTGCAGCCTCATTTCTCCATTTATAAAAGAGCTGGGAATAAGATGGGATGGGGAGACTCCTAGGCTGGAAGAAATGGCCTGTAAACTATATATCACTCATCAGTCTTTTTTTCCATCCCTACCATTTTGCATAAATCAGTGCATGTTGTCAGGACTGTGAGTGCAAAGGGATAGTGGACAATTTCTCAGTGGGAAAGATGTCTTGACAAACAGGGGCAGAGCTCTTTACAGAATTCTGCTTTATTATCTGATTCTTCCATCAGTAGCATGACAGAAAGCTTGCCCTTTCCTGACTCTAACTCTCTGTGACATTGGTCCCATTTGATAAGGAATTGCATTTGGCTTCCTGGTGATCTGCCCCTGTCCGTCTGTGCCAGGCACAGATCCTGTGCACAGGATTTTGCTCAAATTCTAACTTGTGCTCTTTTTTCTTTGCCCAGCAGAGCTAGGCAGTTAAGTGGATAGAAAGATCAATTCAGGAAACCAAGAATGAACCAGTCTTTTCTGAAAACTGTCCTCACACACCACTTGAAATTAATTACTGCAAAAAGTTAATAGCCTTTCATAGAATCATAGAATCATTAGGGATCGGAAGGGACCTTGCAAGATCATCCAGCCCAATCCCCCTGCCACAGCAGGATCACCTAGACCAAGCTGCACAGCAACACATCCAGGCGGGTCTTGAATGTCTCCAGAGAAGGAGACTCCACAATACCTCTGGGCAGCCTGTTCCTATGCTCTGTTACCCTCACTGTGAAGAAGTTTCTTCTAATATTTATATGGAACCTCCTATGCTTCAGCTTTTGTATTTTAGTTACTTTCTGCATCTCAGGTCCCTACAGAGGATGCTGATTTTCTAGTTCTCAGCATTGAACCGTATTTTTAGATCACTTGGTTACATGTTGTCCTTACACAGAACAGACCGTACTTGCCTGATGAATGAACTTTAACAGACTTTTCTTTGCCAGAATTAAGGCTCAGTGGTGGGCCAGTGAGAAGAATTTGGCAGAAGAGGTTGTCACCCCTTTTACCACTCCCTAATATGCCCAAACCACCTTGCAGGTGAAGGATTCCTGCTGAGAGCTCCAAAAAAGTAAGGTGACTCCACATGTGACCCTTGTGTTGATTTTCCATGTAGCCCCTCCATGTCTTTCTAAAATCTTCCTCATACAGTGAGCATGCATGTACTGTGCTGCCAGCAGTGCTCCCCTTGGCATCACAGTTTTTGCACTACCAAACATCCTTGTTCCCTATCTGAAAGGAGAAAAATAAAAATGCTGCTTTGAAAGTATAAAGGTCAAATGAAAGCGGCCACAGGGAATGTTTGTTTCTGAAACCAGAGGCAATAGGACCTCTCCTGAAGCCAGAAGTGGTAGATCAACACGGCAATCAGTTTTCAGCTGCTGCTTTTACAGTCCACACTGGAAAAAGTTTCAATAACAGAGCTGTGAAGGAATAGATCATGCCACAGAGCTTCCACCACCAGAAGCTTGCAAGAATAGAGTTAGAACCATTTCACAGTTTTGTTTTGCAAGTGACCAAACTGTGCACAAAGTCTGTAGCAGAGGCTCACAAGGCTGGAAGCCCTTGAATTCACAGTAAAGGGCCATCATCTACACTTGCCCCTTGAGAATCCCCAATTCAGTGATTTTACTTTGTTTGAGAGGCAAGACTGAGAACCAATCACCAAAACACTGTGTGAGCTCAGTGAGTAGCTAAAAATAAATCTCACTTGTCTCCTGTTTTATGTTTCCCTTCCTTGTGTATAACCATGAGTCGCTTTAGTACCATTCCAAAGTAATTAGGGAAATACTGAAATGATGTCTCTCTACCTCATGCGTGTTGTTACTTCCATTTATCAAGTGCACATTTCAAGTCATCTTTTGAACTGAACACCTTAGTAACTCTTGTCTGTATGATACTGTATATCCATGTTTTGGACTGTGCCTTCAGCTGTAGCTTGGGTAACTGTCATGGATTAGAACGAGGTGTAAATCAGTTCTGGGTTGGTATCTGCAATCCAAGCACACCAATCTGCTCTTGCTCAGAATTCAACAGGCAATGAAGCAACTTTGCTAAAAAAAAAGGCAGCATTGAGCCCACAAGCAAGAAGCAAAGGAATAATCCCCAAATAAGTGTAAGAACCAAAAGAAGTAAAACAGAAACTGTATCACAATGGCTTTACACACACTCTGAGAGAAATGGGAGACAGCTAACACATTGGGTTTTGGCTTCAGATGAGAGCCCTGAAGAAAGACAGTGTACACTAACACTCTAACCAAAGGGGGCATTCAGCCACCTCCTCTATCAATAGAAGTCAGTAGGGCTCCTGCAGCCCTTTTAAATAACTTGTGGAAAAGTTTCTTTTTCAGTCCTCTTGCAGATGCCAGCTTCCCTGTATGTCTCAGGCTTGCTTCTAACTCTTCTCATCTCAGGAGTGTTTCTTCTTCAGGTTGCAACAGCATCTCAGATGCAGGAACACAAGAGAATCCCAGTCTCTTTCTGTTTGCCAAAGGCTTAGGAGATCGGTACTTTATGATCTTGATCTCTCTCAGATCAGAGGTTTCTCCCAGTCTCTCAGTGGCAGAGCTGAGATACAGCATTTGCTGACAAAATTGACAATTTGGCTGACAAATCAATGGTGAGGATGGAGGCAACAGGGCACTGGTCACATAGGGCCATGCTTCCTGTGGTAAATAGGCCTGCTTCAGGGCCTTTTCCTCTCTTTCTTTTTCTTCTCCCAAGTGGTTACAGCTCCAAGGGAGGGAAAAGGGTTAAGAGCTCACCATTCATCTCTTGGCATCTTCAAAGATAATCAGGCTGTGTGCCGAAATGGTGTGTGGGGCCAGCAGCTTCTTGCTTCAGCTGGCTACCAGGAACTGGCTGGGGCTGGCCCCCACAGCAAAACTGCAGCTACAGTCCAAGGGCTCTGCTCTGTTCCAGCCTTCAGGGAAGAGGGAACTGTGTCTGCCCCCCACCCTCTGCAATGGCAGGGCCATAGCAACCGGGCCTTGTGCCCCCCATCCCAAGGAGGAGGAAGGTTGAGCTCAGCACAGCAAAGCTCTGTTTTACAAGAGACAGAAGACAAGAAAACACAAAAATCCCCACTCCCTTTTATAGACTCTGTTCACCAATCACCTGTAGGGTCAAGGTACTGACCCAGGGGTCATATGGGAAGAACTACTCCCAATTTCAAAATAAAATGTTCTTTCAGCACAAAAGCACAAAAATCAATGCCTGAAAATTTGGCAATTTTCAAACTACAACAGTAACTCTTCATTTTAAAGTGTCCATCTTCATACAGTCCAACAGGGAAGAGCGGCACAACCATATCCCAGTTACAATTAAGTCCATGAAGAACTCAAAGGCTAAGGCTTGTCCCATACTGCAAAAGTCATCCAGCCACAGAGCTGGATGTAACTGACTGATGCATGTAACAAAGCTGCTGTAAGTGTGCCAGCAGAACCCCTCATGATTAACATGCGTTTAAACTGATGCAACACTATCCGGTCCTCATTTTTGTCACTGGGTAAACAGAGAAATGTCCCTAAGCTGGGAAGACAGGCAGCAATAAATGATGACCAGTATGGCAAAAAGACTTTTAGACATGCAGACCACATTCCCAGTAGGTAGCCCTGGCAGTGTAACTATGCTCTTGATCCTTTGGTAATCACTCTAAGCTATTCTTTTTCAAGCACAACCACACAGACCACTCAGTACTTCATGAATAGGCCACCATTCTGTTGTAGTTTGAAAATTGTCCAAATTTGCAGGTATTTGATTTTGTGCTTTTATGCCAAAAGTGCATTTTATTTTGAAAATACAGATAGTTGTCCCATCAAACCCTTGGGTCAGTGTCCTGAGCCCAGAGGTGATTGGTGGACAGAGCCTTTAAAACGGGGTGAACTTCTGCATTTCAGCCCTTCTTCTTTTTCTTATCTCTTAGCAGACAGAGTGATCTGCTGGGCTGAGCACAGCCTGCAACCCCCAAACTTGGAGTGGGCAAGGGCCCAGCAGGCCGTTCTATCAGTGAAACCGCAGCCCCTCTTAGAAAGAGCCTTGCCTGGCTTCAGGGAAGTCACTAACGCTCTCCCACAGGGGGCCAACTGGCCCCCCTTTCCTGAAGACTGGAATGCAGAGTGAGCCAAGCTGCCACCGAAACTGCTCCGCCACTTGAAGCATGGTGCGCAATTTGAACACAGTTGGGCTGGCTCTCAAGTGCTGCAACCAGCCATGGCCCCAGCTCTGCTCAACAGCAGAAGCATCCCTCTTGCAACTTGATGGTCTTTGAAGATGCCAAAGTGGTGATGCTCTTAACACTTTCCTTTCTCAGAATTGGGAGAAGGAAAAAGAGAGAAAGAGGAATGAGAGAGAGATGTTGGACTGAGTCCTGTTTACCACAACAGGTATAGCCCCATGTGACCCACACCATGTTGCCTCTGTCTTGATCATGGGTATGCCCCTTCATGACCAAGGCCATGGGGCTGATGCAGATGCTGTATCTCAGCTCTGCCACAGACAGAATGGAAGAAGTTACGATGAGCAGGAGAGGACAGGTCCTAAGGTTGGCTTCTGAAGGTTCCCACTGCTTGACCAAAAGTTTTGTGCTTAAAAGAGCAGATGGGACTGATCTCTTAAACTTTTGTTAAACAGAAAGAGACTGGGGTTCTGAAGTGTCTGCTGTGTTTCTGCATCTGAGGTGCTTTTGTGGCCTGAAGATTATTAAGGATCTGGTGGCCATAGTCACATTATGAAGATGGGAGGAGTTAGAAGCAAGTCTGAGATGTACAAGGGAAGCTGATGTCTGCAAAAAAAAACAGAAAAGGACTTTTCCACAAGCATTTGTCCTGGGGTAGAGAGTAAAAAAACAGTTTGCATGATGCCTTTGTTCCCTTCTCCTTTTCTTTTCAGTTTTGTAACAATAGGTTAAGTATTACCATTTGGCAGGACAAAGCCATGCAGGGGAGGGAGCAGGAAGGTGGAGTCGGGGAAGGTCTTCCAGGGAAGTGGGAAAATTTTTAGGTTTATTTTTCACTTAATTTATGAGTGGGAGATTTTCTAATGTTATGTTGGAGATTATTTTTGAGCGGGAGCTCTTGTCTTTATGATTGGATATTAAGTGGGAAATTTGTTCAGTTCTGGGATTGGTTTACCACAACTATTTCAAGGGGCTTTTTGGGACTGGCTCAGCTGCCTTCTTCAGTGTGGCTTTGCTGCTGTGTTTCACTGCTTCTGGACACCTCTGGATCCCCCACTGTTCACCACGGACTTCTGCTTTCCCTCCCCTGGATCTGTGAACTTACGGCTGCATGCCCCGCTGGAGTCTCCCTCTCCCAGACTGCCATGGGAACCACTACCTGCAGAAGCCACTTGTGCAGCTTTTTTCACTACCACTTCACTACAGCTGCTTTTCACCCACTGATTTCATCCGGCTCCAGTGCTCTACCTCCTTCTCCTTCCTCCCAGCATCCAATGTTGACCCTTCCAGGTTTTGGGGGGCAGTGGGTTTTTGGTACAGGGTATGAGTTTTGGGGAGGGTAATTACCTTTGTTTTGTTAGCATTGTTATTTAATGAGTCTTCTTTATAAAGTNTTATTTAATGAGTCTTCTTTAGAAAGTATTTTTTTTTTTTTTTGCTTGCATTCCAGGTGTCAAACCTTTCTTATCACATAGATTGTGGGGAGGGTAATTCCTAACCAGATCTCTCTGTTTGTTCCTGAACTGGAACAGCATCACAACCTAAGAGGGTCTCAGGAGCCCTACTGAGTTCTATGGATGAAGGGGATGGCTGAATTCCCCCTCTGATTAGAGTGTATTTTTTCCAAGGGCTCTCATCTGAAGCCAAAACCCAATGTGTTAGATGTCTCCAATTTCTCTCAGAGTGTGTGTAAAGATATCGTGATACAGTTTCTGTTTTACTTCTTTTGGTTCTTATACTTATTTGGGGATTTTTTTGCCTGTTGCTTGTGGGTTCAGTAAATTCTTTTCTTTTTAGCGAAGTTGCTTCATTGCCTGTTGAATTCTCATCGAGAGCTGACTGGTGTGCTTGGACTGCAGGCACCAACACAGAACCAATCCAGACCTTCATTCTAACCAAGGACACATGCAAAAGCTTATTCTTGCCATTCTCCTGGAGTTTGATTTTTGCTTTTAAAAAATAATCACTTGATTAGTCACATGACATGTTGGAACTTCATTACTTGTCCAAATCATGCAGGAGGTCTGTGCCCAAACAGAAAATGGAAAGTTAGTCACCCAAGAACACAGATCAGATGTTGCTTTAGAAGCACAACAGCCTGGAAGCTACTCAAGAAAATGTGTGCCGTGGTCACAGGAAGCAAACTAACCCTGGGACAAATGGGTTGCTGCCTTGGCAGACAGATACCAGGACACAGTGAAATATGCTCCTGTATGGTTAAAGACATGGCATACCAGATATCCCACAACGTTTGCATGTCATGTTATGCTATGGTACCTCTTCTCCCAGCTGGCAGCTCTGAGGACAATGACAGGAACCAGTTTCCTGCAGCACTTCAAAAGAAGCCTACGTATAACTGAGGTGAGGACTACATAATGGAATTAGACAAAAGGTATGAGCAGAAAAACACATAAAAGCTCCAGCTGGGCCTCAGGGCACCCACAAAAGATGAACCAAATTCTGCTACTCCATACACAAAAGCTGCAGGTCCACTGCTGTTGAGGAAAACTTAAGGAGCCTGGCCAAATCCTTCATCTAGGAGGTGACTTCCATCCAAGAGCTCCTCACCAGGAATTATACCTTTTTAACCAGCTCTCTGCAGTTCCTAATGACTGAAAGTGACTCCTAATCAAGACTAGCTTAGTAAAGTTCTTACCAGATCAAAACTAACCTCACATGGCTTATTGTTTCCAGAAAGTTTCTTCTGATTTGGCTGACTGAGCTCCAGGAAACCCTACATTTTCAGAGGGTAAACTCTCCCTTTCTGGAACACAAAGAAGACAAGAGTCAAGTCAATGGCAACAAACCTAGGCAAGATGGTGGAGTTGCTCTTTACATGAGAGAGCAACTGGAATGTCTTGAGTTCAGTCCAGGGTCAGACAAAGAGAGAGCAGAGAGTTTGTGGGTGCAGATCAAGGGGCAGGCTGGCATGGGTGACACTGTTGTTGGTGTCTATTACAGGCGACCAGATCAGAATGAGTAAGTTGATGAGGTCTTCTACAGGCAACTGACAACAGCTTCACAGCTCCAGGGCCTTGTTCTCGTGGGGGATTTTA
>VZRI01003043.1:0-15801 GCA_013397515.1 Upupa epops
TTTTCCTTGTGTTCAAACTGAATTTCCTATGTTCCAATGCATGCCTATCGCCCCTTGTCTTATCACCAGGCACCAGCAATAAAAGCCTAGATCCATCATCCTGACACTTTCCCTTTTCATTGGATGACCTGTGCTTGTAGGCATTTATGAGATGTCCCCTCAGTCTCCTCCTCTTCAGGCTAAACAGACTCAGCTTTCTCAGCCTCTCCTCATAAGGAAGAGGCTTCAGCAGCCTGATCATTTTAGTGTCTCTGTGCTGGACTCTCCAGTAGCTCCACACCTCTCTTGTGCTGGAGAGAAAAGAACTGGAAGTAATCCAGCCACAGCCAAACCAGAGCAGGGTACATAAGGAGAATCCACTCAATCCCTCAATCCACTGGCCACTCTCTTTTTAATGTACCCCTGGAGACCACTGACCCTCTTGACCACAAGGGCACTTTTCTGGCTCATGGTCAGCCTGTGATCCACCAGTAGCCCCAGGTCCTTCACCCCAGAGCTACTCTTGAGCAGATCAGTCCCCAACCTGTACTGATACCTAGAGGTTGTTCCTCCCCAAACACAGCACTTTATACCTAAGCTTTTGAAACTCCTTAAGTGTCTCTCTGCCCAACTCTCCAACCTTACCCAGGCCTCACTAGATGGTAGCACAGCCCTCTGGTGTGTCAGCCACTCATCCCAGCTTTGTGGCATGAGCAAACCTACTACAGGCACACTCTGTGCCTTCATTCAAGTTGCTGATAAATAAATTGGACTGGCCCCAGTACTGACTCCTGAGGCACACTAGTTAACATAGGCCTCAACTTGACTCCACCCTATTGAACACAACTCCCTTGAGCTCTGTCCTTTAACCATTACCCCATCTGACTATCCATCATTATCACCATCCAATTCATCCTTCATAAGCTTTGACAGTGTCAAAAGTCTTGCTGAAGTCAAGATAAACAACTACTGCCTTTCTCTCATCTATCCAATGAGTTAATATCTTCATAAAATGTTGTCAGATAAGTCAAACAAGACTTCCTCTTGCAGAATCCATGTCGACTGCTTCTGATAACACTCATTTCCCTTGAAGTGCTTTGAGCTGGTACTAACATGCTACTCCATCACCTTTCCAGGAATGGAGGTGCAGGTGATCAGTCTGTAGTTACCTAGGTCCTCCTTCTTGTCTTTTTTTGAAGACTGGTCTAACACTGACTTTTCTCCTGTCCTCAGGAATCAATTCTACTCTCTGGGATTTACCAAAGACAATAGAGATTGGCCTAACAGTGACTTTTGACAACTCCTTCAGCACACATGGTTCTATTTCATCAGGCCTCATGGACTTGTGGATGTCCAATTTAAGTAGTTATTTATTATAGTCTTCTTCAACCAAGTGTAAGTATTCCATCTTCTCTTCTTCCTTTATAGTCTCAAAAGACTGGGAGTCCTGAGGACTCTGGTGAAGGCCAAAGTCACTGATAAATGTTCTGTGCCCTGCTGGGGTGCAGTAAGCCAGAGGCTACATCTGCCAGGAGGAATGGGCAGGACATGTGAACCTACACTGATCAATGAGGTGTTCCATTCCAGAGACATTGTGCTTAAAGAAAGCTTAGGAATCACAGGGGTCAAAGCCTTACAGCCAGCATCCAAGAGGTGCTGCGTCTGTTCTGTTTTTGACCCCAATCTATGCATTCCTAAACCCAGTTCCAGAATTCACATCCTCAATACAGTTCCTGTCTGCCACTGAGTCCAGTCTGGGACTTGCCCAGTGTCTGCCATAAAATATTAAGACCCTAAATAACAGAATTAACCAACTAATTTTGTTAATGTTCTAATGAGATTTAACAAAAATCATAACAAGGAGGGTTCAAAGAAACCTCTAATGAATGGCAGACAAAACCAAAATGTACTCCATTTGTACTCCAAAATGTACTCCAGAAAAAAACATTCAATTTACCCCATATAAAGACCAATAGAAAGAATTAACAACACATAAAAACTTCACAAAAAGAAACATACACAGAAAGACATACAGACACTGATCACATGTTTTGCATAACTGAGATAAACTGCACATGTCCAAGCCCTCACAGGGAAGAAACTTATGGCTGTTCCTGCTTCTTATGGAAGTGCAGTGTCTGCCATATCCATGCACAGGTCCCTCAGCATCAGCAGGTGTTTTAAAGTTCAGTTCTCTGTTCCATGCCGGAATTCTGTTCCCAAAATGCTAATACCTGACCACAAACAAGGGAAGGACTCTCAGCCGACCATGTAATCTAGGTGAAACTTTCTTTGTGATGAACTGTTCACCACAATTCCAGGGCAAGAGGGCTGCCAAGTGCAAGACTCAGTTTTATGTTCTCTTCCTCCAAAACACAAACTAGCAGTGAAAATAGACTTAAAGGAGAAGAAGGTAGAGATGGAAGCTGAAAAACTGAATCTCAAAATCCTTTCTTCCAGTCCAAACCTACTTCCTTCACAGACATAAAAATTAAGCTTGCAGTTTAGGCTTGCAGTTTCCATAATTCTGATGATGTTGATGTAGCTGCCAGTAATGGAGTTGGGTTTGGTATTGGTTTTGTATATATTTAATTTTATTATTACTATAATCATTAAATGAGCTTTATCTTTCTTTTCCAATCTATGAACCTCTCTAGACTTTTTCTCTTCCCCTGTGGTAAGGGAGTGGGGTTAATAAAGAGCATCTTTCAATCATCTAGTGGCTGATCCAATCCTAACCCTTGACACATCTCCTATGGATTTTATCAATAGTACTTATAAGATGAGCGTAGATGTCTTCTAACCTGAGAAATTCTTGCTCATTAGCAAACCCAGCCCACCATCAACAAACTCTTAATGTTCTCTTATCATATACATACTTAATTTCCTAATTATGGAAAGAAAACAAAGTACCTATATTCACAGCAACACACTAAAACAGATACATATAAATTGCATGAAGCCACCCAACATAACAAAACCCAGAAAATTTCTTAAGAGCACACAGTCTCTTAAGTAGCATGCTGTTTTGCTAATGGCCCTTGAAAATGTTTAGAATGGATTGGACGGATGGAAAAGGCAATAGAAGACATAGGAACTTGAAAATGACTGCTCCATATGCAACCAAATTGTCTCCTCTGTGTTTTCCAATCTTCCAAATAACTTTTTTTTTTTTCAGGCACTTCCTTCATCCTTGTGTATCTATTAGATCTCAATAGAGTTCTCTTACATGAACTTGTCCCATCTCCCTCTCAACACTTAAATGCTCAAAAAACCCCTTGGCAAGACATCCTGACAGACTGAATAGCAATAGTTAAGATGACTCAAATGATTGCAAGAGGGAGGAAAAAAGGCCCTGTGCCTAGTGAAGAGAGCTGTCACCTGTAGTGAGAATGGAAAAAGCAGGCCCTGCAACAGTGCTGTTTTATCTGAAGACTGCTTATGTGGTGGGAATGTGATGAATTGCCATCTCTCAAGGATTTACTCACATGTGTTTTATCAAAGTTCCAAAGTACTCCCTACCATTGGGGGTGAATAAAACACCACTGGCAGTAGCGGATAAAGAGAGGGATTTGAATGGTGCCAGGAAGTCATCTACTTCCATGCCTCACCCCATCCCTGCAGCCTATGACCTCACTAGAAAACCAACAAAAGAATCACAAGAGACACTAAAATCTGTGATACTGAGGAAGCAGAAAGGAGAACAACCATTTGAGGTATCATCACTGCATGTAATGACTTGGGACTTTGTTCTCCTTTCCTTCCCTTTTCCACTTTGTCTTTCTTCCTCTTCTCATCTTCTCTACTTGCTGAGTTCAGCATCTGGTAACTTTAATAAACTTGATTTCAGTGAGGATCTATGGTGTAAGTGTTCCTTAATTTGATCCAACACATCCACAAACCTGGGTCACTCCCTTTCTCTGAGTCATCAGGGCATAACACATCCATCCTTCTGTTTGAAGGTAAACACACCAGTTACTTAACCACCTTTTATTTTCTGAGTGTTTTCTCCGTAATTCTTATAACTTATCATTATCAAACACAGTGGAAAAATCTTTCACAAAGTGATTTGACTTAACACTAGGAGGCTGTGGCAATGAAGGGCACATACTCCACAACTTGATCCAGAGAAGACCATTTATTAAGCAAACCAAGCTCCTTTTATACACAAATCAGAGGGCTGTCCATACATTCTTGCCATTAATCATTGGATACAAAAGCATAACATACTTCTTTGTGTAAATGCTGATTGGCTGTGATACCTGCTTACTACCTTTCTTCAAGGACAGAGTCTGGTCTCATCAAGATCAAGCCCGAACATGTTCCTTTCAAACCCGAACATGTTCTCTCCCACAGGAGGCCAGAAGATATCCAATTGCATTAGTAAATGTATAACTGCTACAGAAAATTGTATCAAAAGTTAGTTCATCTTAGAATTGCCAAAGGTGATTTTGCTCTTCATCATCCACGAAGTAACAAATGTGTAATAAAATGCATCCCTGTGAAGCAGTTTGCTGCAACACCAGCAAGTTGAGAGGACAGACTCTTAAAAAGGTGATATACAATTACAGAAGGGTTCTATAGGCGAGCTCATGCTGTTTCATGGATGTATACAGTAGCAATTGCTGTGACAATATGACTTTTGTGATCCAGTCCTTTCCACATACAGAAAGAAAAATCTCCCCATCAATGTCCTCCCAATAAAACCAGAAAAATCCTTATTGAAATAATGTTGAGTCTTTTTTATACTCACATAAAGTTAAGACAGTTTCATCTAAAGTAAAGTATCAGCATAACTGCTTAAAAATAAAATGTATTGAAGAGTGTTGGGTATTTGTCTTATGGGTCTCTCCTGATGTTCATTCATAGACTTTTACTTTTCCCAAACTGACAGAAGAATGTTAACTTGGTAACTCATTCTGGGAGAAGTTATTTAAAGACTGTGTTTCTCAAATTTATTTGGCAAGCATTGTTAGACCTTGTGTAATGCTACTGAGAACACATATAGGTAAATAAAAATCCTCCTGTTTCTTTACTGACCTAAACGTGCTCTGTAGAAATGTATACATATATAAAATTGTAAAATTCTTCTTTCACCTTACAGAATTGAAGAAAAGATCAAAAACAACCTCACAAAACCCCAAACCTCAACTACATATCTAAGCCTCCTCTGTAACCTGATGTATTTTTCCTCAATGGTGTCTTCAGAGATCTAAAGATTATACTCTTTGGTTATATAGTCTTTATCTAAAACTACTTTGCCAGAAGAAAGCTGAGTTTGAAAAAAATCACAGTATCACCGTATCACAGTAATGATGAGGCTGGAAAAGACCTTAAAGATCATCCAGTCCAACCTAAAACCAACCAAGTAAACCTAATCATCTGACATCTAAATCATGACACTCAGCAATTCATCCAGGCTAACCTTAAACACCTCCAGAGATGGTGACCCAACCACCTTCATGGGCAACCTGTTCCAAAATCTGATTACTCTTTCAGTAAAAAAACTTTTCCTAGCATCAAGTCTAAACCTCCCATGGTGGAGCTTAAGCCTGTGACCCCTTGTCCTGTTTCCAGTGTCCAGGGGGAAAAGACTGACCCCCNAATACTCCAGGTGCTGTCTAACCAGAGCCGAATACAAGGGGAGGATAGCCTCACTCTCCCTGCTGGCCACACCATTCCTGATACAGGCCAGGATGCCATTAGCCCTCTTGGCCGCCTGGGCACATTGCTGACTCATGCTAAGTTTACTGTCCACCAATACCCCCAAGTCTCTTTATACCTGGATACTCTCCAAGAACTCCATTCCCAGCCTATAGTTCTGCATGGGGTTGTTATAACCAAAATACACTACCGGACACTTAGACTTGTTAAAACTCAACCTATTAGAGTCTGCCCAGCTCTCCAGTCTGTCCAAGTGCCTCTGCAGGGCCCTCCTACCCTCCAACAAATCGACCCGGGCTCCAAGCTTGGTGTCATTCGCAAATTTGCTCATGATGGGTTCCAACCAATCATCAATATCATCATATAAGAAAATACTTTCCTTGCCTGGATCATCTGAAAACAACACTGATGAATATAAATCATAATAATTTCATGCCCATTTTTCTACAAAATTTAGTACATACAAAGTTCTGATTACTTTTCAAAATTATCTACTTCTTTATTTAGATTAAAAGAATACAATGGCAATACAGCAGTTTTAAATCTTTTCTGGGAACATCTGAAACAACAAAATGGTCTTTTGTCTCGATTAAGAAATATATGAAATAAAAATTATGTTAGATTAGTGCAGCCTCATATGGTTTAGAAACTTTCCAAAAAAACTCTAATTTTTGAATGTAAAGTAGGTAGCATAATTTTAAAAGCAGTAATTATATCAAAAAGTAACTGAGATTATTTTTTTCCGACTCATTCCTCCCCATTGCTATGACAGATTTAGAAATATGATTAAAATAAACAAACAACATAGGAGATTTCCCTAAGAGACAATGCTTCACACTTATTTTCCAGGTTCCACCAATCCAATTAGATTATTTGAAGTGATAGGTCATAAGGGACATAAAGGGCAACAAAAAGTTTCTAGTTACATCAACAATAAAAAGAGAGTGAGGAAGAATCTCTATCCGTTAGTGAAGGGAGGGGGAGGAAAGTTGCTCTCTTTTACTCTGTCTTTAATGGACAGACCAACTGTTCCCAGGATGTTCAGGCTTCTGAGCTTGAAGATAAGGATAGTGAACACTGCAAGTACTCCATAATCCAGGACGAAGTAGTTAATGATCTGCTTCTGCATCTAGACACTCGTAAGTCTGTGAGACCAGCTGGTATTCACCCAAGACTACTTAGGGAGCTGGGAGGAGAGCTCACCAAGCCTCTTTCCATCATTTTTCAATAATTCTGGTCAACACGGGTGGTATCAGATAACTGGAAGGTGACTGATGTGAAGCCTATCTACAAGAGGGGCCAGAAGGAGTATCCAGGGAACTACAGGCCTGTCGGCCTGACTTTGGTACCAGGAAAGATCATGGAGAGGATCATCTTGAGCGAGCTCTCATGGCAATTGCAAAGCAGCCAAGGCATCAGGGTCAGCCAGCATGGATTTATGAAAGGGAGATCTTGCTTAACCAACCTGGTCTCTTTCAACGACTGTCTGATTCACTGTTTGGATGGTGGAAAGGCTGTGAATGTTGTCTACTTGGACTTTGGGAAGGCTTTTGACACAGTCTCTCACAAGATTCTTCTGGAGAATCTGGTCAACCATGGTATCAACAAATGGTTCACTGAGTTAAAAACTGGCTGGCTGGCCGTTCCCAGAGAGTTGTGATTAATGGGGTGAAATTGAGCTAGCAGACAGCCACAAGCAGTGCCCCTCAGGGCTTGTTTTTGGGGCCACCTTGTTTAATATCTTTACTGATGACCTGGAAGTGGGGATGGCAAGCACCCTCAGTGAGTTTGCAGATAACACCAAATTTATACTAGTGTTGATCTGCTCGTGGGCAGGAAGGCTCTACATAGGGATTTGGACAGGTTGGATGGATGGCCTGAGGACAATTGAATGAGGTACAAGAAGACCAAGTGCTGGGTCCTGCATTTTTGTCACAACAACACCAGGTAGTGCTACAGGCTTGGGAATGAGCAGCTCAAAAACAGCCCAGTATAAAAGGACCTGGGGGTACTGGTAGACACCTAGCTTATTATGAGCCAGCAGTGCACTCATGTGGCCAACAGGATCCTGTCCTGGATCAGAAATAGTAGGGCCAACAGGAGAAGGAAAATTATCATGCTCTTGTACCCATCTTGAGGCTCCATCTTGAGTACTGTGTTCCAGTATTATAGGAAAGACATTGAGATGCCAGAGTATATCAAGTCTCAATTTTTGCATTTTTTTGTTACAAAATTTCCATTTTTCCCTTATTTTTTACTGTTAGTTCAGAAACAAAATCCTGTTAACACAGGATTTATGACAAGGTAACTACAGAGAAGGTGTGAATTTAATGACACACAAATTTTAATGCAATATTATGAAGTGGAAATAATATAGAGTCTGAATAAATCTCAGTGGTAAATTTACATTATAATTCTAGGAACATACAATTTATAAGAGAAAGAGATTTTAGATATACAGAAAAACAACACGCTTAACAGACAACAAAACTATCCAGTACTGTAGCACCATGCATGTTCTAAAAGATTTCCTCAAAAAAAATCCTGAACTCTGTATTTCTACCCCAGACTTTGTTTTCCTCTTCTGTCTATAGAAAGATATCTGCCAATAAGGAAAAAAAAATAATAAAAAAATCAATAAACTAAACTACACATACTGGGCATCCAGAACAGGTAGTAGCAAAGAGATGAGGCAGAGATATTTTAAAGGACCATGCATGTCTCGGTTTGGGATGTCAGGTATCAAATTCTTTCAATTTAGAGGCCTTCAGTCAAGAGGTTTGGAAGAAAAGGAACAACAATTCTTTATTATAACAGTAATAAACACTAACAGTATACTCAAAATNACGCCCCCGTAGCGCGCGCGCGAGCCCGTCCCCCCTTCCCCCCATCAGCTCCAGGCCGCTGCCGCCGTGCACTTTTTTTTCAATCGCCCTCACGCAGGCGCCGTAGCTCCAAGCAGCACCCGGGGAACGTCCCCGTGCCGCCGAGCGACCCCGGCCCCCCCCACTCCCATGCAAGAAATAAAACCACATATCCTCCCAACAGAGGAGAATAGAATACAAATTTTACATTGCACAACCCAATACAATGCAGTAAAGAAATGTGTGTAGAATGTCCTCTTCAATAAGGTGATTATTTTAAGTCTTTTCCTAGAAAAAAAATATTTTTTGCACACATTTTTAACACTATGTCAAGAACTAGAAGTTTCACTGGGTGAGGGAGTTCTCAGGAGTTTCTGACAGAATCACTTGGAATAGGATTCCATTGGAATTGCATAGGACATTCTTTGGAGAGGAGGACATGAGATGCAAATTTTGGGAAATTTAAAGGTAGAATGAAACATACAATGGTATGAGCTAAACATTTCTTCTAACTTGACTTTAGTTCATTAATTTAATTTTAATTCTTTCTTTTAGTCCTACAAAACAGTATTTCTACCTGTTAACGGTTTTACAAGAAGCAGATGTTATGTTTTTTCATACACGTTCCTTTCTGTCAGATTGAACAAGATTTATGTCTCTGCAGGTGGTGTGACAATTTTACAGTCCTGGATTGGACAGGATTGGACAGTCCTGGATTTGACACCCATTCTGACCTTTTACCAGAGAGACTGTTGATTGTTAATTATTGGATAAGCTGGCAGATGGGTGGGACTTTCTGCAAGGTTATAAAAAGGCCGTGCTTCTGTTGTTCAGGGACAGTTGCTTCATTGCAAGAGACAAGACACCTCTGCCACCTCTCCAGAAAACCTGTGAGTCCCAGAGGAGAAAACCCACTGCCTTGCCAGCCAGCATCCCACCACTACCTTGCCAGGGAGATAACAGCCACTTCAAAGGAGAGAGCGAGAAATCATCAAGCCATTGATCACAGACTTCATGAGCCATAAAGACCTTCTCCCCTTGCGCTTTAATCCCTTCCCTCAAATTCTTTTTGCCAGGACACCTCACCAAGCCACAAGGTCAGAAGTCAAATATAGATTTTGTGGGGAAATTGAAGAGCTCTTGCTTTCTATCTTTTTTTTTCTTTCTCTCTCTCTCCCTCGGCACTCCTGTAAGGGAGTTTGCTTTAGTTATTTTCTGCTGTACGGGACTCAGCTCTGGCACAAGTTTATCTCTGCAGTGGGAGATAGCTCCTTTTACACCCCCTGTACCAGGTGCATGTGATGCCCTGTTTCTCTCTGTCTCACCCTCTGCATTTCTGGAGGCTTGAGTTCAATCACTCTTTGCTCTGCAGGGACCTTGCCTTTGGCAGAAGCTATCTCCACAGTAGAGATTAGCTCCTTGCCTCTTCTACCCTCCTGTACAACTTTCCAAAAGGGCTGTTCAGGGAGAAACCCAGTTCTTACACCACCATCACCACCCCCCCCTTCGCCCTGGGATAACTGGAATAGCACCAAAGGGTAGGGATTGAGGTGTTCTAGGGTGGCTTCTGACATCCCAGAAGACATCAGGTACTCACCCACCCACCTTCATCACTTCCACCAGGGACGGGAACCCGGTGTTTGTCCATCATTTACTATTTCCTGCAGGAACAAGTCCGAGCTAGTGCCCTCTGGTAGTGGGCAGCTAAAACAACAGCTTCCAGGGAAAGAACTTAATTTCTTGTCCTACAAAAACAAGTGGCTACATGGTGACTCCCTGAAGACTGATTAATGTTGTTTCATAGTGAGTGACTAAAATAGAAACATTTAGAGAGAAGCGTCATTTCTTATCCTGTAGCACCATCAAGCAAGTGAGTGGCAACATTATCTCATCTTTGGTTCTCTTTTCTCTATTTTGATTATCTTTGGTTTTAGCAGTTTATATTTTTTGCTTAGCTTTGTTTTAATATGTTTCCAGCTACTTAACTTATATAATTGAATTAATACTTAAATGATTGGGAAATGTTTAAATTTTTATCCTTACTTCTAATTTGAACTAAGAGTTCTGATAATGGTTCATCCCATACATGGCTAACATTACAGAATCACAGAATGTTAGGGATTGGAAGGGATCTCGAAAGATCAGCTAGTCCAATCCCCCTGCCAGAGCAGGATTACCCTAGACCAAGTTGCACAAGAGCATGCCCAGCTGAGTTTTAAACATCTCCAGAGAGGGAGAATCCACAACCCCCTGGGCAGACTTTTTACTCAAGCTTTATGGATTTGTGAACATTAATGAGGTCTCCTCTTTTCTAAGATAAAGAGATCCAAGTGAGATGTTCCACTTCCTTAATCATCTTTGTGGCTCTGTGCTGGACTCTCTCAAGCAGTTCTAAGTCCTTCTTGAACTGAGGGGCCCAGGACTGGACACAGTATTCTAGATGCAGTCTCACCAAGGAAGAAAAAAGTAGAAGGAGAACCTCGCTTGATCTACTAATCACACTCTTTCTAATCCACCCCAAGAAGCCATTGGCCTTCTTGGCCACAAGAGCATATTGCTGGCTCCTGGTCATATTCCTATTTGTTCTCATAAAATGACTCTTCAAGATTAATTCTTCCAAGGCAACCAAAGACAGAGATGCAAGTACAATTCTATTGCTATATTTGACCAGAATATTGTACCTTGGGTTTCAAGTGACTTGCATCTGCTGCCTCTATATTCTTGTCTCCTTCCTACCACTAAAGTCTCATTTGTTACTGGTAACAATTTTCTTCTCAGACATTTCTTCTCAGAGGCTTTATAAACTAAGTGTGTGTGACATCCTGATCTTAAGAGAAGGGAGTGACTCATGTTCATTGGTTCACTTCTGTGGGGGAAATTCTCACAGAGGGACATGGAGTCAACTCAATGTGAGTGATAGAGCAAGTTCAACTTTATTAGTGTACTACAGCGTTTTTTATAGCAATATCTTAAAATATGCCTACTTGTCCTTACTCTATTGGTTACAGCCTAAAAGGTCATTTCTGCATACTCCTCCTACTTGCGGTTTTAGCAGCAGCTACACCTCCATCAACACCCGAATCCTAGCTCTGCCAAAGTTGTTCACCAAGTTCTAAAGGACAATCCGTCCCTGAGAACTTGCTGATCTTTCTGGCTGATATGCAGGTCGAGCCTTATCTTATGCTAACAGCCTGACAGACTCACAACTCAACTGTTTATCTTCTATGCTTAACTGCCTACTTCATAACTATATATTCATGATCACCGTCAAAGCCTGGGTTGTGCAATGCTTCTAGGGACCCATGTCACTTTTCCTTAAGCCAATCTGCAACACACTTCAAGTTGAGTTAAGGAGATTTACACTGTAGGTCCACATAAAAAATAAATTTTACTGAAATTACCAGATTCCAAACTCAGAAGGCACAGAAATCTCTAAAGGTACTACTAGATGCCCAACTCAGAGAGAAAAGAAAAATGGGAAAGGGAGAGAAAGTAGTTAAGATGTCAAATCACCACTCAGGACTGCAGGCTCTGGTTCCACACCCCCAACCTTCCCACCCTCCCTGCACTGCCCAGCCTCACTCACCAGCACTGCAGATATCTGGAAAAACTGGTTTCTGTGGACATCTTCTCAGTTGGTTTGTCAGCAGAGTCGGCTTCGTGAACAGAAGGGAGTGGGCAGGAAGAGGTGATCAGTTCTTTTCCACTCACTCAGCTTTGTGGATTTTTTGGTGTCTCCAGCAGTCCTTTTGTTATTCTCTTGCCCTGGCTGCAGGATAGGGAGGGCTGATGGGTCACCATGCACCATTCAAATCTCTCTCATTTATTCTCACTACTAGCTAGTATTATTCTTAAGAAAAACCTTGAGAGAGACCCTGTCATGTTCTCAGATTCTGAAAATTGCATTCTCATACAGAGCATTGCCAGGTGCAGGGTTCTTCCTCCTACCCTGTTCATGGGATATCTTTCATTTGCCTACAATAGTTTGAGCCATCTCTCTTGCTAATGGAAGTCTGACAGTCTGTAGGTTTGATTTGTGTGTTTTCTGCAGAAAAGTTTCTGTCTGCAAGAAATTTCTGCCCCCTCACTTTCCCTTCCCCCAGCTTTCTCTTGGTTTTTTTCACCTTCTTGCTTTTCCAGCATCCTCTATCTCGGATCTTTTCCATCACATCTGCTGCTGAGAGAAAATGCCTGCTGCTTTGAAGATATACAGTGAGAGGAACCTTCTTCTGGACCTGCTGCACTTTTCTTGCTTGTTCAGAGTGACTGTGATTTCCAAACTTTGGAAATTTATGAGGATCAACACTAATTCTTAAAATGTCTGCTGATACCAAGATTCAGGAGAATGAAGCAGAAGTTGTCAAAACTGCCACATTATGGACATTTTATCACAGTGAGGTAGGAGCATTGTGACGTATCTCTGTGTATCTGTGTGAATGTCTTCTGTGTGGAGGTTTTCTGGAGTCATGGTAAATTACAATGTCTTGTTGTCTGTTTTCCCCAAATTGTGTAAGTTATTTCAATGCCTGTAAACTCATAGTTTTCTTAAACCTTTAATTTGTGTTTACACTTTAGCTAAAAATTCTTGCTCAAAATACAGTCAGGGTTTCTAACCTGTGACAAGCAGGTTAGAATCAGATACAGTCTTTGATTCACAGAAAATGATATGCAAGTTCTGCTACCTGTGAATTTGTTAAATGATTGAAAGTATTTATAAATATGTTACCAATATAATGTATAGATAATAAGCTATTAATAATCAATTCAACTGTAGAACTATAGGTTCTCCTCCCTCTCTACTCTGCCCTAGTGTGATTGCCCCTGGAAAATTGTGTCCAGTTTTGCACCCCTCAGTTTAAGAAGGACAAGAAACTGCTTGAAAGTGTCCAGCACAGAGCTACAAAATTATTAACAGAGTGGAATTCTCCCTTATGAGGAAAGGCTGAGGGAGCTGGGTCTCTTTAGCTTGGAGAAGAGGAGGCTGAGGGATTATCTCATTCATGTTTACTAATATATGAGGATGGGTGTCAGGAGGATGGAGCCAGGCTCTTCTCAAGGTCATCTGGTGATAGGACAAGGGACAATGGGTGCAAGCTGGAACACAGGAGGTTCCATATGAATATCGAAAGGAACTTCTTCACAGTGAGGGTGACGGAGCATTGGAACAGGCTATCCCAGGGGGGGTGTGGAGGCTCCTTCTCTGGGGACGTTCAAGACCTGCCTGGATGTGTTCCTGTGTGACATGGTCCTCGTGATCCTGCTGTGGCAGGAGGATTGGACTAGATGATCTTTCGAGGTCCCTTTCAATCCCTAATGAGTCTATGATTCTATGAAAGGACAATAGATGCAAGCTGTGGTGTAGGATGTTCAACATAAATGTATGACAAAACTTTTAGACTGTGAGGCCAGTTCCCTGTTCCATGTCCTTCCAAACCAGTCCTACATTCCTTCACACTGCTTCTTATGGCCACAGACAGGACTCTGTTCCTGCATATCAGCAAGTAATGGATGCAGGTGAAACCTTTTCTCTGCTGATCTCTGAGGTTCTGACTTCCACTCTCTCTCCATTCAGCACATTCTAAAGGGCAAGATGGCTGCTCTGCCCAGCTGTAGCGACATGTGCTTCTTCCCCAAACTGAAACAAGAGTAACTCCCAACAAGAAACTGGACACAGGAAGCTCTGGACTAGTAGTACTGGAGGTTTTTTTCTTTCCACTTTAAAGAATGCTTGCACACAGAGAGACTGATTGGCCAAACTGGAGCTAAGGGAGAGTGTCCAACTCCAAGCTGCTTACCAACAGTTGCCATAGCAACTCCTGGTCCCTCAGGCTAAGACCTACTATATTCAAAATACAAGACAGAAGATTTTACCAAAGGGAAGAATTGTAAATATAGAACAATGTACTCATTTTTGTAAAAATTATTTGTTTCACTGTATTTCTTATTCCTTACAGTAATTTTATGTCTATTTTTAACACACATCTATTAATTAATATGACAATACTGGATTCATTACTGATGTTTGTTGAAGAAGGAATATCATCTTTGCTGAAGTGTGACAATACTGACAATGATCACTGTAGATCAATATTGCTAATAAGGTGGACCAAAGTATGATTTTGAGCATGCTATTTTAGTAACAACTTTGTAATCGATTTTAATTGAAAACCAGTTCAAATATTTATACAATTTTTAAAAATCTACTAATCTTAACAAGGCTCAGAAATTTGGAGAAAACCACATTTAATTTTCTCTCAGCTCTTTTGCAGGAAGCTGTGGACAAGATTGTGTATCACAAGATGTTACGGAAGAAGGAGAATTATTATATGATAAAATACATGGAATTGAGAATCACTGAGAAGATTAAACAAAACCCTTTGCACAAACAGAAAAAAAATTCTTTTTCTAATACACAGAATATACTACGAAAATCTACACCATCAAATAGCATGAATGCCAAAATTGACTATGTTCAAAAAGCAAGCAAGCAGGAGATCTTGCGGAAGGAAATATCTTAGCAAAACTGCAAGACAAAATGTTAACACTCAATTTTAGAAGTGTTAGTAACTAATAGATATTAAATATAAGATACAGTAGTGAATTTAATCACCTGATTTCCCTTAGTATATTTTTCTATTACCTTATTAATACTGACACTCTCTTTTAGTTTCCTTTTCAGATTAGATTAGAACTATTGGAAATTTTTCTTGCCAAAAATTTTGCTTGGTAGAATGATGTGTTCATCACCAATTTGATACTCTTTTTTCTGTCGCTATACCACAATTTTTCCTGCTCTAAATCAGTGAATAAGGAAATTCCAGAGAAAGCCCATTGTTCAACAGGATACTTCAAGAAAGTGTTTTTCTCACCAGCATCCATTGAGGTATCAGATTTCTTATAGAATAGTAGAATGTATTAAGATGGAAGAAACCTCCAAAGGTCATCTAGTCCAACTTCCCTGCAACAATCAGGGATGTCTCTGACTAGAACATGTTGCTCAGAGCCCTGTCAGGCCTGACCTTGAATATCAGTAGGGGTGGGGCCTCCACTACATCTCTAGGCAATTTGTTCCAGTGATCCACCATCAGATTAAAGAAATTTTGTCCATCCTGAATCCACCTTTTTCTAGCCTTGTAAACAGCTCTTCCCCAGCCTTCTTGTAGGCTTCTTTCAGGTATTGGAAAATTTTGTCAGAATTTCTGGTGTTTCTGAGTCTCTGCTCCCCATGTAAAACATCCATCCTAGGAGTGCGGGGATGCAAAAGAATAATGTTTACGGAAGAAACTAATGTCAA
>VZRI01003043.1:15808-36162 GCA_013397515.1 Upupa epops
AAACAGGCGTGGGGGGGGGGGGGGGGTTTAATGTGCCCAAATGCTTGATTATCAGCCAATGCATGTGATGAGCTAATCCACTTTAACAGTTAGCCAGGCTACAAAGTTCTTTTTGTCATCAAGGGCTGCTCTTTTTCTAGTTTAGTAAGCGTTTCCCTTTAAGCTAAGGGTCTTGTCACCATGTAAAAATAACTTTTCAAAAAAAGCAAAATAGTGCAAATTATTCCCTTACCCATGTTTCTGCGTGGTGTCTTAAATGCTTAAAAATATAGCAAAAATTGAATGAATTTTCATTCCTACTGCCGTGACTATGCATGCACCTGTTGTATGAGAAATGAAGAGACAGAAAATCTGGTTCCTGTTTGAATCATCAGATTCCTAACCTCAATTGAAATCTCTAGTTATGCTGCATTTACAGATTTGGTTTAAGGTAGAAAGGGGATCTGAGACATATTCTGACATATACAAAGGTAGCAGAGGGGAAAAATAATTTTACTGTGTCTACATACCATTTTGCTGCAGAGCAAATGACCATGATCTTCCAAAGTCCCTTCCAATCCCTATTGATTCTGTGATTCTATACCACCTAAAAGGAAGGAGAAGTTCATTTTCAGATAAGGCTTGAATACTCTATGTGCATCTTTTCAGGGTGAGTTAAAGAAGAAAGGAAAAAGAGAAACTATGAAAGAGTGGAATAAATAACTGAAAGTCTGCATGTGTAAATTTTACTTTCAGGTATCTATTTGGCTTTTTATTACTAGTGCCATTAAAGTTAATCTTATAAACATTAAAAATTCTATTGTGAATAAAATCACATTGAATACTGTCCCAGGTTAGGAACATTTCACAAAAGGGAAAGGCAGTCCAGTCTCGAGGGATGAAGCATGAGAAAACGGCTTGAGGAAACAAAAGAGTTTATTAAATCTACATCCAAGCACAGAAAGAAGAAAAGGCTCAAGCAGGTTACAAACACAAAATGGAAAATCAGATGCTCATATGTGCTGTAAAAGTTATCCATATAAAATTCGTACTAGACTGCATTCTGTGACTTAGTTCAAAAGAGACTCCTCTGAGCTTTCACATTTTCACTTGCTTTGTTTCTGCAGCTATATGAGTAATTAAACTGACATTCGAATTATTTACATACAATAGATGCCAGGCACCTGGGCACTATTTATACTCCACAGTACTTGCCTACCAGTTCACACTAAGTAAAGGACCAAACCCAAGTGGCTTTTAACATTTGGGACCAAATGTTTGTAGTGAAGGGGTACAGTCTAATAGCAATGGATGTTCCATAGCTAATGAGACTAGCAGCTTTCAAAAAGATTTTGCAAATCAACAATGTAACAAAGTTCTTCAAAGAAAGGAAGGTCTGAAAGCTCTGAAATTACATGCAGCTTTATTCATTTCAAGTTTTTGGTACAGCTGCTACAGACTAATATGTCCACTTATTATTTGCATTGCAGCAGCACCTAGGGAACTCAGAAATTCTTATTAACAAGTTATGAGTCACTGGGAACTAAGATATCATAGCTTGATTCAGAAATGTTGAGGCCCTTTCTTATTTATCTCTTATTTGTGCACTGATTTTACACTGTATTCAGGAACCATAAACCCCGTGAAATGTAAGCACATGCACTTAGCCTTAGAGGCCTGATAACTCCTCTACAAGAAAATTTTCTTCACTGCTAGTACTAAGGCACAGCTTGGAAGATATTTGATGTTTGATATTTTCATGGCCATTCCTCCAAAGAAGCCTCTGCTCCATACAACGTGTCACTCTCCCTTCACGTGCTTCCTTCCTCCCCTGATGTTTTGAGCCTCTAATAACATATGGGCTCTTTCCACTGTTGTCATGTTACCACTCTCTTACTCATTCCATGTCTCACCCGGTGCCTGCTTCCATCACCATTGTCATAGCGAAGCCCCCTGGTATTTCAGATGAAAGGATCAGCTCCCACTCCACCCAATGCCCAGTACACCTCATTTCCCCTTGTCGCATGTGTCCTCCCATAAAAAAACTATGATTACTTCAAAGAAAACCTAAATAAGAATGTTAGCTCAGACATTCTGTAGTAACATAAAATACATTTCCAGCTGATCTAGAAATACTTCTTGTTTAAGATCTTGCAGTTTTTTAGCATTGCAAAGAACAGTAAAGTTTTCCATAAATGATTTTTAGCTAAAAAAGCATAAATTTCAGCAATAAATCCACCACCATTCAAGTATTTTTTTCACAGAATCGCAGAATTATTGAGGCTGGGAAAGACCTCTAAGATCATCAGGCCCAGCCTATGTGATTTAACATCACTACATCAGGTAGACCGTGGCACTAAGTGCCTCATCCAGTCTGTCCTTAAACACCAAAAGGAACTTCCCTGCGAAGTTCCATTTCAGTGTCTGATCACTCTTACCCTGAGGAAGTGTTTCCTAACATCCAACCTAAACTTCCTGGCACAGATTTAGGCTATGCCCTCTTATCCTATCACTAGTTGACTGCTAGATGAACCTAACCCTCACCTGTCCATGCCTTCCCTTCAGGTAGCTGTAACAAGTGATAAAGTCCCCCTTGAGTCTCCTTTTCTCCAGGCTGAATAACCCCAGCCCCCTCAGTCTCTCCTCATCAGACTTTCCTTCCAGTCTCTTCACCAGCTTCATTGTTCTCCTCTGGCCTGCTTCAGCAGCTAAATATCCTTGCAGTGAGGGGCCCAGAACTGAACACAGTGTTTGAGGTGAGATCTCAGCAGTGACAAGTACGGGGGAATTCCTGATTCATCCACTCATTAGTTACAGCATTTTCATGTAACTCTGTCACACACAAGTTTGAGAAGTAATTTGTTACTACATGCACTACAAGTCCATGCATGTAGTGCAAAAGATGCATTGTAAGTTGACCAGCTCCATGAACAAGTGTAAAACTTTCATGCATCTGATTTGCATGAAAAGAATCTTTCTCTTCTATTTTTGTAAATAATTTGATGAGAGGTTCAAGAATATGAGTGGAAGCAAGCCATTGTTGTACCAGTAGAAAAATGTGTCCTTAACTGAGGTCAAGTGAGTCAAGAAACAGCTTTTCTGGAAAAAAATATTTTGAAAGGAATGAAAACTTAAAAATAGATGTAGAGTAATCACAAAGCTTTACAGAAAAGTGTTTAAAATTTGAGCTTAAAGAAAAAGGAGAAAAATGCCAGAACAGAAACAAACAAAAATAAACCAAAACCCAAGAAAACAATTGTTCTTTTTGAGAGATTTGGAAATTAATGAGTCAGTTATATGCTGTCATTATGTTATTTCTTCATCTGGAGAGCACAGAACTAACGAGGCATTGTTAAAAGAAACACAGATGCAGGTTTTTCCTATTCCTAGGCAAGTGTCTCAAAAGCAGCACAGCACTTGTCCTCTGGCACATGAAGTGACTTAAAGGCACTTAGAAGCATAGGTTTTTTGAATGATAGGCTTAACTTACATTCCTGACCCAAAGACATAATTGGTAGAATCTTGAAGGTTTTAGTGAGTTTGGAGTCAGCCTTTGCTAAGGAGAGGTGCCTGAAGATTATGCAATAGCCATGTCCAGTGGTTTGTACAGGGTCACACACAAGATGAGGACTGCAGCATGCATACATACAGCAGGGTATTTATTCTAATAGCTCTGTAAGTTTTCACTCAACTGTCTAAAAACAAATCCAGCTCCATTATCTAAAAGAACACCATTAATAAATTATGCAAATTCTTTACTTGCTTTAAATTGAAACTGCTCTTCAAACCCTAATGTGTGTGAAGTTTCTGTTACTGGACACAGAGGGTATTGTCAACAGCTATGTGGTATTTTAGTCAGTGCCTCTATCATGTGACATGGTTAAGTGGAATATGTAAAATTATCTGAACATTGTTCTCATAATTACGGTTAGCATTATCTGCGCTATTTGATCACTTAGGTGTATTTCATTCAATGGTAGCTAGTGGTTATGTGCAACTCATTCACTTAATTGTAGACAAACAGAAGCTTCATTTTACAACAGGCAGATCAAACCCTGCTCATTATCCTGATTAATAGTCTTCTTTTTCTGATGATTTCTAATTACTAGATGCTTTAACTCCACTTCATGGCCTTAATTGAGTTGTGGACAGCATGTCTCATTTTATTATAATTGAAAATAACAGAGATGCAGCCAACTTGTTCTAAATAAAAGTCACAGACTTTGCTTTTACATGAATAGCTAATGGGTCCTTTAACAAATTAGGTAGGTTAGTGTCTTGTTATAAAAATGTCCTTAATATTTTCATAATTTGTCCTCAGAAAAATAACTCAAATTCAGGTCAGAGTTAAAAAATAAAGTAGCCCTCTGGATAGACACTATCTGAAGTAGATAATGTAAATAACAAAGGTGTTCAGCAAAGCTGGCAGATTATAAAGGATAATATAAGAAATCTCTCAGAGTAGTGAAAAGGACAAGAAATGGCAAGACACAATTATGACCAAATTGTAAAGCAAAACAAAAAGCTAGCAGGGGAAGACAAAACAGAGCAGGCATGTGTGGATATAAACCACACAGCCATGAGCTACAATTTACAAAAATATTACACTGCAAACCTGTTATACTGCATTTACAGAGTAAAGGTACAGAGTAGAAGGAACAGAAGTGTAAACTCTTTGATCATAGAGAAGGAGAGCAAATAAGCACTGAAGATAAAGCTGAAGAATTAAATGCCTTCTGACTGAAGTTTTGAAAATACAACTAATTAGAAAATTGATTTTAACACAGATACCTCAACTGAAAATAAATTACTAATATTTTCTTCTTTTGTATCTCTTCTATCGAAAAAATGTAACATTACTCACTATGCAAAAATTGGTATTTTTGGTTTCTAACATGTTTACTTACTTGAAACACTACAGCAACAATAGTTGTATGACTTCAGTGTGAGCCAGAGTCTGAAAGACTGCACACAGAGACCAGCTGTCAACAGACAAGTTGAATGTATCTAAGACAGTGGAAGCTATTACAAAAGGCAAGCAACAAAACCAGAACAAATCAGGAACAATTACCATTCCAGCTACCAAGATATGTATATGTGAAATATTTCAATTATTAATTCTATTCTATTTTCTCCCAAACTCTGCACTCCTCCCCCAAAAGCAATAAATTTGATCATAATGAGGTAACACATAAAAGCAATCTCCTGATGCAAATTTTTTATTAATAAAATAATTCTTTCTAAAGCCATTAAAACTGATGTTTTCTCTGTGCAATTAAGGAAATTCTTTTTGTTTATGTAATATTTTCATATGATTTTCTGCTTAGTACAGCTAAGCAAAAGCATTCCACAAGAAAACTCCAAGCTGACTGATCATTACAGAGCAAATAGAACATCTGCATTTCTTACTGTAGACATTTTAACTTGAACACAGAGATTTTGCATTATAATACAAAATGCTTTAGAGCAGCAAGGGATGTGTTCTGGAAAAATAACAATATAAAAAGGAAAGATAATCTGAGATACTCTATGTCAAAAAAAAAAAATAGATCAGAAATCCAACAGACTGTTAATAAAATCTAGTTCTTGGTTGTTGAGCCTTCAGTACAAGTGCTTTAATGAGTTACATAGGCAAGCAAACTCTGAATTACCTCAATATCACATTGGGGGGGGAGTTGTCAAGCATTTATAAATTAATTACTTGCAAGATCATTACATCAATTATAAGTATTTGGGGAAGGAAAGACCTGGATAATGTAACTTGCAATTAACAGATTCTCAAGTGAATGTATTGTATAAGGAGTAAGAGAGGAAGTCTTAGGTAAGAAAGAAATTCCATTCCCAAATCTTCTTGTCAGATTCTGGGACAAGCAGGCCTGGAACTGAATAAAATTCCTAGCTATGGATAGATTTCAGATGATTCTGAGGACTAATCAGAATCAATTCAAGAGCAAGACTTGTGGGAATTTCTTGCTTTTGCTCAGAAAATATCAACCAAGAAAACAAGACTGTCTAACAATAGTTTGTACAAGACAAAGAGTCTTCAAACAACAAAAGAAAATTTCTATCTGTAGCATATATTAGAATTTAAATGCCTTCATTCATTTCTGTAGAAAGTCTCTAAAATATAGTCTTCCAATGGCATTTTTGCAATCAAAAACTCCCCTTAGTAATATAGAACATTTCTTCAGGGCCAATGGAGTTAAAGATCTAAATTATGCAGATTGGCAATGAGCCAATTTTGCAAAAATATCTACATTAAATCAGCAATTCTTATGGCCTTCTGAAATGTGTTTCACATGGTATGCTCTCAATTCCGAAGACATAACTTGGCTGAATCTCAATTCAGTCATTATGATGTCATCCCAAATGAAAGAACCAATACTGCCCTACCATATACATATCAGTATATATTAGGTTTTCATTTTCCTTTGAAGACAGCTTTCTGTCAAGTCAATAATAACAATGAAAGCCAAGTAACTATCTAAACTCATGAAAATATCTCTGTAGATTAAGATCACAATTATCTTGTGTAAGAAATGGCATATAAAGTTTGCTTAAATTTGCAGACCTTCTGACACTCATTAACAATAAATTAATGGGTGAAAGAAGAATTTGCACAATGTTTGAAGGTAACTGAATTCCAAATTTGATTTAATATTTAATAATTAGGGTTTTATCCTATTTTAGTAGAGAAAAAATAGAGCTTATCATGTTTATAATAAGATCAACTTAGTGAAAAGTGGAAATGTTTAGTGGAATATTGGGAAGCTGGGTGATGTTCAAGCTTTATAGAAGTACCTGAGAGCCTAGTTAGTAGTAGGCATCTCATGATGTGCATGACTGACATTGAATTTAAGTCCAAATGATATTTGTATTGTCAAATGAGATCTATATTGTCATGCAATTTGTAGCAGATTATTGCCTACATCACTCTCCTAAGTGCTATCTTTCCACTGGTCAAGGATTTATTGCCTTCTCTAGCATATTAGCAATCTGGAGTACTATCTGTTTGGAAGTTAGATAATTCAGGCAGATCATGAGTCATCATCTGTTCCATGGGTGTGCTGAAGGTCTTTATGTCTTCTTTTCCCACCCATTGCTCTTTGTTGTATTCAACTTTCTTATATCATAATACCATACAGGTTAGAAAAGATCTTTAAGATCATGGGAGTCCAACCTACTTCCTGTGTAATAAGACTCCACGTTTTATAGAAATCCTTACTGAACTGCAATTAATTAATCCTTTCTGCTCTCCACCACCATTCAAAGGAAACCCTGATAATTTGTGCTGTATGCTATCTGATTTTCTAGATGTCAACATAACTGTCCAGATGTAGAGCCAGCAAACATACAGGCATATACAAAGGCAGAGAAGATAATTATTGCAGAAATACCTCCCGCCATGCCTGTGACCATCCACAGACACATAAATGTCAATGTAATCGCAAACTGCTCCTGGTTGCCCCTCTCCCAGGAAGGTACAACCATCAAATACACAGTTACAGTGCTTCTCCAACCCTGCTCTTGTATAGCATTCAAAAGATTATCCTCAGTCCACTGACAGAGGAATAAGCTCAGCAGATGCATATTGAAATGTAAATGAATCGGCAACATATTAACCACATTACAACCATATTTCCCCAATTGCTGTGTGTTGTAGTAAAGAGTAGTGGAAATTATCTACTTTCTTTGCAGAAGAAAAAAAGTATTTTTAATCCTGATCAGGAAAGCCAGGAGTACCTAATATCTATCTACAATACTGACTACAATACCAGACTCTGAGTACTTATATGAGATGGTTCAGCCCTGAATGGGGGCCAGGTGGCCACCAAAGCCTCTCTACCACTCCTCCTTGGATAGGAAAAACATGATGAGATTCTTGCTAGCCTGTAAAGATAACGGTAGTTTAATAAAGGAGAAACAAAAGTTGCGTATGGAAGAGAAGGCATTGTTAGCCACCATTCTAGGAACAGAGCCAAATACTCATAGCAGTTCTCTGGAGGACAAAATACTATCAACAAATGTCCCCTCACTTCTGTCTTTCCTTCTGTTTTTATATGTTGGTTGATGTCATACAGTATGGAATATCTCTTTAGTCAGTTTGGGTAGGCTGGCCTGGACCACCCATCTGCCTTCTCTGGGGGAGAACATTAGAATAATGTGCAAGCACTGCTCAAGGGTAGCCAAATACTGGTGTGTTATCAACACCCCCCCAGATAACACCACAAACACAGCATCATGAGAGGTGTCGTGGGTAGGATCAACTCCACCTCAGCTAAACAGAATACACAGAATAATTAAGAAAGGAGTTTACTGAATCACAGAATCTTTTTTGGTTGGAAGAGACATTTAAGATCAAGCCCAGCATTCAACCCAGCACTGCCAAGTCAGCACTGAACCATGATCCTAAGCACCAAGTTGACACATCATTTAAGCAACTCCAGTGATAGTGACTTCATCACTACTTTGGGCAGCATATTCAAATACGTCATGACCCATGTGACATCTTGACCATTAAGAGAAGGGAATCACTCAGGTTCATGGATTCACTTGGGTTGAGTTAAGGAGTCTTACACCAAAAGTCCATTTGAAAGTCAAAGTTTACTAAAATGAACAGATTCCAGACTCAGAAGGCACAGAAATCACTACAGTGCCCAACTGAGGAAAAGAAAAAAGGGAAAGGAAGAGAAGATGGTTAAGATCATCATTCAGGACTACAGGCTCCAGCTCCCCTCTCCACCTTGCTCTTTGCCTCTGCTCATGTCTGGAGAAACTCTTCATTTTTTCTGGCCATCTTCTGATCCAGAACCCAGAACTCAACACAATATTCTAAGTGTGCCAAATGCAGGGGAATGATCACTTCCCTACTGTAGGCCACACTATTTTTAACACAAGCCTAACAAAGAAGTCACCCTCACAGTTTACCTATTTAAATGTCATAAAAACCAGCTGCACATGAATCTTACAGTATGAATATGCCTTAAAGTCAAAAGCTAAGTATTGCAGCTTTGGCATGTATATGGAATTATTTCTTGCATGGTACATCCTATCTCACTCTAGGTAAAATATAATGATACGTTAATGAGGAAAGCAAAAATCTAGTTACTTACAGCAACTGTGGTAACTCCAATAATTACAACTCTGCCATTACAGGTATTTAATGACTTTTTAATGTTTCTAATTTCATTATTTTAATTACAATTGGCCAAGACACTTATATTTGACATCTTAGTAAACACTTTATTTCTTTACAGTTTATATAGTTTATAAATATAAATATGTGAGACCAGCAGTAACACTTGAGTCAAGGAAAATATACTAAGATTAAGTGGATAGCTACTTAAGTTAAGGTCACATCTCAGATTTTGGATAAATTTGATACAGATCATTCTGAGCTGGACTTTCTCATTGGCCTATTACGTCTAATAGCTATGACTGTATCTATTTCCAACCTCTTTTTTATGGAGTTTTCCAGCAACCGCTAGAAAATAAATTTGCAAGGATGGCATGAGCCAAAATAACGTTCTGTTTCAATAGTGTTGTTGAATATTTTATGAAGGTGCAGTACCACATGAAGTAGTAGATAATCCACTTTTTTATTAAGCTAATTAAGGCTATCAATGTTTTTCACCAAATAAAAGGCAGATTGTGCTATTTTTGTAAAATAACTAAGAAGGAAAAAGTTTTCAAGATGAACAATGTACCCCCAGGATATAGAATCACATATCAGATATTTAAGTTATTTTGGTCAAGGTGTGAGGAAAGGAAGGGGATAAAAAAGGAAGGAAAGGAAGAAAAAGGAAGGAAAGGTCTTTTGAGGACTGTAAAAAAAATTTTTTTAGTTTTGCTACCATGAACATCAGGAGCTATGATAGACTTTTCTAAGTTTTCTAATAGGAGACATGTTATCACTTGACCAGAATGTTCCTAAGGCCACCACATGAAGGCAAAACAAGACAAGCTTCCCCATTCTATTTTGATCTTATGGCATGCACACCAAATGGGTTAGTTAGGCAGTCATTCACTCCGCATGTACTTTTGTCTGGGATCAGAAAAGTACAGGGAAAGTGACAGCTGTTGAGAGGTGGAAAACAGAGAAAAAAAAAGTTCTCAGCTCAGTCTTGTTTCAGAGGCTGATTCCATTGTGATGGTATTTTGGCAAAGAGGAATGCAGGAGCTGAAACAAGAGTGCAGAAGGCATTGGACACCAAAGCATAATCCAAAAAATATAAGATTGAGACCAAAGAACTGGGACCACCTTAGCTATTGGCTTAAACTGGTGAATTTCAAACTGAATCCCTTATATTTTAAAAGTTGGACTCTATGATCTTACAGGTCTTTCCCAACCTAAATGATTCTGATTCTACAATTCTATTTCAATTGCATTGCAAGTTCAAGGCATTCCTCTACAAAGTATTGTTCAGACAATTGATATTTTGCAGTTATAAACTGAGGATTATAGACTGACCATGTGAACACAGAATTCAATAAAACATCTTATTAAATTCTGCTGGGATAGGTACAGAGCAGAAAAAAACAGAATCTACAGCTGGCTTTGTTGCGTGATGCTCTGCAAGAGACATCTTTTTTTTTTTTTTCAGAGCGCAGGAGGAATAAAACAATCCATAGTTCCATATCAGAGACAAACAGCTCTAAATGATTTCTTAGAAGGCCAGGCTCCAGACTGGAGAGTCTCACTATTCACTTTTCATTTTATCCCACAATAGACATCTATACTGCATTTAGAACAACAACCAGGATTCATAGATTCATGGGTTGGAAGAGTTTTTAAAAACCATCTAGTTCCAACCCCCCTGCCATGAGCAGGGACACTCACCCACTAGACCAGGATGCTCAAGGCCCCATCCCGTCTGGCCTTGAACACTTCCAGGGAGGAGGCACCCACAACCTCCCTGGGCAACCTGTTCCAGTGTCTCACCACTCTCACTGTGAAGAATTTCCTCCTGAGTTCAATTCTAAACTTAACGCTCTTCCAGCTTGAAACCATCACCCTTGGTCTTACCACTACTAGCCCTTGTAAACATCCCCTCCCCAGCTTTCCTGTAGCCCCCTTCGGGTACTGGAAGGCTGCTAAAAGAGTCTCATGTTCTCCAGAATGAGCAGCCCCAACTTTCTCAGCCTATCCCAGCAGAAGAGGTGCTCCAGCCCTTCAATCATCCTCATGGCCATCCTCTGGACATGCCACAACAGTTCAATGTCCTTCCTGTGTTGGGAACTCCAGAACTGAATGCAGTAATCCAGATGGGTTCTCATGAGAGCAGAATAGAGGGGGAGGATTACCTCCCTTGACCTACTAGTAATGCTTCTCTTGATGCAGCCCAGGATACGTGTGGCCTTCTGTGCCAAAAGTGAATGTTGCCAACTCATGTTGAATTTTTTATCAACCAACACCCAAGCCCTTCTCCTCAAGGCTGCTCTCTACTTGTTCACCACCCAGTCTGTATTTGTGCCTGGGATTACCTCGTCCCAGTTCCAGGACCTTGCACTTGGCCTTGTTGAGGTTGGCTGTAGATCACCTGTCCAGGTCCCTCTGGAAGGCATCTCTTCCCTCTAGTGTGTTCACCACACCATACAGCTTGGTGTCAATAGCAAATCTGTTTAGGGTGCACTCAATTCCACTATCACTGTCAAAGATGTTAAACAGCACTAGTCCCAGTTCTGATCCTTGAGGGACACCACTCGTCCCTGCTTTCCATTTGGACTTTTGGACAACTTTCTGAGTGTGACCATCCAGCCAATTCATTATCCAGCAAGTAGTCCATTCATCAAGTCCATGTTTTCTAGTTTGATGACCAGGATGTCATGTGGGATAGTGTCAAATGCTTTACACAAATTCAGGTAGATGATGTCAGTTGCTCTTCCTTTGTCCACTTCTGTGTAGAGCCATCATAAAAGGCTATCAAATTAGTTACTGATTATTTACCTCTGGTAAAGCCATGGGTGTTACCAATTACCTCTTCATTTTTCATAGGCATCAGCAGGGCCTTTAGGATGCTCCATGATCTTGCCAGGCACTGAGGTGAGGCTGGCTGGCCTGTAGTTTCCAGGGTCTTCCCTTTTCCTCTTTTTAAAGATGGAGGTGATGTTTCCTCTTTTCCAGTCATCAGAAACTTCACCAGACTGCCATGATCTTTCATATATGTTGGCTAGTGGCTTGGCAACTTCATTCATCAGTTCCCCCAGGACCCATGGGTGGATTTCATCAGGCCCCATGGACTTGTGCATATTTTGTTTCTTCAGACACTCTTGAATCGGATCATCACTGAAAGTGGTTGGATCATCCTTCACTCTGTCTCTATCTTTGCGTACTGGGAGTTGGGTAGAGTGGCTAAAGCCTCTGCTGCTGAAGACCGAGACAAACAAGTCATTAAGTACCTCAGTCTTCTCCTTATCACTTGTGACCAGGTCTTTTTCACTCTGGAAAGGCCCTGTGTCATTCCTAGCCTTTCTTTTGTTACTGATGTTTGCAAAGAAACCCTTTTTGTTTCACTTTATCCCCCTGGCTAGATTTATTTCTATCTGTGCTCTTGCTTTTCTAATCTGAATCCTGGCTGCATGGAGAAGTCCTCTCTATGCCTCCCAGTCAGCCTGTCCCCACTTCCGCTGCCTATAGAGTTTCTTCTTGCCCCTAGATAAGTCCAGGAGCAAACTTGTGTACAAAAATTCAGCAAAAAATTATATGGTACATTAAAGTATTTCAGGCTCATCAAGACAAGTCAAAGTATCTGATTCTATAAACTTAGTCCTGCTGTGAAAAAAGGCTGAGGGAACTGCTAAAGGACAGCATGTCTTACAAACAATATGCCGTATAGGGACATTTTTAATGTGGGATGCAAAATAAACAAAATTTGTACCAATATTGCTAAATTTCTATGTTTATTAATGAGGCATATAAGTTCAGATTTTTCAAGAATCTGAACTGAATTTTTATGTGGAAGCCTAACCAGTTCATGAAAATAATCCATCTCCTGCATGATTAGCCATATTGTTTCAGTTTGTTGTGACTTTCAGAAATGTCTTCTATACACAATTAAATTCAGATGCTCCTTTTGCACAGCCATTCAAACCAACAAAAGAAGAAGGCGAGTTAAGCAACATCATAGTTAAATGCACTAAAACTTCTCCATTTATCAAGAAACATATTACAATAATAAGAGAATAAAAAAGAACCATAAATTTGCTATAATCAATTTCACTGTGTTGCTTATGGGTGCATTTGGCTTCCAAGCATTTACTGGTGTCTCTTTACTCCCATGCGGAATGTACCCATGCCTCAGAAGAGAAAGGCAGTAGGTGTATAAAATGGAATTTTCTCAGAGAGGAGTCTAAATGGCATCACATTACCAGCAAATGTTAGTACAGCAGTACGCTGTACATCCAGATGGACTCAAATTGCATTCATTAAGCAATACGCTGGAGTTCTCATGCACCATTAATGTGTTGCATACACAGCCATGCTCAAATGCAGCCTGATGTTTTTTGTTTGCAGAACTTGTAGCACAAGTCAGTTGTGTCATAGTCAGCACCAACACACAGACATTTAAGTGTGTTCTCTCCTACCACAGAGTTAAAGCTTACAAACTGATACGATGAGCTAGACATGTTTACAAGGTGAAATTACATCTACAAAGGCCAGCAAAATACTGACATAGAATTAGCAATATGCTGTATAAGCATATTTTATTTCTAAATATTATTATTGTCCGGGTTTTGCATGCTTTGTTTAATTCATCCTGTTATTAGAAAGACAGAGATTAACAGGTAGGTTGATATTTGAAGAAACAGGCAGAAAAATGCCAGTAACTCCTTTCAGAAACAGCAACTTTTGAGTAACAGGTACTAGGCTTGCAAAATCAGGAAATTACTATGGACTTGACGGTATTAGCTGGCATAAAGAACAAGTAATATCAGAAATAGTGTTTTTATATATAAGTATATATATTCATACATATATTCTTACAGGGAAAAATTGCACAGTTCATGAACTCTAAACTAAGTAACACAGTTAAACGTGGTCTGAAGAAGCAATGTATTGCCAACACACGATTAGATAGCAACTGGTGAACTACATTTTTGAAGACCAAGACCAGCAATCCTACTCACTTTAAAATTGTGATGATACATCTACAGACTTCTAAATACCCTTTCACATGGTCCCACAGGTGGTGTCAGGAGGCACTCATTCACTCCTTGGTGACCATAGCAATAGCCATTCTGACCACTAGTATTTTTATCCCAGACTATTTAGTATACTGCCTTTACATGCAGAAAATCTGTAGCTGTGTCACCTTTTGAGAGCAGGGACACACTCTTCCTAACTAGCAAAGTGCTAATGAGCCAAAAGAAAGGACAAAAGAGCTCACTTAACAGTTAGGAGTCACAAGCAAAATGGGCTTTTCAATTTGTGGAAAACAAAAACACAACTGGAGCAACTGAAAGATACCAAGAGAGATGCACAAAGTTCTTACACATATCAACAAGCCCTGGCAAGAGGTGTCCTTCTTACAGGAGACAAGTCCTCCATAAGCATTCTCTCTCAAGCATAGCATTCTGCTCTCGGCTGTGGGCCATCCCAGCAGCTAACTGCTCCAGCTCAGGTCCATTCATCAGTCTCTTCAAGGATACATGCCTTGCTTCCCATGCTCTCTTCCAAGATTTTAAAGGCACAATGCTCTTCCAATTACATCAGCCATTGCCACAATCTGGAAGGTCAATGGTTGCTCAAAGCATATCTTCCCCCTCACCAGACTCATGGACTGCATGCCATTTTCTTTGTTCTACAAAANCTCCTAAATTCAGGAAGCAGCAACAGTAAGTTGCACTAACAGGTTTTCCCTCCTAAATAGGTTATCACAGAGACCCTTGCTGGGTTCATTTTAGTCACAGGCTGGTCTGAACACAAGATAGGGAGAGCTTTCACAAAGCATTTTACAGAGTCCATTTAGCAGCCCCTTTTCCCATTACTAAACCACTGCCCCAGGCTAAAACCACCACAATCTGTGTCACTCAGCTAAAGCAACCTTTGCTCCATCATCTGTTAGCCCCTGCATCTCATAACAGTGCAAGCAACCCAGCTGCTGCATACATATGATAATCACCAACCTTGGAATACACACCTGGAACACCACACTAGATTAGCCCTGCCACACCACCAGCTAGCTCTCTTTCTACACACTTAACTTATACAATAAACGGTGATGTATTAGATATTGTATTTAGGATATTATTCCTGTCTTCCTAATGCCTATATCTCTTAAGCTCTAATTTTCTGTAAAATATTTTTGTCTCAAAATCAACAAAACAGTAAAAAGCTGCATATCATGTAACATTCACTCAATACTCTTGCAACAGAGAGCTTCTTCTGCAATTTGTTAAGACTGAGACAGATTTGATTTCTGTGGAATTGAGAACTAAGATGTAGTCATTTATTCAAGAGCTAAGGCATTCTTGCAATATCATTATCCCTTGTAGCAAGGAAGTGTATACAATTTAAATTACAAATTGGGGGAAAAAAGGAATTTTCTCTAGTGGCATTCTTTTTTCCTAACATACTGTTCACTTTGCAGCTGAATACTGAAGATCATATGTTCTATTCCATGACCACAAAACTAGGCAGCTTGTAAACTGACTAGAGTACATAGGTACATTCACTCAGTCTGTTACACAGTACTATTGCTCTCAACTTATCAAAGGGTGGAATAAATACTCCCACTTCTGCTGAAGTTTACAGTCCTTTACAACATCCTTTATTACCAACGTCCTTTCAACTAATCAAAAAAATGGAATAAACATTAATCAGCTCAGCAAGACTTCAGTACTTGTAAATCAGTGAAAAGTACCATTAAAATTTACTTCTTTTCATATTTAACCCAAAGTGTGATTTACACCAAATGCTTTGTAGAAAGAAGTTAGAATGCACCTAAATACTTCTATTCATTTCTGAATTTGCACTTCTTCACAGAGAATGAGATTATAAATGTATTCTGCTTCATAGCTTCAGATAACATATTGGAGTATATTGGATTTCACCTCCTACCTGTAAATGTTGCAGCGTTTCTTATTATTTGGGGTTATCCTGCTGGCAACTATAAAGTCAGTCTCCTTTTTCATCCTTAGCAGCTATATGGTTGTGAAGACAAGGGGAGTGGCAGCCAAGAAGAGAGTAGAGAAATGCACAGCTGCCATGGGCTTCTGGTCCATCTCCTTTACCACTTGACATTGTCAAGCTATTTTCTCTCTCTCCATCTTGCCAGTATTATATTACGAGCACTTCAAAGCAAAGAGCATTTAGAATTTGTATGTTTCCACTCTGTAGAAAAGAGCTCAGTCATAACTAATACATGACACATCTTAGTTGTCTCTTCTGCAATGATTCCAGTATTGTTTTTCCAAGAGGGAAGGTTCTTTTATTAGTATTTCTTGCATATTGTAAGAGTTTGTTTTTCAAAGAAACAAGCTATTTTAATAAGAGATTTCTTCCACTAGAAATAAAGGAAGAAAAGTTATTGCTATTTGATTTGTTGTTTGAAAAAACTAAAATAAAAACAGAGAGTTTTCCCAAAGCAAGTGTATTTTATTTCAGTTTGGAATGATGTGTAGTCCTGGATAAATACAACTTGATGTGGAAGGGGAAGCTGTAACCTACTTTCCAGAGATGTTCTGAAATAAGGTTAGACTTTAAAAATGAGAATGCCTTCCTTTCCTTAAAATCCTTTCTGTCATAACTGGTCCAACTTTAGGAATACAACTTTGTGTTAAATAAGATTATGTTTGGCTTGCACAGTACTTGTATAAAAAAATAAAATGTTTTCTTTGTAGCAAAGTGACAGAATCTCTTTTGTTCCCTCTTATCCATTCATCTGGCATGTTAAAGTCAAATCTGCTGTACATATGTGTGTTACCACACTATACCACATTTCCAAGGGTTCTCGTCCTGCAGTCCAAACTACATGTTTATGCAGTGCAGCATAGAGTCAGGAATTATAACAAGATTTTGAAAGGGCTGAACTGCATTCTTATGCATCAACTGCATTCTTAAGATGTAACTTAAAAAGGGAAGCAGGGAAGGGGACTGTGGTCCTTTATCTTGCTCTTTCATGTCAATTGGTATTTCTTCAGCATGAACATTATAAATTGTTCTTCAGAATGAATATTGTTGATTTAAAATGTGGGACATCTGCAACATTCTCTACATGCAACATTTCTTGCTTGCTAAACCAGGCCTCTGGCATCCACCCCACACATAATCAAGTGCCAGCCTTAGTAAAATGTGGTAAGAAACTAAATACCTTCTAATGCTTTATTTGTCAATTCCATAGTTCAAGGACTAAAAATTGTAAGAACTCTAAGATATAGGCAAACTTAAAGGTTGCTCAAGATAATTCATAGTAGATTTTTTCAGCCATCAGGATTGTTAAATATAACAGTATTCACATCAAAGTCTGGTATTCACAAAAGCAAAAAACAATTCAACACTTCTGACAAAGTATTCTGGATTTCAGTTTTCTTCAACAGTTCCTTCCCAGTCAAAGACCTATATCTGAGCAATCATTACAGGTTGACATGACAAACTAATTTTCTTAGAGGTATCCTAGAACATGGAGTGTCTTGGAATTTGACTTTAATAATTTTCATACATAATTAACTTAAATACAACTCCAGGAAATTTTCCATTTCCAGGGTGTTGACAAAGGGCACAAAAGCAAGGACTCCCATCACAATCAGATCTCAGTGTGCATAGTCTGGAGGTGCATTATGTGTGTTATTACACACATAATGTAATACAGCACTGGAAACGCATAGTCTCACCATCAGCTCAATTGGTATCTCAGCAGACTGAGCACTTGCTATTTGTTTGATCAGGTTCCCTGCTTGCAAATACTCCATGTAAGGCAACCTTTCTCCTCTTCTGTTTAATAGCAACATGAACATTTAAAAAAACATTGTGGACATTTTACTTTGGGCCACCCCATGCTGTCACAACATCATTGTGCTCAGTGATACTTCTACAGCAGGGGAGTGCAACTTGCCCATTAGGATCACCCAGTTTGACAACCATCATCAGCTGTCCAGAGAACTGCTGTGAAAGCAAGGATCTGGGGTGTATGTGTGTGGGTGTGTGTGTGTGGACAAAATACATATCCAGTTACTTACTTTCTTGATAAGAAATAAGAAAACTATTGAGTTTTCTTTCCTTTGGCTTTTTTCATCCTGCTCAATGAACGTGACTTCAGGATCACAAGACAATCAGGTTCTGGGATAGCCATCACAGGTGTAGTAGCTTTCTTCACTCTGACAAATCTTCCTGTTCACAGGACAAAGGTAAGAAGATTCATGGCTGAACTTTGTCTACTTGGGATTCTACATGCTGCACAAATCTATCCACTAAACCACTCCAGAGATTCATTCCAAATTATTTTGTTTGTTTGTTTGTTGAAATGAGCTGAATTATTTTAAAACATTTAAAGAAAAAATATGTATGAAGGCTTTCTTAGGGCTTGAGTATTTTAGCCATATCCACCTGAGAAATCTTCATCTCTTCTGAAAGATTGCTCAGTAACTCACAGCCCCTCATTCAGGTGCTTTAGTTACCTCACTGACTTTTCTTCTAATTCCTTCAGTCAAATTTCTAGTGTCAGCACTGACTAGTATGAGGTCCAAAATATCTGAGAGGCTGCCACACTGTAAGTTTCTCATGTTAACTGCAGGGAAAATCAAACTGTCAGCTATACTTTTCATAGTAAAAATAGCCTCTTATCTGCATAAAGAACACAAGAGATTACTTTTCAAAGATGACAATTGACCCAAATTGTACCAAGGCCATTTGCACCAGTCAGCTGTCAAGAAGCCATCAAGTGCAAATCCCAGAGCTAAGCCCTTCATGCTCCAGCCCATTTGGCAGAAAGCTGTAAGTCTTTAGCACAGACCTGATCCCATGTCCAAAAAACATTGCAGTGTTCCTCTCAGAGTACATTCTGCCCATGGAAAAAACCCACTGTACCAGAGCTGGAAATCTGAATCTGCTAAACACAATCACTCACAACAATAATTAATCTTGTAATCACCAGCTCAGCTGGCTGTAATTGTCAATATATTGTTTTATGAGCTTCCATTGGCAGGAAATGAATTATCTCTATCTCCTTAAAGTGAAATGACTCCTCAGGTACAATATTGGGATTATTTATATAGAGAAGAATAAATCATAATGAAAGTGCAGGAAATTAAAAGAGCAGTTCTGCTGGCTAAGTCTAGAATTGAAATTTCTATCTGAAGCAGGTTTCAAGGATCTTGCATACTACTTTATTCGTTTAACCCTGGTTCCAACTCTAATGGGTACAAATTGTTGTTTGATTCTGATATGTTAAGTGCCAGAATGTTTGTGCCATCAGAATGCAACTGTATGTCTAATTTGAAATAAACTAAAATAAATAAATCTGGAAACTGCTACTGTCTTCCAGTAAAGTGTAAGATTATAAAGAAAAAACTTTGGTTGATTCAGCACCATAATAGTTGCCCATTAGTTGTACCATTCTACTAGGGATGTAGGTACAAAGCAATCAGTAAATCTAAACATCCATCAGGAAGCATAATTTATCTGCTAGTGAGTGACAGCACTTTAAAAACAGAAATTACCAAATGAAATTACCAAGAAGTAGCATAAGAATAACAGTAACACAAAGGCTTAGATTTTAATGTAGAACTCCAATTGGATCAATGAGAAAGCTTCTTTGGAAGTGCAGAAACTTTACCATTTGCTTCACCTCTTACATCTCACAGATAAAAGCAGCAGCAACCTCACTTCTCACATATCATAAGAACAAATTAAACTAGATTTTTCAGTACATAGAAGGGGCAGGGTGAACAATTTTACTGGACCCAGACTTGGCCTGACATCTTACTCTTAAGCAATGGAAATTGCATTTAAATCATAGGATCATAGGATGTTAGGGGTTGGAAGGGACCCAAGAGATCATCGAGTCCAACCCCCCTGCCGGAGCAGGACAAAACTATCTAACACAGATCACAGAGGAACGCATCCAGGAGGGCCTTGAAAGTCCCCAGAGAAGGAGACTCCACGACCTCCCTGGGGAGTCTGTTCCAGTGCTCTGTGACCCTCACAGCAAAGAAGTTCCCCCTTGTGTTGAGGCGGAACCTCCTCTGCTGCAACTTACACCCATTGCTCCTTGTCCTATCACAGGGAGCAAGTGAAAAGAGCCTGTCCCCTCCCTCCTGGCCAGCCTTCAGGTACTTATAAACATTTATCAAATCTCCCCTAAGTCTTCTCTTCTCCAGACTAAAAAGCCCCAAGTCCCTCAGCCTCTCTTCATAAGCCATGCCCTCCTGTCTCCTAA
>VZRI01003044.1:0-59166 GCA_013397515.1 Upupa epops
GAATTAGCTGTGCATTAACCACGAGTAAGTCATGCAAACAAGCGAAAAGCTTGTTTATAACAAAAACTGTCAACATGAAGTAGCTTTCTTATGTCAGCAGTTTTTAACAAGTAGTTAGATAGGGATGTTCTACCCTAAGAATATAGTTTAGAATTGTTTCAGAAAGTTGGAGACACTGCACTGGAGGCTGGGAGAGGTAATAGAGCAAACATTAATAAGGCTGAGTCATAAAACAACAGCAACAGTCCTGGATGAGTTATTTGTAGAAGTTGCTATAGTTATATAACAAAACATGAAGTTTCTGTTTATATACGGACAAATTAGCTGTTTCCTGATAACTGTAACAACCGTGAGTTTTACAAGTTGGCTTAGAAGAGATTTTAGCTCTGAATTTTAAATAAAGAATTGACAGCTAATTTGAAACTGGAACAACCATCTCAACTATGGACTGTCAGAAAACAGACCATATGTATATTTTAGAATCTGATGCAAGGAAAATACCTAGGTATTTTCAGCATCATAGCTGAGCAGTAAAGCTTAGAGATATGTAAAAGCTTTGCCAGACAAAGGAATCTGTAAAAAGTAATTATTAAGTACAAAATGAAAAGTTAGATTTCTGTTAGGCTTGCTCAATATCTCCGTTTCTCTTTCTTTGTAGAGCAGCACAGGCAATGCTTCTGTGTACTTGTAGACTTCTGCAGTTTTTCCTTGAAACTATATTTTGCCTCTGGAACAGCCTTCATCATATCCTCTACTTTTCCTTGCTTCTTTCCTTCATCTTCCTCCATCCACACACCCTTGTGATTTTTAGGTTGTGTATGCAGTTACAAATTTTTTCACAAGAGAAGGATGTAGCTCATCTATCACAGATAGATCTCGTTGAACCACACTGATTTTTGCTTGTTAACTCTTTCTGTCAGAAGAGCTGTTCAGTTAAAGTCAAGAGTTGACCTTCCAGTATCTGCTTCTGTGACAGGCTAATAATTTCCTATGCAGAATGGCACCCTCCTTCTGAACGATCAGCAGATAGATTAATACCTATTGAACAAGGCATTAAAAATGGCAAAGATCTGACAATTAATTCATGCATAGGATCTAACATTTAGCTCTTGAAAATCAGGCAGCCCTCTTCAGCCTGTATGTTGGGCATAGCAGGTTTAGAGTACATCATAGTGTATCATAGAGTAGTAGTGAGTCATTCATCTTCCTTTTACGTCTCTAATGCAGCTTTCTGTGTACAGCATGTGTTGCAAATATTTTTCCCTGAACTTGCTCCAGAATGAAACACTAATATAAGGCTAATATTTTCCTACATCTGCCTTCTGACTCTGGGTTAGGGATGAGCATATATGTTTTGTGTAATTGCTACTTACTGTATTTGCAAAATTGTAAATATTTCCTAATATGCGATTTGGAGAGGGTAAGTAGTGTTCAGCAGAATCACCTCATCATAAAGAAGTGAGACAAAGGAAGAAAATAACTCTAATAGGAATGATACTAGCTGTTCCTCATCTTTATCTGATGTGTTGACAAAATATTTAACACAAGATGAAACTTCAGGGGATTGAACACATGATTTAGATTATTTTCACATACTAGTTTAAACTTAAATAGGATGTAAAATCTAAACAATATTCAAATAGTTTGCTGTTAAGTGTTTCAAACAACAGAAACAACACTGATAATATTTATACTTTAAGAAGGACTTCATTAATAAATGCAAAGCGGAAAGGTATGTATTTCTCAGTGCAAGCCAAATTAAAGAGAAATCAACACATTTGGGTACATGCATACCTCATGGCACGGGTTTGGTTTTCTTTGCTTTGAGCAGGCACAGATTAATTGTCTTATTTTTGATGCCAAAGCATAAAACCAATTCATTGCATGCATAATTTTATTTCTAATGGAAATGTATGTTTTAACCCATGCCACTACGGTTAAGGAGCCACAACACCTAGCCAAAACATTCTGTGTTTCGTCTCTTTATGCTACATGTAGGATAGTTTGGTAATGGTAGATGGAGAGAGAGTCTTAAAAACAAACTGTTCTATTGATGTGAAGAACAAACAGAGGGAAGGTAGGGCCATGTCAGATTGCCCCTATCTGCCAGTCCATTGGTCTGAAACTCAGAAAACTGTCTCAGATTGTACCAAATATTTCACTTTCTCCAACTTTCTTAAATTACCCTGGGAGCAGTAATAAAGCCAAAAATATGCTAGTGTGAGCTATTAGGCAGTTTTTGAGAATGCTTCATTTCATATAAGCCATCAAAATATCTACTCTTGTGCTGCCTTCATTTGGATTTACTCCCCAGACCATAGGTGTCATTGCCAATTCCCTTCACCCTCTCATATGAGGTTTTTAACCATTTACTGTAAAGATCTCAGAGATAATGTGGTTGGCTATGGCATGACTCTTTGTCCTAGTCTCTTAATTACATTAGAATAGCAAATACACTGAGGCATTAGGTGTTAGTGTCCTCTCCTGCTTCTCAGACAATAATATAAATTAGCTTACAGCCCCTTGCCAGCAGTAGAAAAACTATGATTTTCTGGAACCATCCATGCTCCAAAGAGGGATTTGTGCTGCTTACCACACCTGTGTTGGCCCCATTAGTTTCCAAAAGGATGCACAGTCTGGCAAGAAAATCCATTTTTTACTCGATGAAACCCTCCCTTAACATGATAGGTGCAGGCAAATTTATAGAAGATTCCATCCTTGTGGTGGAATAATAGATGTGCAGCAGCCCCCTTCAGTTGTGGAACAATTAGAGACATGAATGGGCTTACAGTTTCTGCCCACACAGATTCTACCATAAGGGTGTTCCTGTGTTGGCTTTCTCTTCAAAGGATATTAAGGGGCTTTGGAATGTTCCCCAGGTCACTCCCCAGATCTGTCAAATTTTGGTCTCCTATTTAGCCACACTCTTACAGCCTCCTGTACTATGTACATGGCATTATTGACTTTGCAATGTTAAAGTCACATTCTTAAAATAGCTGTCTTTACCTGTCCTGGTTCTCTGATTGCTCCCCATGAGAAAGCAAAAAGTGCTAATATTTCAAAAGTGAAGAGGCATAGATACACATAGGTGCAATGTGATGCCATACATCAACACCTTTGGCTTCTCCAGCAAGCAAAAGTGAGGTGAGTCATAAGCTGGGCAAAGATTTCTTGGTGAACAATAAATTCACTGCGTAATGCAGTTTGAGGTTATCTAGCTATCTGTGGATCTCAGAGGTGCTGGCTGGATTCAGACTGGATTCAGAAGTGGGCTGAAAGCAAGATGCAGCCATGGGAGCCTTGGGTTCAATTCCTTGTTCTGCCTAAGGGTATATGAAATCACAGCTCCCATGTCCCAGGAGAACACCTTAACTGCTAGTCAGGCTTAAAAAGTCATTCACACTTTCTTGCTCAATTAATATTTAAATATGCTATGGCAAGTGCCACTGCTCCCACAGGAGGGATTTCGGGAGCTCCACACTTGAACACCTAATAGCATGGTGGTTAGGCTGCTCTCCTGAGCGGCACAAGACCCTGGTCCAAACCCACTCTCTGTCTGATTCAGGGAGATGCTGAAACCAGCACCTCTCTAGGGAAAGCTGTTCCAGCTTGCCTGGGGTACCTAAATATTCATGGAGCAAAGCAGGGAAAGAAGGGTTTTCTAGCCTTGCAGATATATGTTGCAGAAGCAGATTACTGGGCTCCAGTGTCTGCCACAGTGAATACAAAGTGAATAGCGCCTGAAAGCTGGCTTGGCCCTGGTCCATTGCCTTCCCCCAGAGCTTTGCTGGAGCATGCTGGTCAGTACACTTTTCAGAAAGGTGAGAGCTCAGGATCATCTCTTATTCAAAAAAGACTGCTATTTCACCTCTTCTTGCAAAATCTTTTGGTTCGGACAATTTATTTTTTGCTTCATATTTAGATAATGATAATTTACAAAACATCTGTTTCTGGATAGACAGTAGTGCGGTGGTTGCAAGCCTTTAAAATCGTTGATGCTCGTGGGTGTGTTGATTTTACTGCAATGCTTACCACAGAGATAAAGTCTGTGCCTACATTGTGAACCAAACAGGACTGCAATGGAAAAGACTGTGGATAGCAGTAGGTCTGTATGTTGTTGACAGGTATGTTACTGAAGTGAAAGGCATTTCACCCCTTTCTCTTTTGTCTTCACTCTGTCTTATCCTCTATAAAATGTCTGGCCAGAAGCAGTAGTGAAGCGTCTCAGACAGAGAACAAATGAGTGATTTTTCTCTCATTTCATTTCATAGGCAACATGGTCGTAGTCAGGTGGGGGTCGGTCTTTTCTCCCTGGTCACTGGCGACAGGACAAGGGGTCAGAGTCTTAAGCTCCATCGGGGGTGGTTTAGACTTGACATTAGGAAAAGGTTTTTCTCTGAAAGAGTGATCTGGTTTTGGAATGGACTGCCCACAGAGGTGGTCGAGTCGCCGTCTCTGGAGGTGTTTAAAGTTAGTCTGGATGAAGTGCTGAGTGGCATGATCTAGATGTCAGATGTTAGGTTACTTGGTTGGTTTTAGGTTGGACTGGATGATCTTTGAGGTCTTTTCCAGCCTCATCATTACTGTGATACTGTGATGGTTGTGCTTCCAAACAGGAAGGCCACACCCAAGGTTAGGAGGATACATCCTATAATAAATTCTCTGTTCTTCATCAAAATCCACAGACTTCTGTCATGTTGTACTTGACATAACATAACTATTTTGAAACCAAAGGATTTTTAATAGTACCTTATATGTAAGCCAGTACACAAACTGCAATGAAATGAAATTTTCCAGTTTCTATTAAATTTAAATCAAGAGATACAATTGTGCCATTGTTATAGCATATTTTGTGAGATCACAGTCAGAGGAAGATGCTCACAGTAAGGGTGATAGATCTGGGCCAGAATCACATAATTTATGAATAATATGTGTAGTGTCTAAACTGTTACCTAGGTCATGTTATAGCATTGATTTTTAAACAGAACTTCCATGGAAATCAATGTGCTGCTGTGCTTAAAAAAATGGATAGAACATAAGAAAAGCTAAGTGTGTGTCTTCCACTATATAACATAACTCATTTTCTATTGCAAGATGTACCCTTAAATCTTCAATTTGTTTAAATTTAGAAGATCATGAAGTAAAATCCTCAATTTTTAGTTCATTTCAGCGTAGGAGTAATAAATACCTTTGTGCAGCCTCTGAAAGTAGAATGCTTTTCATATTTTCCTGCCATTTACTGTACCTCTACACTTATTGCACATTCACAGTTGCATGACAGTTCCTACCAACATAATGAGACCTATGGTTGGACTGAGACATTATTAGAGATTTCTCTGAACTGGTCAGACAGCATATTATTATAAAATAAGAAAAAAGTGTGCCATTTTTAACATGGCCAGTAAATAAAAGACAGCGCTCTCTGGATGCCTGCTGATGTGAAAGACTAGAAATATCCCAGTCTACGTGATTTATAATCGGCAAATAAGTATGAATAATACAGGTGAGATGAGCATCCTAAGAAGTTCAAATGTTTTCAAACGCAACAGTTCTCACCTGATGTCCTTTAGTTTCAAGGTGAACTGCAAAGGAATTGCTGGAAAAGATCAGATTTGAGCCCTCTTTTTACAACAATTAAAGAGTGTTTTGTTAAAAATTTGCAATAATCATTGAAATTAAACACCATCAAAGTGAGCAAATATGCAAATGAACAAATACCATAGGCAACAAAAAATTTCTGAAATTTGGGCTGTTCACACATTATTAAATATAAATCATCTCTCAATAATCATGGGTAGCAGTCTGCTTTCATTGTGCATTTGTAAGAGATCATGCACATGGAGTGTCCTCATACACCAGCACTATGGAACTAAAAAATAATAGTAATCATACAGTTTATAAACAGGAAAAAAGTATTTAAAGAAAGAGACTCAACCTTTAGAGATATAAAAATGACACAAAACTACATGGAAAAGTATTCAATTGGCAATACTGAAAGCTCAGAAAGGGAATTACCTATTATTATTACAGAGGTGGCTGCAACAGTAGCTGGGGGCTGCATGGCATCTCCTTATTCTCATATGAGGAGGAATGATGGTTTTATTACCTGTAAATGAGTCCCTGAGTATTTGGATAAAATGGTGTTGTGAATATTGTTCTTTTGAATTATAGGGAAATAGCAACTTCTTCCTCAACACAGTTATCCCTCAGTTTTTCACTCATTTCTTTGGTCTTAGAGCAAGTATCTGTGTCAGATTAAACCTGCCAAATACAGATGCTATTAAACAGAACCAAAAGCGTAGCTCAAAAGGAAAGAACATGTATTTCTAAATGCAGTGTATTAGTCTTCCCCTAAAGATTAGATAGTCCTTTCCATGTCTTTGATGTAGTTGATCAGTAGTTAATAAAATTTAGTCCTTTTTCTTAAAACATATTAAATAGAGCTGACAATGATTTCACTGATTCTTTGCTTGGCATTTTAGTCAGTTGTCTCCTAGGCATGAAAGTCAGGAGTGTTAAATGCTGATATGGTATCATGGGATTCATGATCAGAATTTTTGCTGCAGTGTAGCTCCTCATCCAGAACTGACATTACGCCCCACTCAGCAGTGTCAGGATCAGCTGCGGTATCATTATCTGTAACAGCAACAGCAGTGTCTTCTGGACATAAAAGTTTTCCCATTTACTCCTATGGATGTTTCTTATTCCTGATGCTTGCATAATTGTTCATTCCTTGTAATTGTTTCCCCAAGTACACTGGAAACATTAATATTAAACAGGAAAGATCTTTTTTTGATAATCTTACAGTGCCTGCAGTTCAAAGCCTCTGAGTTCAGTTTTCCAGATTGCTCAAGCAGCCTTGGACAAGGCACCTAATTCCTTTCTGTCCCATTTCTAATAAAAAAAAAATGTGGAAATCAGTGAATTTTCCCACCAGACAGTAGTGGTTAGAAGACAAGTTCTAAACTGGTTGTCAATTGCTCGGACATTATCTTATAGGAGGGCATAATTTTTCAGTCACTTCTCTGTTACTGTATCCACTTTGACTGACAAGTAATTGCAAAGCAATGCCAGTTTCTGTGTGCTGCTGTATCTCAGTGTCTGTCTAATGGTGATCACATCACTTGCATATATTTTTATTATGAGAAGGTGAAGAGAAAGTTTAGACCTCATGGTGATGGTCTAAACAGGCTAAAGTAGAATAGATCATTAGGGTCGGCTGCTATCAGGATACATTTTCTCAATTTTGCTCGCTTCCTGAAACACAGAGCAACTACAAGTGTGCTAACTTTCTTTTGAAAGTAGCTCACTGTGTTGAAACGCAAGTGTTCAAATTGCAGCACACTTGACCTCACTAAGATTCACTAGCAGATGTCGACAGATGGCACATGCGAACTTTAACCCTTCCACAATGTTTCTCTTTGCTTTGACAGTCTTTCATATGGGAAGTGTGTTATTAAGGCAACTGATGTTGTTGTTTTCTGTCTGTGTTTCATATGTCCTTGAGGAGCATATGTGTTTCATACTTCAGCACTCTGACGTTTGTGGCAAACATCTCGCTGTGTGATATGCTGTTTCTCCATGCTGAATGCTTGGTCCTGAGAAGCCTTTCTGCAAACAACAGGATGTCTCCAGCTGTTTGCTACCCATTTTTTAGTTAATAGAACAAGCTGTGCTTTCCATGCAGCTGTCTTAATTTCCCGCATGTTTGTTCTAGAAGTATCTGAAATATCTGGATTTTAAGTGTGGCTGACAACATGCTGTGAACATTCCTTGTATTGTGGAAAAAAAACAAAGATTTTCAGGTTGAGTGTGGGTGAAACATGTTATGAGATGAGATCAAACATCCTGGAGTGTATTCAATTCCACTGCTCCAAGTAGTGGGTGCTGAAGTAAAGGCCACTGGTTTAGTTGTAACCATTACATTACTTGGATCAATTAGAAGCTCCTTGGCAGGACGACTCATTTGTCTCCACATCAATAACAAATATTAAGGTAATCAGGGCACCAAGTCTGCAAAGGAATGATAAAGATGGTGAGGAAAATTGTTTTCTGTCATTTTTGAATGTGCTTATAGTCCTTAGGTGCAGTATTTTTTTTATATAATGCTCACCATATGATTTGATATTTCGCAATTGTTCAGCATAAGCCTTATAGATCTATTGAAGAATTTGGTTGATATGTAAAGGAATGAAAATGTCAGATTCAGTCATAAGATGGATTTTATTTTAAGTCACTATAGAAGGTGTTATCCTCCTTGTTGAAAGTGACTCCTGAAAAAATGGACTGTGAGCAGAATTGACTTTCCAAATGATGCTGTACTGCTGTTACTGCAAATGAATTCCAAGAATGGGATGCAGAGTGTCCCCACTGATAGTCAAGAAGGTGGTCATTTACCATAGTAACATTACTGCTTCAGTACAGGTCTTAGTACATGGTGGTTTTTCCAGTAACGCCTTTGTTACATATAAAGTTTTATTTTTATTCCAGAAGTAGTTTACATTCTTTTCCTCCTTATTCATGGAATACATAGCAGATGACAAAGTTTGAAGAGCTCAAGCTTTAAGGAAAGATGTGTTGTTAAAGAATGAGATGGTATACACTTTGCCCAATGCTATGTGTTTATACTCATTTATGATGAAATCACATTTTAGTTTGAGCTGTTAACATTTTTGTCAAGTATTCATTTTTATGTATTTGGATGGAATGTAACCTGGTCACAGACTTCTATGCTTGAATTTAAATGAACAAACAGTATTTCTTTGGTGACCTATTGGGTCTTGTATACTGAGGAGGATCCACATTTCAGAACTCTATGATAACCACTGGTTGTAGTACCTGATGATAAATTGTTTCCTCTCACAATAAACAACAGGAATAAGTTATTTATACTTTCAAGAACTTTAGCTCCTTGATAAATATTGCAGCTAATGAAAAAAAAATTCTCTAAATATGTATTGACTATATTGGGAGAAGTTTATGGAGCACAATGGCGAATCTCTGCACTGCTGCATCCCATACTTCCTATTTTTCATAGCAACTTCTCAAAAATATTTTTTCTTTCAAAATTTTAATTTTATAACAAAGCTTTTCCCATTTTGAATATATTTCAAAGGTATATTGTCCACAAGGACATCAACTAAGATTATTTTACCTTCTTAATAGATATATTTGATATATTCTGCCCAGGGAAGTGATGGAGTCCTCATCCCTGGATGAGTTGAACAAACAAGCACTTAAGGCCATGGTCTAAGGATTAGGGAGATACTGGGGTGAGGAATGTACGTGATGACCCTGGAGGTCCTTTCCAGCCATGATGATCCTATGATTCTATTCTATGAAATAAGGTGTGTGTTTTTATTAGCAATATCTTTGTATGGTAAATTGTTTTCTTCAGATGAAAGATTTTTTGAGACATCAACAGGATCTTTTGCTTTGCATTGGAAAGCCCTACCACACCTCAAGACAGTATAAGAGGAAAGTCGTATTTCTTATGGAAATGTATTCTTCTGTATTGGAAATGTGTTCTAATGTATTTCTTAAGTGGTTTTATATCTATTTTATGTATAAAACTGTCTATTTTACTCCAGCTGTGGTATCTGGTTCTCAAAACGTTCGGTGCATCTAAACTATCTCAGCAACAAGGTTTGGCCCTGTAATAGGGTTTCTTGTCACAAAAAAAAACTCTGACATTTGAACGAAAACTGTCTCACAGAGAAACATAACTAGGGTATAAAAAATACACTTCACTGGCAGGGCAGTCACAGCTTTTACATAGGCAGGTAGCATGGCAAGATGCAAACCTGTGGAAGAATACCCTGAGAACACATGAGGACTTCAGTACTTCTTTGGTATTACTCCACTTCTATTGTTTGCTGAATGTCTACACAGAAAGAAGTTATTTTAACAGCTCATGATGTTAACTATTCATCTTATACTGGACTCTCCAGTACAGTCCTTTTTCAAGAAATGTCTTTGGGGTGATTCTAGATCAGTTTCTTAAGGTAAAGAGAAGCTGTACAGAGAACTGCTTAAGCAGAGAATCAATGTCTGGTGCATTTTGATGCATGCTTGTGTTTTATATTAGTTTTCTATATAATTTTATTAGAAGAATTTCTTCACCATTTCCTTCAAATATAATTTGCAATCATGAGAAAAGCTTGCTGTAATGCATTGGCGATGCCTTCAGCCCCCAGGAAATTAGCTGTGTGTATATGTGTGTGTGTGTATGTGTATCTATAGCTACATCTATATCCATATCTAACCCCCATATGTTACATATATTTATATTATATATGCATACACAAATATACACTTCTCTCTACATAAATGCATGCATTCGTTGGTGATGCTTGGTAGTAATTAGCTTCATAAATCTGAGGGTTTTTTTCCTACTACTGTGCAATGACACAATAAAACATTTGAATAAATTATAGACAAAATCCTTCTGTTGTCTAATATTTGACTTAGAGTTTCTGTAACCTGCTGTTTATTAAGACATACGGTACAATTAGAAGCTCTAAACACTTACAAGGATCTGTTGCCTGGGGGAGTATGTACCCAGCATCTCCGTTAAGCAATTTAAGTATTGTTAGTGTCAGTTTTACCTTCCATTTTTTTCACCTTCATTTCCTGTTCTAAGTACACACTGTACATCCCTCTGTGTATTACATGATAGCGGATAAAGCAAAATTGCCAGCGAGCAGCATAGTTTATTTGAAACTACATTTTGTCACCAGCAATTTTCCTTCCCCTGTTGTATAACTGCATCCTTCTGGCCATGGACAAAGGTCAGATGTTCAGAGTAATTTTATTAGATCTATCAACAGCCTTTGATACCTCACAAATGAGAGATTGTTGACCCACCCGCTGCTGGTGCTTTGTGCTTTCTCTTGTGGATAGTTTAGTTTAATGTGTTGCTTACTTCTTCTGTGTATTGTAGACTCAGATGTTAGGATGACTGGGTTTATAAAGCTCATTAAAGGCAAAATATTTTTATCTGGGCAGCACACTATTTCTGTGTACAGATACTTGTCTCTGTTGTGTAAAGTATGGGGAAATCAGAGTTGTACAATGCAAAACTGATAGTAGAAGAGACTCTTTGAATTTTTTTTCTTTGATAACAGAATGTCTCATTTGAGTTCCTCTGACAGAAAAACCAAATATAAAGGTCACTTGTGTAGCAACTTCACAGACGCTAAACTCTAATACCAGTACTACAGTCTAGTTATTTTAGGATGGTATTTGGTGTCATGGTTAGTCTTTTCCTTGTTTCCATAAGGTATTTTTGTAGAGACTTTGAAGCAGCTATTATGATCCTGTTTAAACTTATTTGTATATATTCTTTTTTTCTGTGGTTTATTAATCAAGCAGTTCTTACTGTTAATGGTTAGAGAAATTTCTTTGCATTAAAGCCCAAGTGTGCAAGAACAATTTCCCCCAACCTGCTATATTTCTCTTTTCTACTTAAATCTGAGCACAGATGAAATGCCTCATATCTAATACAATTCATGTTAAGAGTAGGATATTAAATTCATGTTGACAGATCTGAAGGAACCACAACCACAAGGCAAAGGACTTAATGCATTTTAAGTTAACCAGCATAATCTGTAACCCATATTTTGTGTTTATGAATGTTGTATTGCAGTGTATAAGGTCTAGATAGTTTTTCTGTCAGACTGATATTTTTGGCTGTTTGATCCTACAGTAAAAAGTCTTGTCATCTGGGGTTCGGTGCGTTCTAAAAGTTTGGATACTTCAGAAGTATTTCAGGTGTTGGTTCTCTGCCAATGCACATGCTTGGATTTATTTTACATGGAAGACAAAACTTGGGAGCAGACAGATGGAAAAGAAGAAAGGTTCACTTGCTTGTACCTCAGTGCAAAATGTACTCAGGAAAAAGCTGGAAGGAGACCTGTCTGAGACCTGTGAGCATCTTTGGACCATGTGACACAGGAACCAGTGCCAGAGTCCTTAAAGTGATTTATAAGTCAGTCACCCATGTATAAACACCATAAAACCATGCTCTGAAGCTGTCTGGGTGTACATATAAGCACCCAGTACAGCCCAGCTGCACTCTTCACTTGTAATGAAGTAAGCCCTTTTCAAAGATCAAATGCATTTAAAACAAGAAACACCTTAATATTGAAAGTGCTAAAGTAGCATTTCATTTAGCACAAAAGAAATTAGCTAGTCAGGAATGCATTAATGATCTGGCCTGCTCAGGTTTTAACCTTGCAGTTATGGAACAACCGAAGAGATTGGAAAGTGTTAGGCATGTTGGCTTCCTTGGATCCATATACTGAAGAAATGGAAAAACAATAGAAGGGGAAAAAAGTCTTTTTTTTTTTTCTTTTCTTCTTTTAGATTAATTTCAAGCCACTTGAAAGAATAAAAAGCACTAGAAGCCCCATAACACTAAAATCTTCAGCCTGCTGAAATTGGCAACTGCATCTCAGCGTCTGCTGAGTGAGCTGACACACCCAAAGCATTAGATTATCTCACAGTGATCACACGCCCTGTTGTGTTTTGGTTTGCACTTAATGCAGTCGCTTGGTGACATTTAAATGAGGAGTAATTATCAACATTTTTCATACACAACTGTTCCAGAATCTAATTCCTATGCATATTCATGTTGAAACTGGTTTACATACAGAGTCATCACTGGAGTCATTGTGATTAAAAACTATGCCACAGTTATTATACTGATTAGGCACCCATTAGACACACATCCATTATACAGTAATGCTTGATTCTTCATAAGTATTTCTTCTTCTTCATTCATATTTATTTTTCAGCATGGTATTTGATTAAATTTATACAGGAAACAGACTTGTGAACTTTTAGAATATGAATTTGCTTTATTTGTGTTCCTTATATACAATATATGTTTTAGCTGCTGCTTCTTGCTGGTTTTCAAGTCGATAAAATAAATTCAGCTATTTAAGTTTGAAAAAGTAGAGCACTATGTTTTTTTCTAAGCTGGAGCATGCCACCCTTTCAAATTGTTTCTACCTTTGAGCAAAATCACTGCATATTGAATGAAATACAATTTTTTTTTTTTTGCATAACAGAATTCTTTGCAATTGATAAAAAAATAAATCAGCGAAATGACAATTTTTCATCTTAAAACTTGTATGAATCATGAGGCCTAGATGCATAGTTTAATAACACAATGCTGCAACTTTAACAAGGACTACATTTGTCTTTAAGTCCACATGATAGTGAAAGCTTAATATGAAAAACTTTTGTCTAGCACAAGTGATTTGAAGATGTTTTGCTCCATGCATGTGAACTCAGCAGGTGATTCTTGCCTATCTTTGATGTCAAACAGCACAAAACTTCAGTGAGTAGTAGCTTCAGAAATGCAATAGACATAGCTGAGTCTTCATATGAAGCTCATGCTTGAACTACATCAGAAGAACTGACATCTATTATGGTGAGCAAAGACAAGTGTTTGAAAAGAGATTCAAACAGAAGTGTCAGAATTTACAGTGCATAGTTTTATATAAGTTGATTTTAACCAAGCATATCTCTATGAACTCTGCAGGATAGAAAAGAAATTTCAAAAGGCAGAGAAATTGTTGTCATCTAAGGGCATGGAATGTTTTAATAGCTTAAGGAAGAACATTTCTGAAAGGTTATATGGTGATCCATTTACTTTGACTGAGTAATAAGGCTCATCATTGTCACGGTGAAGTTTTTAACCCTTAGAACAATGGAAATGTTTCAAATGCTTTGATAGAATTAAAAAGCCGAGAGTAATTGGCTGTTGCAAAAAAAAACATTTCTGAGATTTTTACTGTCTTCAAATACATATTTCACATTAAGAGATATGAATAAATCAAATGCATTTTTTCAGTCACCTTATGTCTGACCCAGAGTTTCCTGCCTCAGTCTAGACATACCTTAGGATAAGGGCAGGCACTTACCATTTTTAAGGGGAGAGCATGTAGACAAGAGTTCCATTAAACACCATTAAATTTGTTTATGATTCTTCTGCCATTTATTAGTTTTCTTTCCCCATCCTCAATACATACATCCCTGCATGCATTACAAGGCGAGGAAAAAGAAAAATCCTTTGTGGGAGTGTAGTTTGTTTGAAACTGTGTCCTACAGGCTTACTTACAGCAGTGCTCTGAAAGTATCCCCAAGGAGTCCAGTGTCACAAACCAACCTAATTGTTCTTCTTCAAATGCTGCTTCTTTCGTTAACAACTGGAGGGGAAAAAAAGGGAAAAGAATAATAATAAAAAGAGGCAGAACTCCTTGGCTGAAGCACACATAGCTAGAAAGTAATGAATTTTCTAGGTGGTAATCAATATGTAGGAATGTGGCATTGTTTTTAGGTTTTCTTAATTTGCAAGTAAGACACATGGGGAGATAGTTGATTAATTATTATACTCTAAAGTTTAATGACCTATTTTTTATTAATTTCCCTAGTTTCATTAGGCTTATAAAATCTCTAGCTTTTAGGGAAAAAGAAGACCAATCGAGTTGAACTTTGTCTTCACTTTTGACTATAGGTCTTTACAAGGTAATTTGTTTAAGGCAGTGAACTGTACTATATTCAGATGCTGAACTCCTCGCATTAAAAGAGCTCATGATTTAATTATAGCACAGATAGGTTAGTCCATACTACTTTCCTTAAAACATTTTAAGAAACTATGAAGACATGGTTGGACAGCTGTAGATACATGGAAATGATTATTGTGTCTCTTCTACTTGGAAAGCCATTTAAAGGTATCTCATGTTATATTGAGAGAGACATTGAGTTCCTTCCTGGCAAGTACAACTTAGATGAAGAATTGAGTTCGTTTTTAACTATAACATACATTTTTCTTCTTGTCTTTTTCTTTTGCTTATATGAAAATGTAACTTAAGGTACAATAAATACTTTTTAACTATTCTGTACCTAAATAATCCAGTTTTATCTAGCTTCCAAAATGATGTGTATTAATTAGAATCTTTGTTTTAGAATGTGCTATTAAATAAATTTAGATCAAAATACAAATCCATACTGAGAAAGTAGTATCTTGCCCCTTTTCACATGTGGCTAAATAATCCTTACAATGTTTCCTTAATAATTTAGATGGTGCAAAATAATTTTTGAAATGGTTTGAGCCCATCCTGTTCTGTTACTAAATGATGTTACATTTTATTGCAGGGTTCCTCTTAGCTATATCTAGCTTCAAACCCTGAGAAGATTTGTAGAAAGTGCCAAACAGGTCTTTTGACAGAGGCTTAAGATAAAAACCATCACAGAATTCCCTCTCTCTTTTTTTTTTAGCTCTGAGAAGTGCCACCAAAAAAACCCACAAAGTAACTCCACAGAGTAATTTAAAAAAAAAAAAGTCAAAATTTATGTAGATCTCAAATCTAATTTATGTAGTCTGTACAGTTTCAGTTCCGGCTTAAGTCATGCAGTCTTGAGGAGTAATAAATTGTTTCTACATTTAGGTAGCGATATGAGTGTCTTTAGGCAAAGAAGGTTTTTCTATTCCTTTTCAGAGAAGTATGAAGTGCAATCACATCCTTACTTTGTGGCTTACTTTTGCCTAGAAGAACACAATTCACTTTTGGGAGATGTTCTCTTCCTAGAAAATATAAGGTTGGCTTATTTGAAGTCATATCAGCTTAAAAATTTTAGTCAGGAATTCTGTTTTGGGGCCAAATTCACAAAACTGCTGGAAGATTATCTGCTTTGTACCCAAGTCCTAAGCTGATCAGTTTCTGAATAGTTCCAGGAAAACTCTGATCAGTCCCTTCCTTTTTTCCAAGTTGGAGAAGTTTCTTGTCTCCTGGTCTTTCCCTTCCTTGAAACAAATATTTCATACCACATGGGAGAGTCATGAGATTAATTTGGCCCATGTATACATATTCATAAATAGTGTGCTTAGAGAAAGAATGATCACTCTGACGCTGCTTCTGTGCCCTTTGGTTTTTGGCACATTTGGTGCAGAGGCTGAATGCAATGTACCATTTAAATATTTTTCTTTATAAAGTGGAAGAACACACAGGTGTGCAGCAGTGGATAGCTTTACTGCCTCCATTCATGAAATATATTTTACTTCTATCAGGATATATTTGAGAACTTGTTAGGCTGCCTAAAATTCAACAGATGATGCATAATGATGCATGTCTTTGTGGTCATGGTATTAGTACTTTCTAGAAATTCCTTCTTCCCTAGAAACCTTCCTTGGGGAGAAAATTCCCCAGTGTGGATTTGAAATACTGCTTTTACTGGTATTCTAGAATTTTCTAGAATTATGAGGCTATGACCTACTTATTGCTGCCTGGCAGATGCCTGGGTGACAACATATCTTGCAAGGGGACACTGTACTTCTGTTTAGAAGGTGCATGACTAGACAGCACATCATTAACAGAATTCAGGTCAGTGTCCTGGATTCAGGCAAACAAAGGAATTCGAACACCTTCAATTACAGAAACTTCAAGGATAAAAACTATGTATTTTAAAATGAAGTGTTCACATTTCACTATTAGTCTTCTTTTCTCTTTTAGTTTTATTAAAAATGGTAACAGGGTAATGACTACTTATAACGGAAGACCTATAAAAATCCTTCTGACAGCTGTATGAATAGCAAAACTATTTGACTCACTATATTTGCAATGAATACGAAGTGAATCAGTAATGAAGCAAACCTTAGAAAAAAACCTGCAAACAAGAATGCTCAGCTTAATCCACATTGGGACAAATAATTAAAAAAATTCTGGAACAATTCTTCATAAAATCAACGAGGAATTTTGCTTTTCAATTTTATAAAAGCTGGATCACGATAGTCTCAATCATCTATGACGGTACTTTATTCTGGAAACCCATTGCAAACTTTTATTTCACAGAATTTAACTGAATTTATAGAGAGAAAAGATGTTAAAAGGTCAACAAAGATTGATCGATGTAGGAGATCGGTTTTTCTCTGCATATAGAATGGCAGTGATCTCCAAGATTGTGTCTAGAACAGAAAAGCATTTAAAATATGTTACGCAAAAATATACTGAATGAAACATTTAGAAAATCTAGCTACAAAATTAAAAGTACTATTGACAGTTGAAATAAAACACAAACTAAGTTATGAATATGCAAATTAACAAGAAGGGTGGGAGGTTTATTGAGCCCTTAATCTTAGAATCATAGAATCACTAGGGATTGGCTGAGGGAAGTGAGGCTGTTGAACGTGGAGAAGACTCCAGGGGTACCTTATAGCATGCTTCCAGTATTTGAAGGGACACTGCAGGAAGGCTGAAGAGGAATTGTTTAGAGGGCCTCTAGTGACAGGACAAAGGGGAATGGCTTCAAGCTAAAAGATTTAGATTAGATTTTGGGAAGAAATGACTCACTGTGAGGGTGGTGAGGCACTGGAACAGGTTGCCCGGAAAAGTTGTGGATGCCCCCTCCCTGCAAGTGTTCAAGGCCAGTTGGAGGTGGCCTTGGACAACCTGGTCTAGTGAGAGATGACCTTGCCTATGGCAGTGGGGTTGGAACTCGATGATCTCTGAGGTCCCTTCCAATCTAATATAACCTATGATTCTATGACACCATAGCTGTTACCTGTCAGGTTTAAAGTACATGGTTATGCTCAAGTCATCTATTAACATTTTAAAGGATCTGTATAAAGAGTGAGAAAATGTCACTCTTTCTTGGCAAAAGCCTGCTAACTAGGAAAGAACCAAATAAGAGACTTTTAAAAATCAGGTTATATCTTTATACTTATATAAAGGTTATATCTATATATAGGTTATATCTATATAGATATAAGTTATATCTTTAAAACCATAACTGACTTTTTGTGGTCACTTGATTTTTGCCCTAATTACCAAGTCATGGCACTTGTTTAGATATGCTAAGTATAATAAAAATCAAAAGAGAAGCTACTTTTCATGCACAAATGTCAATGTTCACAAAAGAAAATTTCAGTTTCTTTTTAATATTGAAAAAACTATACGTATTAATGAAGAACATTTATTAGCAGAACAAAATGCTTGCTTCAGTTATTTGTTAACGTGAAGCCAAACCAAACAGGCTTTCTTTTCAGTACTTCCACAGCATTACAGCAGAATTTACAGGTTTTATTTTAAATAGAACAGTTATTCCACCACTAAAGCATTTCATATATTTGACCAAAGCAAAAAAAACCAAAAACCAGTAAGTTTTTAAATAGTTGAAAACTGTAGTTTACCATGGAAGTTTCATTACTTATTTAGCAATGAAGATGAACAACTTATTATAGTTTAACATGTAGAATGAACCTCCATGTATCTGTGGCAAATACAGGATTTGTTGCCTCCAGGGTTTGGCATTTCTAGATAAAAAAGAATCAATGTCATTATACAGTGTCTCTCTAGAGCATCATAATTATTCTGCATGCATACAATATTTATTTAAAACTTAAAATTAAACTTCAAGAGGTGGTCATTTGAAAGCCAGCAGTAAGTGAACGGATCCCGTTTTCATAAAAAAGAGAATATTTCTTCTAAAAGTTAAGAAGTAGATCAAAACGGTCTTTCCAGTAACTGACACTTTAGTCATACAGATGCTTTTTATGTGTCAGATTTATTAATAAAGAAGGTCCATGGGAATGAAGAGAAGAAAATCTTGAGGATGTGACTGTCAGTTTTTGATATGTCAGGTATAATTTTGTAACTGATTTTTGGATAGCAGTACACACACAGCATTGTACTGATGTTTGTGTACTTCTTTGTACTTTTCATTTGTGATGACTGAGAAAGAAGACGAGGCGGAGATGTTTTGATACAGGATTGAAACTTGAAACTGCAGTCCTTCAATTTGAACAGCATTCCTTTTTCATCTTTCTTTTCATGTTACCTTTTTAACTTTTGCCACTGATGTAAAGAAAAAAGAAAATTTGAAAAGATGCCAGGTGTTGGTTCTTATCTAGGTGAAAGATCACAGAAACCAAGAGTGAAATATAGTTTTATTTTGTTGCTGTGACAGAATTATGAGACAGATCAAATAGTTGTCAATAGCAAATGTTTGTTCTCCTAAAACCAACATAATTTAAACCATGACATCTCTTCTTGTTTCTCACAGAAAATATGCGTGTTATTATAATTAGCTGGAAGTGGAATGTGTTGCTACTGCCATCCTGCAAACAATAGTATCTTCTTTGGCTACTCTTTGTGTACATTGGTGGTATTTTTTACGTATCAAAATGCATACAGCAAAGAACCGCAAAAGAATGTCACAGTGCATCAGCTGAAGAAAAGGAGCTGAATGAAGAGATCATCATTTTTCTTTTTTTTAAGCTATTCCCCTTACAGGGTATGTTATATTAGAAAAAGCTAAAGCTGAGAAGTCCTTACTCTTAACAAATTTCTGTCAGTTACCAGTACAATTTTCTTCAATTGTAAGTGTGATTATAAACAATCATGCATTTGTTAAATGAAAATAAAGGATGCTATTTCAGTACATAAATAGAATTACTCAGGTTTTCTAAGGTTTTATTGTTTCAAGTCTTAAACAGAGGCAAAGGCCAGCACCGTACCAATTCTAGTGACCTGAAATCTGCTCCTTGATCTGTAAGCAAGAACAGCGTGAGTACAAAATATTTTCCTCTCATTAGCAATTACTGTTGTAATTAATGATTGGATGCAGTGAAACTGTTTGCTATGGTACATCCAAACAGTTATCTCTGTGCTTATTCTTTATGGCCTAATTCTTCAGTTTCCTATGCACCTTGCACAGAAATTATCCTTTTTAATAGCTTACGAGAATCTCTTCCCTATAAAAGGTGATAAACATATTTTAGAGTTGAGGGATTTTACAGTTTTCTTGGTTCCTAAGCCTCTTACTGCTTAACCCTCAAAGTCTTCCCAGCTCTCCACACAGTGGTGCTTCAAACATATCTATTTTTGTAAACATCAGTCAGAGCCTGGCTGCCCTGTCTACTTAAGAAAAGTCAAAGTTCATGCACTCATTTGTCCATTCCTTTCTTTCTTGTAAGATAGAGCAGTGTATTAATTCACTTCAGTCTCCTGACATATGAGGTATTCTGTTCCTTTCATAGGGTTCTATCAGCTAAGCAGAGACAAACAAACAGGGTGTCTTGGAAATGTCTTTAAATTGCACCACGCTACTGCCATGTCTCCTCAGAATAATCTGTTTCAATACTGAAGAATTAGGCTTGAATGTAGACAATTATTTTTCTGTACAAAGGTGTAGGCTATGCTTACAGTTTCATCAGTTGCAGAAACTAAGAGCATCATGAGCTCCCACTCAACCTACAGAACTGACATAACAGATATTAAATCATGAGATGGAGCAGCACTTACAAATTTACAACATGTATCATTGAAAACAAAAGCCACTCAGCCTTCAAACATGTGCAGGATTTCTCCATAAGCTCAGCCTTCCCTGCTTCCTTCCAGAGCTACTGGCAGAGCTTGCCATTCACCAGGGAAATCCTCTGGGCTGGCTGCTCTTTTCCATGCCTCCCTGAAGGACACACGGCCAATCAAAGCTGATCTGTGCTTCATGCTCTTCATCTGATGAGAGCTCTTATTCATTCTTGAATGGTTACTAGCACATTTTCCCATTTTTAGGAGCCTAAATGCCTTTTCCAGCTTAGCCTTGACTTTATTTCAAGATTATTTACAGTCTCTGGCAGTGGTGTACATGAGTGAGTAAGGAAGTGCCCAATTTGTGTCGTCACATGCAAAATTAGTTTCTTTTGGCTCTGAGGGAAGAAAAGTCCCATGAATTCTGGCTCTCTGCTTTCTCCCTCTTCCTTCAGCTACTTCAAAATTTTCCTGGCTATCTGTCCTAGCCTGAGATGGGCTTTCCAGCCTGCTGAAGAGGAATATTTGAGACTACAGCCATGCCTGCCCTTGTGTTTGGTGTGGGGACACATGAGCATCTGCCAGAAGCAGCAGGGGCTGCAGTAACCTCTTGTAATTTAATTCACTGAAAGCAATTAGAACCCCTTCTTGCTCTTCTGATGTATAAAGGGTGATTGCAGAGACTGCACAACACAACCCCCAAGAGCACCTGTTTGCATGAAGAAATGTGCAGAGGGTAGGAATGTAATATAGCTGAAGGAGAAGGAAAATCCTTTATGGATTCGGCTCCTGTTGTCTCTTAGGGCATAGTAGATGCTCAGCAGAGGTTTATGCCTCTGAACATCTCCCAGGTGAATAAGCATAACTGAAGATGTGAAAAACAAAGCAAATCCTAAGCCAAAGTAATTGCAAAGATACCTTGGAACAATTTTCAAACTCTTTGAAGTGTTTCAGGAAATATTAATTTCTTACCTGGAAAGGAATGCTGGCTTGCTATTTGAATGAAAACAGAACTTCTTCCTTTAATTGCAACATTGTCCTTAGAATATACAGGTCTGTGTGTGTTGGCAGTTGCCTTGCTGACATCTCCTCCAGTCAGCAGCTGCACATACCAGCCAGCTCTCTTTTGTGCCAATCTGGTGGTGAGTGGTGCAGAAATATTTTAATTAACGTTGAACTTCTTAAAGTTGAAGTGAAAACAATTACAACTCAATTTTACTTTGCCTCCTCACTTTCACCACTTTCATTCTCTCTTCCTCCTCCCTCTCCATTAGAGGGCTTCATTTCACAGACTATGAATTATAATCTAATTATTATATTTTAAAAAGGCAGATGAGGCATTGTTTCTTCACCCTTCAGTTAAAAAGCTTTGAACGACAAAGAAAAAGACTTGTTCCTTCTTTAGTGCCAGAAGCATAGAGCCATTTCCATCACAGATATCTTGTTCTTCCCCANGGGGGGGTTTTTCTGTACAGAAGGGATCCGATCTTTCCCTTTCCAACTGTTTGCGCACCAGTCTCGATGAAAGTTCACAACACACATCACATGTACGTTGGCTATGTAAGTGAAGTGATCTGTAGCACAGCTAATTAGACCTAAATTCTTGATTTACTATTTATAAAACAAAATTGATTATTACTTCATCAACAACATTTAAAGCATCATTAAGAGAGGTCTGCTCCAGCAGCCTCAGGTTAAATTTTTTAACAAGCACTTTAGTTGCTAATCTGTGTTATTGCCAACATATGTAAACTTCCTCATGCTAATTGCATTCAGCTGTGAATCAAACAATGTCTAATTCTCTTCAGGATTAATTATGCACATGTGCTGCCTGCATTCCTAAACATGGTTCTCATAAATAATAAGAGATATATCTAGGCAGATGGGATTTTTCCAACTAAATGATCTGTTTATCATGAATAAAACAATTGACATACACTAGACTCCTAACACAAAGTCATCACAACTTTCCCATGTTTTTAATCATAAATAATTGCTGCGACAGTTGTTTGTGTGAACACAGTTTTCTACAGCCAAGCACTGAAAGGCATGTCCTTGGCTGAGCATCATTACATTTGTATGTACCATAGGCTTTATTTTTTTTACCCTTTTTTTGTTTGGAAGGCGGAAAAGAGAGGTTTATATTATGTACTGTGTACTGCTTTGGTCCCCACTATGAAAAAGATGTGGCTGGAAAGGGTACTGAGAAGGGCTGTGAGGACGACCAGAGAGCTGGAAGACCTGCCATATGAAGAAAGGCTGAGAAACCTGGACATGTTCAGCTTTGAGAAGAGAAGAGAAGGCTTAGGGGGGACCTTATCACCATGTACCAGTACCTAAAGGGCAGCTACCATGAAGACCATGACTCCCTTTTTACAAGGAGCCATATGGAAAAGACATGGGGTAATGGGTGTAAGTTCATCCTGGGGAGATTCTGAGTGGAGTCCAGGAAAATATTCTTCACCATTAGAACAATTAAATGTTGGAAAAATCTCCCAAGGGAAGTGGTCGATTACCCTACATTGGACAGTTTTAAGACCCAGCTTAACAGGCTGCTGAGACATCTAATTTAAACTATATTTTTACCTTGATAGCTTGGACTAGATGATTCTTGATGTACCTTCCAACCTGGTATTCTGTGACTCTATGATTCTATGTCTTTGATAGATGAACTGAATGTGGAAGTTTGGTAAGCCCTGAGGGAATCTTATTTAAGTACAGGGCAGAAAAAACTGCTGAAGTGTTATGCATTCTGCTTGCTTTGAGAAGAAGCAATGAGTTTCTAGTACTCGAGAGCCAACCTTGGAAGTATATTTCTTTAGATTTTGTTTTTATTAGTGTGAAGGGCTGGCAACAAATTGAATTGGTACAATTAACAGGAAAAGTAACTTTCAGTGCTGAGCACATGACAAGTAGAAATGCCTTTTTTAAATTCCATTTGACAGTAACAGAAGAAATTTTGTGTCTAAAACCATAAAAATTAACGATTTTCTGTAATTACTTTTAGCAAAGATGCCTTCTTGTAAAGAAAATTTAGCATGTGGGTTCTGTGAGCAACACCATACCATGTCTTTTTGTAGGTCTTGGTTTCTACTGGAAGAGACTCACATGGAAAATGCATCAGAATAAATAGAACCTGGTACTAATAGAGGCCTATAAAACTATACCATTCAATCATACATTATTGTACCCATTATTTTCAGTACTGCAGCGGAATATTTTCATTTGCCCTGACTGCCTATGTTGATTTGAATTTTGAACCAAGTCATTAACTGTTTTTTTTCTAAAACAAAAATCAGAATAGCATAGCTTTTAAGAAAGGTTTGTCACTAATAGTTTAGCTGAAATATTTCAGCATCACAATAGATAGAACAGACTTAACCCCCCTAAAACTTATTTTCCAGGTGCCAGTTGGTGATGTGAGAAAGTAGTTGAGCACCGGTGCCTCATTCAGCACCTCATTTCTCTGTTGAGTCTAGCAAGAGAGGTTATCAGGTGGTATAGTGTTTTTAATAATAATAACATCTGTCCTCTAGTCACTATACCAAGACCATCACCTAATTCCATAAGGCCATCAAAACCTCAGTTGGTTATCAGTGATGACCTTTGCTGAATTTCAGCTGGCGACATAGAGATGAAAAGCTCTGCTTTCAATTACTTGTCAGTGAGTCAGCCTGCCCTTTGCTCAGTTTGGGCAAGATAAAACTCGATGAAGCTATGCCTTATCTGTGTTACAGCAAAATTCAAAAGCTACAAAAAACTTGATAATCTGAAAAACATATTTTAAATATCGTGAACAGCTTTTTTACAAAAAAAAAGAGACATTTTCTGTTCTTTGAAAACAGATTATTCATGGTAACAGCATGTTGCTGAAAGAATAAAAGCAACAGAAGAGCTGAGAGAACTGAAGCACCCAGCAGCTTCTCAGCAGTAGATGATGAAAAATACATTTAACAGTGTAAGGTGCTGTTCTAGAGTGTGAGAGACAAGAACACATGAGTAAGATTTGGCCATTGGGTGACAGTACACTTTCCAGGGTAGATTTTCTTGAATGGTTTGGGGTTTTTTACCAGCCTAGGAGCTATAGTCATTTAAGCCAGTTGCAAACAGCTCAGATTCTCATATTTTTGTTTACAAGACTATATTTCGAGAGTTGAGCCCCACGATTGTATTAAATGTGATTTGAGCTTTCAAGTGAAGGTGGGTTTCATTTTCATTTCTAAATGTTACAGAAGAACAGAATGAATGAAGTCATCATACTTAACCAGTTCATCACAGTACATCTGGAAGATACTGGCTCTTTGGAGATGGTTTGACCTGCTTGCTGCTGGGCTGCTTCACAATCTCCTGACCTCTCCTAGGCAGACTGTCTACAGCCTCTGGTCTTATTTTGGATGGGGAAATACAGCTCCAGAGAGCATGAGTGACACTCCTTCACTGTACAGAGAAGAAACAAAGTAGGATGATGGGCAAAAAGTACCACATTGTTTATCAGTCAACACTAGTGCACTTAGACTATGCCTATGCTGCTAAACAAAACAGGACAGGGAAGACAGGGAGACTCTGGATGGCTGGTCATGGATTCTCTTTGAGTGTCATGGGTTGTTAGCCCATGCTCTGTGACTGTGACTGCTTGGGATGAATCTTGGCTGTTCCCTGGGCTGTGTGGATGAAAAGACACCAGTATCAGCACTCTCCATCAGTAGGTATCCACTTCAGCTGCATCTGGCTTTTGTTTCCTCCAAATGCTTCTACATGCCTTTATGTTGTGCTCCACAGGATGAAGGTGCATGGGCTGCCTCACACCCTATAAAAGTTTTCAGATGATCCAAGCTGAAAAAAAATACCAACAATTATGTTTTAGGACAAGAAAAGCAATACATGAAAGTGAGTGGAGGCCCAAACTGTCTTAATCTTCACTGTGATTTCATCTGCTCTTTCTCCCACAGAAGCTGTAAATAAAGCCAAGATAACAAAAAGACAATTCCAAGTCTCATTTGTTCTAAACAATAGGGCTCCTAGAAAGACATTTTCACCTTATAGTGGCTGTTATTCCTGTCAGTTGTGAATATATTGTTGTCTGATGCTTTTTTTGATTCCTCAGTGGTGATTGAAACACATCATATACAAAGAAGAAACTCTGTACTGAGAAGAAGGACTTGAATTGTTTTAAGAGGAATGTTTTCTGAGTGAATGAGGGTGGAAGAACATGTGTTTTGTCTCTTCACATTGCAAAACACATTCTGAAGACTATAGTAGGGTGTTAAAAGGTGCAGAATTTTCATCAGGGTGCTTCGTTTGTGCAGTGCTGGTATTTCTTAGCTGTGTGCATAAAAGACCATAATAGACCTCTTGGTTAAAACTTTGACCTTTAGTAGTCTTGTTAGTGACACAAATGTTTTGGTTTCCTTGCTGGCAAAACAAGTCACAGTGCTTTACTCTTCACTTAAAAATCACTACCAGATTCTTCAGCCATTTTTTGCATAAAATCAGAGTAACATGCTAGGCCTTCTTACATTGCTACATTTCTTTAAATCAAAGAAAAGAAAAAATGGTAGGCTGCTGTAAGCTAATTTTTATGTTCCACTCATTTGGTATTTACCATTTTTCAATGCTTTGCAGACAGGTCTATTTTGTGGTTACAGCTTCTGATTCCAAGCTCAAAATTTGGGATTTTTATTTTATTTTATTTTTTGTGAAGAACATCTTGTAGCTTTTGCCAGCACATGCATCTAAGAGTGTTCCCACACTTTGTCCATTTAAATACCAAATGAAACCTTGATTTGGAATGACATCTTATACAAGAGATGAGTAGCTTTAGAGAAAGACTGTAACGTAGCTGCCATCCTTCATACCATGGCCTGCTCTGCACAGTCTGCTGAAGCACACGTTTGCGAATCCTCAATAACATGCTCACAGTTTCTTCAGTGAAATGGTTTGGATGGTACTCCCAAACTGATTAGGTCACCATTATGGACATTAACACAAACACTTGAGTGTTTGCAAAGGGCAATAACAGGGCCCGTTTGGATGCTAATAAGAAAAGCCATGTTAGAAAGGATAGCATTGCTTGCAAATTTATTTCTTTTGTAGAGTTGAGATGTTTCTAGCAATTAATTTCCATTTACTAAAGCATACTGCTTTTTTATGAGTTGTGATTAGTAGTTTATTGATCAGTCATAAAGAAAAGCAAATACAGATGTCATTTCAAAGGTAGTGAGATAAATGAATTATTATGGCTGAATTATCACTTGTAAGGATGGAGGAGCTGTGGCTTTCTGTACTCGCTTCCCCTTTATTTCATCATTGCTGCATTTAACAATCCAGTGGGGTTCTTTATGAAAAATCCTGTACTAACATGTAAAAAAATGGATTTATTTGGGGGATGTCGCTCTACATAATTTAATATCATCACCATTTACCATAAGACTTAGAAAACAAAGATTTTTTTTTCCATTGGGTGCTGTGGCAATGCCTTCTGTAATTTTAAAGACAATTGGAGGAAATTTTTATCTACAGGCTGTTTTTTGGAGTGCAGTAAATGACTGTTGTGTGAAGAATATGGGAGATTTCAGTCACCCAGTTGCGGTCAATAAGGAGATTCAATAAGTAGAGTCAGTAGTACTAGCAGAACTTTGCTCTGGCTGAAGTTATCAGTATTTTATTTGCTCCTAATCAGAAGCTGGTTATTATTGGAAAAGCTGATGCTTCAGCTGGCAGGCTGAGTTGATAGGATGATGCACATACGTGAGCTTCCCCCTTGAGGGGGCTTCAGCTGGGGTTTTGTGGTTGCTGAGCCCAAGGAATATGGTAAGAGCTGTTCTGCTCCAAACAGCTTCTGTTACTGACACTAAGTGGTGGATAAACACTAGAGAAAGGGTGGGAGAATAGACTACCAGAGAGACTTTGGATGGTGAAAGAAAGAACAGTCACAGAGGAGACAAGAAAGAATTAGTATTTTAAAAAATGGCTAACAGGTTTCAGAAGAAGGTTGAAGGTGAAATAGCAGTAACTACATATTGTTCATAAGCAGATATTCAGATAGTGAGGTATATCTCTATGCTCAGTGCCCTCTAAGTGCATTGCTCCATTAATGGTTTGCATTACCTTTATATTCCTACAATTGTAAGTATCATCTAATAATCATATTGCTAGTAAGCAATTTACAGCACAGAAGAAGTTATGTGGCAAATACTATCTCTTCTTCAAGAGCTGACAGCCTAATTACTATAACTAGGGCATGGGTGGACAGGACTGCTAAAATGGGCTAGAAATGGGATGGCAGAACAAGCTGGAGCCTGTGATTAGGATACATCAATGTCAGGAGTGAGAAGGTGTCTCAATGGTCCAGTCCAGGGAGAAAGCGTAAAAGAATGCAGAAAAGAAGCCCAGAAGACAAAGCATCTCTATATCCAAGCTTAAAAAACTAACACACATACAGACAAGATCACAGCTCTAGGATTTTAAATCTGAAGTGAGGGAAAGCAAGACAAGCAGGTAGTGCAGGTTGGGTAGGGACAGATGTTTAGACAGGTGTGATGGAAAATATACCAAGAGCTACACACCAGAGTGCAGCAGGCAGGAAGACAAGTGAAGAATCAAGGAGAGTGAAGATTCAAGTGAAGATTCAGAGGCAAGCTACAAGTTGCTGAGAGTCTTTTCTATAGCCTTTTGAGTTCCTTTGGTGCAGGATTCGAATACAGATGCTGCCTCCAGATACCCACCCTGATCCCCTTTATAAACAGCAGGGAAAAATGCATGCCTGACGAGTGCAATTTATCTCTTCCTAAAGCAGATGTTTAAAGTAAGACTGATGAATTGCACCCCAGAAGTGTCTATTTCTTGCCATTAATTATGAAGGGGGCCTATAGTAACTAGCTGAGATATATGCTTTTGTTATAAATGTTGGATGTCTAATGTTGGATGAGATGAGTTCTACAGCCTCAGGTGCCCTAGTCATTCCACTGCACCACAGTTCCACCCTGTTCAGTTAAGGCACTGATTCATCAAGCAATTAAATATGTACATTGGTTTTGAGAATGAATGTGATTAAATGTTGTGCGGGAGTGTAGGCAAGTTGCAGATGAGTAAATGCTTCAATGTGTGAAATGTGGATCTTGAATTAACTACTTAGTTTGTATTCCAGGAGTCTGCCACCGGTTTTGTAAAAATTTCCATCTCCCCTGTACTTCAAGCTGCATCCTGTCCCTAATGAAACACTCCAGCCCTGCTATTGATACCCTAACATGCAAGCACACACTCAGCTTTCTGGTAGCAATTCAGTAAAATTCAATCATCCAGATGTTTGGCAAAGTAGTCACCAGAGGGCTGGAAGAGTAGCCAAATGAAATTAATCTCTGAACTTCAGTGAATATTCAGGTGTATTTAATGGCTTTTCCATAGATACATAAGAAACCACAAAGTAGTTTAATCAAAGTGTTAGACTGTGCAAGATCAACAGTTGATGGGATGCAGCTCATAAGCAGACCTCCTTATCAGTTAAAGCAGCTGTTACCTCGAAGAAAGAAATGCACAAATGGGACTGAAAAATTGATGTTAAAATATTTCTGTTGTAGTATACTGTGCATGTAACTAATTGGAATTTTATATGATTTCTTTAGTGGATTGACATCGTTCACTTTGAATTTAGCAAAGATTTTGGTATGGGCTCTCATATTTGTATCACAACTGGGACATTAAGGTCCATATGGTTAGGTTAGTACGTGAAGGGAAAAACGTCTGCGTTGCTGGTCAAAGAGTATAGATACACTATCTATACTCTTGGTACTCTTGGGTGACTGCTCACAGGTGAAGTGGCTAATGGGTCTGTTGGAAGGCAACCTATTTAATATTTTATCAGGGACATGGAGGAGAATACAGAACGCACTCTCATCGAGGTTGTGTTTGACATGGACAGAGGCACTGAGTGCACCCTCAGCAAGTTTCCTGATGACACCAAGCTGGAGGATAGAGATGCCATCCAGAGGGACCTGGACAGGCCGGAGAGGTGGGCACACACCAACTTCATGGGGTTTAACAAGACCAAGTGTAAGGTCCTGCATCTGGAGCGAAGCAATGCTAAGCATAGATACAGGATGGGCAGTGATTGTCTGGAGAGTAGCCCTGAGGAGAGGGACTTGGGGGTGCTTGTGGAGAAAAGGCTCAGCATGAGCCAGCAGTGTGCTCTTGTGGCCCAGAAGGCAAACTGGATCCTGGGCTGCATCAGGAGAAAGGTGGCTAGCAGGGAGAGGGGGGTGATTCTCCCCCTCTACTCCACTCTGGTGAGACCCCACCTGGAGTACTGTGTCCAGTTCTGGAGCCCTTATTGCAAGAAGGATGTGGACATGCTGGGGTGAGTCCAGAGGAGGGCCACGAGGATGATCAGAGGGCTGGAGCGCCTCTCCTGTGAGACCAGACTGAGAGAGTTGGGATTGTTCAGTCTGGAGAAGAGGAGGCTTCTTGGTTACCTCACTGTGGTCTCCAGTATCTGAAAAGGGCTACAAAAAAGCTGAGGAGGGGCTTTTTAGGGTATCAGGTAGCAAGAGGACTAGGGGGGAATGGAGCAAAGCTGGAGATGGGTAGATTTAGACTTGATGTGAGGATGAAGTTCTTCACCCTGAGAGTGGTGAGAGCCTGGAATGGATTACCCAGGGAGGTGGTTGGGGCCCCGTCCCTGGAGGTGTTTAAAGCCGGGATGCATGAGGCTCTGATCTAGGGTGGGGTGTCAATGCCCATGGCAGGGGGGTTGGAACTTGACAATCCTGTGGTCCCTTCCAATCCTGACTGATTCTGTAGCTTCTTCCCAGGGAGGGAGATGGGGCACCGCAGAGGGCTGCCTGGGGGCTTTGTGGAATCTCCTTTTCTGGAGACGTTTTAAACCCTCCTGGACCTGGTTGGGGTGTCCTGCTGTGGCAGGGAGACTGGACTATATGATCTTTCGAGGCTCCTTCTGATCCCTGGTAATTCTATGATTCTATCATTCTATCATTTGGAGATGAGGAAACTTCAAGAGGGCAGGGGTGTCATTCAGATAGATCTGGCAAGCTAGGTGAACATGATGACAGGAACCTCATGATATTGAAGTAGGACAAATGCAAAGCTCTGCACCTAAGACAGATTAAACCTTTTTTCTTTCTTTGAATTAGGACAGAATTAGTTCTGTTCAGTGATAGTACTTTCCAGCTAAGCCTTGGAATTCTAAGTAGCTGTGCTTTCTGAAGTTGACTCTCTATTTGTGCAGCCAGTGTCTGCTTCTAGAATCAGAATCATCAGCATGTGTTGGAGACTGATTGTCTGGATATCAGCTCTGAAGAAAGCTTCTGAGAATCCTTGCAGATGCTAAACTAGACATGAATCTCACCTGGCTGTGATGAGGGCTAACAATGTATGTGGCCATAAAAATAAGATTATAGCCACTAGATCAAGGGAAGTGCTTAACTCACTCAGCTTGGCACTCATACCATTTCTGGTGTACTACATTGGGCACTTCATCTGGGGAAGTCATGCTTAACCAACCTGACAGCCTTTTATGAGGGCATAACCAGGTGGAGAGACGATGGCAGAGCAGTGGATGTGGTCTATTCAGTAAGGCATTTGGCAGTCTCACACAGCATCCATGCAGCCAAACTGAGGCAGTTTGCACTGGATGACTGGGTAAGTGATGTGGATTGTAAACTGTATGCAGGATAGAAGCCAGAGAGCGGTGGTTAATGGGACAGAGTCTAGTTGGAGGCCTGTATCTAGTTGGAGTCCCCCAAAGATCTCTACTGGGACCAGTCCTCTTCAATCTATTCACTAATGACTTGGATGAGGGATTAGGGTGCACTGTCAGCAAGTTTGCTGATGACACAAAGCTGGGTGGTGTTGCCGACATTGCTGCCATTCAGCGAGACCTGAACAGGCTAGAGAGCTGGGCAGAGAGAAACTTAATGAGGTACAACATTAAGTAAATTAACATACAACATTAAGTAAATGTAGAATCTTGCATCTAGGCAGGAACAGCCCTCGGTACCAGTATAGGTTGCGGACTTACCTGTTGGAGAGCAGTGTAGGAGAAAGAGACCTAGGGGTCCTAGTGGACAGTAGGATGACTGAGCCAGCAATGTGCTTTTGTGGCCAAGAGGGCCAACAGCTTCCTGGGGTGGATCAGAAGCGGGGTGGTTAGCAGATCAAGAGAGGTTCTATTTCCCCTCTACTCTGCACTGGTGATGCCGCATCTGGAGTATTGTATCCAGTTCTGGGCCCCTCAGTTCAAGAAGGACACAGAGCAGCTGAAGGGTGTCCAGCATAGAGCAACAAAGACAATGAAAGAAGTAGAACACCTCCCTTATGAGGAAAGGCTGAGGGAGCTAGTTCTCTTTAGCTTGGAGAAGAGGAGGCTGAAGGGTGACCTCACGAATGTCTATGTGAGGGGTGGGTGTCAGGAGGGTGGAACCAGAGAGTCAAAGTCTCTCAAGGTCATCTCGTGATAGGACAAGGGGCAATGGGTGCAAGCTGGAACAAAGGAGGTTCCGTATAAGGATCAGAAGACACTTCTTCCCAGTGAGGGTAACAGCACTGGAAGAGGCTGCCCAGGGGGATTGTGGAGTTTCCTTCTCTGGAGACATTCAAGACCCACCTGGATGTGTTCCTGTGTAACTTGGTGTAGGTGGTCCTGCTGTGGCAGAAGGATTGGACTAGATGATCTTTTGAGATCCCTTCCAATCCCTAATGATTCTTTGGTTCTATGGCAAAGCCTGGTTGATATACTTGTGTTGTGAAAAGAGTCTGCATATACTTAGGAGTAACACCCACTGGTGTAAAATGCAGCATCAAGAGAAAACAGTATATTCCCTCTTGAAGCATGTTCCCTGCCATTTATAATAGGTTTGGTGTTTTGGAATCACAGATGAGACTGTCATTGCTTGTTTGAATACTGATGATGTTTCTTCAGCATGTGTTACACACAACAGATATACCTTTAAAGACACCTTTTCCTGGTACAGAGTTTAACTGGAAACTTGTAACTAGTGGTGTCACACAGGGAACAGTCCTGGGTCCAGTGCTGTTCAGTATCTTCATTAGTGATATTGATGATAGAATAAAGTGTCTATTCAGCAAGTTTGCTAGTGGTGCCAAACTGGGTATGTTGGCCGATTCACCTAGTGGCTGTTCAACTATTCAAGATTTGGACAGTCTGGAGAATTGGGCTAAGAGGAATTTAATGCGTTTTAAGAAAGACGTAGAGTCCTTCACTTGGGAAGCAATAATGGAATGCACCAATACAGGTCGTGAGGTAATCAGTTAGAAAGCATTCCTGGGGAGAGGGATCTTGATGTTTTTGTGTATAACCAACTAAAAATGGATCAGCAATGTGACCTCATGGTCAAGAAGGCAAATAATATTTTGGGATGTATCAGGAGGATTGTGTCTAGCAGATCAAAGGAGGTTCTTCTACCCCTTTATTCTCATTTAGGGAGACTGCACCTGCAATATTGTGTCTAGTTGTGGTCTGCCCAGTTCAAGAGACACATAGAATTAATTGAGAGAGTTCAATGTAGAGCTACAAGGATGACTGGGGGGTCTGGAACAGCTGCCTTATGAAGAGAGACTGAGAAAATTGGGACTTTTTAATTTGGGCAAGACAAGGCTACAAGGGGACTTAATTACTGCCTGTAAATACATGAGGGCTGGATGCCAAGAAGAAAGGAATGCTTTCTTTGCGATTGTGTCAGACAGGACAAGGGGCAATGGATGTAAGCTTGAACACAGGTTGTTCCACCTCACTATTAGGAAATATTTCTTTACAGTAAAGGTTATTAAATATTGGAATGGGTTGCCCAGGGAGATTGTGGAGTCCACTCCTCTGGTGATGTTTCAGACCTGTCTGGATAAGTTTTTGTGTAGTTTGTATTAGGTTTTTAGGTGGTTACGCTATTCAGTAGTCTGTATCTTGCTTGAGCAAGAGAGTTGGACCCGATGGCCTTTGCAGACCCCTTCCAAACCTAATAAGCTGTCTAATGTTTTTGTCAGTGTTTAGCTTATATAAAAGGCTAAGTGTTGGACATTGTTTTTCACTTGGATTTATCAGACAATAAGTCTCTGTGAAAATTTTACCAAAAAACTGTAAAAGTGCAGTTCATCTAATGGCTTGAGTAAAGAAAACAATAACTCATAATTTCACACTATGCATGTATTTTCTTTTGGCCATTGCCAAATTTTACACATCTCCACAATATAGCATGTCATGGGGACATAATAAACATGCGTATAACTTTGAAGCTTTAACATTCTTTTTGAGGCATACAGAGCCTTTTAAAACAGTATTTGTAACCGGACTGTAGAGCACAAACAATATAAACTTTTCAAAGCTGGATTTGTTGCATCTGTTAAAATGCACTTGTAATTACGCTTTTCATCATCCATTTGGAGCGACCTGTTATTTGGTACTTCTGGTGATGGAAAGAATATTATGCAATTTTTGGAAGGTTTTCAGCTATAGTGGTCATTGGATGAGGCAACAGTTTTGTGTAGGCCTAGACACATAATACCTCTGGAAATACTGGAATGGACTACCATGAAAATTAATATTCTGCCTTTTCCCTGTAGACATCTTGAATGAGTGAGTTTATATTATTTTTATAGAAACGTGATATGAAACTATGTATATTAAATATCGCATTCACTTTATTTGCCTTATGTTTTAGCACAATGCCAACATTTCACACACAATAGAATATTTACTTTATGTGTATTTATGATAATTTACAGTTTTAGTACACCATATTTAAAACATCCATACTGCACAAGATCTCATTAAGGCAATATACATGTTATATAATGCCTTTTTTTCTCCTGTTAAAAAGCATAATCTCAGCACACCCCTGGCGAGAATGCCTGGGGGGTTTTTTTGTCCTCTTGAAATCAGTTTTGTATTACGCGTTTTGTTACCTCAACTTGTTGTAAGGGATTTTAAAGCGTTCAGTAGAGGCGTAGCGTTGTTTGCAGTGAAGTGCATAGTAGGAACTTGACACAGCTGTAGTGCTTATGTTTGGCAAAAACTCAAGTAAGTGAACTTTAATTTCTACTGGTTTTATTACAGCAGCATTTCAAGGTCACTCTTGAAACCACTCCCTTCCTTCTGATGGCCTCTGTTCAAATAGCTGTGAAGAATTAACCCAAATTCAAATTGCTTATGGCACCAGTAGAGTAGAAAAAGAAAAATCAGATCCAAGCAAGGGCTCCCATGTTGCTTCCTAGCACTGTGTCCTCACTGAAAGCACTGCCAAATAAGAAAAGATTCACACAGTATCACCAGGTGATATACTTTACCTTGTGTCTAGTTATTGTACTTTTCATGTATTGCTATGTTTCTAATTGTATAGGATTCAAGACAAGATATTAAAATATCTATAAATATCTTGAATTTAGCACTTCCAAGCATCCTAGAGCGATTGTCTTATGCCTGAAGACTCGGTATTGTTCATTTTACTGCACTGGGAATTTATTATAATACTGTTTGGAAAGAAGGAATATGCTTTCTTTCCAGCTAACGTTGAAATCTGTGAAGTGTAAGTTACCACACTTGTACATGCAGCAGAGATGAACATCAGCATCACAGACTGATGGCAGTTTCTCTTTACACTAGCTAACATAACTAATGAAATCAGCAGGACTACAGGAATTGAAACAGTATGATGAAAAGTAAGAATTTTGTTTAGTGGTGATGTGATTTTTAATGGCTTTCTGCTGCTACACAGATTTGCAGAGTAAACATTTTTGTCTTGGAAAAGTAAAACCTTAAATGATTTGATTCTTAAGAGAGAGAACATTTTTTATTCTTTACACACTGTGCCTAGAAAAGTGGCTTCTATGTGCCAAGTTAAAAGAATCAGTCATCACCATCATCAATAATAATAACAATAACTTTGTATTTATACAATTTAGCTATTATCACCTGGCTTCACCTCAGCTGTTTAGTCTATGCATACAACCATATATAATTTTCTCTCTTTACATATGAGTACATAATTGAGGTCACTTTTCACAGACAAGATTTCCGCCTACTCTTTAAGTCTCATAATGCCTCTCTTATACTGAGCATTTCACAAAACGGTTACTGTGCTATGACGGATTTCTGAAATTAAAAAGAGTTTAGTCAATTCTGAGCAAAATTTCAGCCTCCTCCATAATTGTGTCTCCTCTCATCTTGCCTCCCCAACAACCTCTGGAAAGTCAAACTTCAGTTCTTGTCACTAACTTCATTTGCTAGGTCTCACAACAAGTCATAAAGAGAAATCAGCAATTGTTTTAGCACTGCTTCCTCTTCCTGGCTTCTTCTTCTTTTTTTTTTTAATCACCAGAGCTTAACAAGAAAATGTTTGGGTGTTGATTATCTGGCTGTAGTTTCTGAGTGTTTATCATGTCATGGAAGTCACAACTGGAAAAGTGGTCATGACAAAGTGGAAAAGGGTGATTGTTTGGTCAAGTTTGTTTTTTAGACTCATAGATTTGAGCACGTATTGTTTGATTTAGCCACAGAAGAGACTGGAGAAGTGATTTGCTCCTCTCTTTCCAAAGCATCAGTGTCTAAGTTTCCTGCTACTTCTGTCAATAATCTCTCCCTTAGAAGAGGACTGAGTCAAAGGAAGCAGAAACGAAAACAGGTTTTCTCAGTAGCAGATTACTTGTCTTCCCTTTGAAATGGAAGAAACATTGGTATAATTCTCAATCCCTTTCATATTAACATCTGTCTTGCATATTCAATTACCTTATAGCTGCAAACAAACGATGCTGCAGCACTCAACAGATGCACTTTATCCTTGTTCAGTGCCATAAGAATGCGTTTGGTAAATGTTGCTTTGTTTCAAAACCTGTAATTCTACCCAAAGGAAATAATGAGAAAGGAGAAGACACCAATTCTGCTTGAGGACTGGATGCATTTGAATATCCAAATAGCTACAACAAATATATTTCTAGAATCTGATATTTGATCCTTTCCTGAAGTGTGAAAAAATTCTACATTCTTGTAATTCTGGCGTTTTTCTTGGATTTTCATGCTACTTCTAATATTTGATTTAAGATTTGCTATTTCTAATATTTGATTTAAGATTTTCCTCAACACAACATCAAACACTTTATTTATCTTGTCATAAATAAAAATTTCATCATTTTTCATTTTGTAAGGTAACTTTTCAGATTTTACTTCTATTTTATTTTTTTTTCCAACTTTATTAACAAACAGGAAATTTCAGTAGAAGTCCAATTAGTCCTGTTCTCTATTAAGTGTCTGCTATGTATGATTTGCTATGTCAAGGATGACTACAAAATGGACATTGTACAGTGTCGATCACTCTCTATGAGCTGTTGTCACCTAGAAAAACTGCCAAAAGTAGCTCTAAGTGGGATTTCATTGGCAAGATTTCCTTTTTTCGTGGCAGCTGAAGCACTGCTGACCCATGCTACACTCTCTGACAAACAGCATTCTTGCTTATTCTGTTAAACAGATGGGAATTCCAAACAGAAGCAAATCATTTCCATATCGTCAGCAGACAAAATTAGGTTTTCCATTGCATTGTATGTTTATTTTGGAGTTTGAAAGCGCTTTTACTGTAGTTGTTGTTAGTGTTTTTAATCTACTAGAAGACAAATTTACTTTAGAACTATTATATTAGTCCCAAATCTGAACCCCTTAACTCATATTTAATTTGAAAATATTATATAGAGTTAATTAAATTTTGAGTTCTTTGGAAATAAACGTCTTGTTATTGATGATGTCATTAGTGCCAGGAGATATGCATTTCCTGTGAAAGGCTGTAATAACCCACTGGGACTTTTCTCCTTTTTTGCAGTCCCTGCATGATAAATTAATAATTCAGATAATTTGTTTATAAACTAGGCTTTAGGGGGACATTGCTGAACACTACAAATAAGTTTTTGATGTAGTTATAAAATTACTTCCTATGCTATTTATCATTTCTTAAACCAGACACTGCTGATGAATATTCAACATCTGCATAAAGCACAGCAAAACCTTTTTAATCAGCACTAATACTGAAGCGTGAATTTTCTAATCAGCATAACTGATGTGTGGTGTGGGAACCTATAGGGCTGGCAAATTTTTCAGATTAGGGAGTGCTAATGGGTAGAAGAAGGACAGGTGCTGGCAACCAGGCACAGGTCTCATTCAGTTTTAGCACTTTTCTGACTACTGGCAATTAAGTCAAGCCATGAGGAAAGGAAATGGCTTGTAGGGCACAAACCACTATTCACAATTTCCTGAGGCTCCCTTTGTAGAGCAGCCTTGTGTCACCCTGTGTTTCAACAGCTTTGATCCAAACAAAATGTGTAGACTCACAGTTTGCTAAAGTGGTCTGTAACACGAGGCCACTCTGTGGACATAAATGCATGACCCAACAATGAAATCCAAGTGCTTATGCTTATCTTGAACTATACCTCCTCCACTCATGCACTTGTTTTCATGTTTCATAATTATGCAATTAAATTTGATGCACTTTGACATTGCATTTTCTCTGTCAGAAACAAGTGCTGATTTTGTCAGGGCGCTAAGTGCTGGCACTTACAGTGAACTGGGAAAGGGTACAAGAAACATCTTTCTCTTTATTTCACCCGAGTTAACTACGTCATGTTAAAGACTGGTCTTTCATTCCGTTGGTTTTTTTTCTTAACAGCAAAATGATACTGTCACTACAGTTTTTCCTTTTATTGACTTAAGACACAGTTTTGCTCTCCAGCAAACCCAAAGCTTTAAGATGCAGTAGTTCTGCTATCTCTGTTTCCATAAACTCTTCCTTGTCTAAACAGTGGCTGGAGTGGTGGTGCAGGGATAACTTGTCTGTCCCAGCCATTTGCTGGGGACCCCATCTTCCATGTTGGAAAAACATGTCCATGATCCAAGAGCTGTTTTCACAACCTGCTGCACTTAATGTTCTGTAGAGTGGATTTGTGCTGGTGTTGGACTGAAGACTGAAGCATGGAAACACTGATTTATGCAGCCACCGCAAGTGGTTACAAAACAGCCTGCAACTGTCCAACAGTGGACTAGAGGAGGTCAGGAAGAAGCAGAAAAGCCCCTTATCAGAGCTGCTCTACCAAAACATTTTGAAAACTACATGTTAAAAATGCACTGTGGCTAATCGGCTTGCTGAGCTGATCCCATGCGCCTAACCTCTGACTGTTACACAGTATCACAGTATCACAGTAATGATGAGGTTGGAAAAGACATTAAAGATCATCCAGTCCAACCTAAAACCAACCAAGTAAACCTAAACATCTGACATCTAGATCATGTTGATAGTAACAGAAGCTATTCTTATATTTTTAAAACATTTTCTATATATACATAAGTTTATTTCTTTTTTGATTGCTCTTATTTGTGTGCTATGGCAAAGGGTATATCATCCGGAGCACTATAAACTGCACCCGATGAAAGCTATTCTGATTTTAGGCCAAATCTGATATAAGCAGGCATAACTCAATCCAAATCATGCTTGCTTACGCCTGTAGTGAATTTTATACTGGGTGTATGCATTGACTTGTACTAAATATGATGTCTGGAATGATTAAGCACTAATCCAGTCTGTAGCAAACCTCTGAAGAATGTTCAAAGTAGGTGATTTATGATAATTTTCATGGCAATTGCTCTTTTCTGTACTTCTCTGCAGTATCCGCAATACACAAAGTTAGGATCTTTCTGGTTAATATGTTTCCATAAAAGCTCAACCTGTGCTGCTTATGATAAGCTGCAGCAGCTTTACCTTAACCAGTGAAATACCACTGGAAGACCAGTTTCAGCATCCAGGAGCTAAGTGTGGTCTGCAGAAACCACTGGAGAAGTAAATTAAATGCTCAGATGATTAAACTATGTTCCATGTGGTTATGACTGTCTGATGATACATCTACTTGGACGGATTTCAGGTTAACCCTGGTGCATCCTCAAGAGCAGCAATCTTTGCAGTGACAGCAATGCAGACATCTCAGGAATTACAAAATCATAGAATATTTTGAATTGGAAGGTAACATTTAATTTCAACCTTCCTGCCATGGGCGAGGAGGACAAGGAAGTAAGTATATTCACAGCTGATAAGATTTACCTTTAAGCAAATTCATCTTCTATTTAATCAACATGACATATACAGTTTGGTTCTAGGATTTGATGTTGTTTCACATATATTTACTTGGTTAGTTTGTGAAAAGAAACATATGAAATGCCTAATCGTTATTAAGTCATTACATAGCTCTTACGTATTCATATTACCGGCTTATGAACTGACTATGCTGTGCTATGACTCTAAAGATAATTTAAGAACCTATATATTGTACTCGCTGCTGTCTGCATTAATGACACTTCATATAGGAATGTATGTATTTTCAGTTGGCAAATACATTTTGTAATAAAGTCAGAAACATCATGACAAACTGGAAAGATGCTAAATTATAATCAGTTGCTTGATAAAAACTACGAAAAGTAGAGCTGATTATTCGTTTTATTGTACTTGGAAATTGCTTTCAGACTGGCAAAGTACTAGTAGATATACAGGGCTAGGCTACATTAAGCACTGCTCATTCTACCTGCAGACACAAAGATGAGATGATATTACAATGGAACAAACTCTTCACAATAAAAAGATTTGATACAGGAAGAGCTTGATTTTGTTGCTGCAATTTTTTGTTGACATTATTTGCCTGCGCTAGAATCACATCATCACAAAATCGTTTTGGTTGAAAGAAACTTTTAATATCATCAAGTCCAACCTTTAACCAGACACTGTCATGACATGAAGGTCAAGCTGAGAAGACTTGATGAGACAAGCTGAGAACACAAGATGAAACTTTTCTGTTTTGATCCTCTGAAACAGCTGGTGCAGACTGAAATATGAAACCTGAACGTTTCAATACAAGAATATACAGGTATTCACAGCATTCACCCTGTAGACAAGGATGCGTTTTATAAAACATGTCTAAAAAATAATGGAAATTGCCAGCTAAAGAAAAATTGGTAATCTGAGGGGATATGTCAAAGATATGTGAATTAAAATATAATCAAATTTAGAAACCATAACATGTATTTAGAACCATGCCTAGTAATGCAATGTTGCTACTGCTGCACAAAAAGGCTTTCGTAGTCTTATTTTGTTTGTTTCTAGAAAGTAAAAGCATAGTTCCCTCTGTTCTATGCTTAGGCCAACATCTTTCATCTTCCAGGTGTCTGTAAGTATAGATCCATACATATTAATAGTTCAACAATAATACTGAAAATAATTTAATCAGGTCTGTTCTTTTCTTAATCATTTCTCTACTTTTTGTTTGTACAATGTTGAGACATTATATTCTGAATTACCAAGAAATGCCATATAAACTATCAAGGCTTTCCAATGCAATAAACCATTTGTAATGATCTTATTGTATTTTCTAAGAGATATTTATCTACCTCGTAAAATCACCAGGTAACAACACAATTGGCAGCTTCTGTTCACCAGAAGCAGCAGATCATGACAGACAGTCAAGGCTAATACACACTGGCACAGATTTGTGGGTGCGTTTGTCACTCTTCTTCTGACTTCCTGTTACTAAAAATCACTTAACATGATGATTCCAGTGTTCATATTTTCTGTTTATATTTTACACAGTAAAATCTATGTTTACTTGATGATTATGTCCTAATAAAATATTGCAATCACTTCATAGATAGCATTAAACAGCCTACGCTCTCATGACCATGTTGTGGCTTACCCCTGAGAACGCTAGTTCTTTGAGCTGGTATCTTCACAGTGTTTCCTTCATAAGTCCACTTTAAGGACATTATTATAGCCCTGTCCTCTTCAACCCTTTTAAACTCTTATTTTCTCAGATGTGCTTCCTTATATGTCACAAATTCATCAGTGCAACATTTTTTTCCCTTTCTTTCTTATGAATTATCTTTAATAGCCTGTGAGTTAGCTTAAACTCAGGATATGCTTTGCAATCAATGAAAAATAGCAGACTGATTATTGAGTAATAATCATTCCTCAATAACCATGACAAGAATAATCCATTTTACAAGGCCCAGCATTTGGCTTGTCTATCCTCTTAAAATCACTGGAGGATAAGGGCACCAGCCAGTTAACAGAGGTGTGAATAATTACTAGAGCTAATGAGACATAACACAAAACCAGGAGTTTTCCAAATAGGTCTCCATTATTATCTAATCAGAATACAGAGGAATTTTTGTACAAAAAATTTTATAAGCATAAGCTATCAACTGGGGAGTTTACAGTATTCCTGTGTTCTGAGCCAATTCTTTCAGGGCTGCTTCATATGGTCTTTTCTCACCTCATATAAGCAGCATACAGTGGACCTATATTTTCTGACTTTTTTCCCCAAAATTAGCTGTGTTTTCACAATTTGGAAATGTTTCTAGCAAAGTATTACTGAGATAGATGTTGCATTTTGAAAAGGAAATGACTTTTTGAGTTAGCATTATTGCCGTTTTTTAATGATATTGTTATTCTGCACTTCTTTCACAGCAAGAATCTAATAATATAATGTGTGTTCTGAAGAACACATTAAAATGACATTATGCGATCAGGATGCCAATTATAGTATGACTAAAGACTAGCTATCAAGCTACAGAAAGTCGGTAATTGTGCTGATATAAACATAATGTTTGTATGTCTCGAGTAGAAAAGAATGAATCCCATTTTATTACTTACATACGATTATTGACAAAACACTTAGGGATACATTTTCAAAGTGTTGTATGGGTTTTTAGCTGCATGACTCCCATTTAAGTCAATAAGAGTCACATAGTTAAAGCCCCATGCAACATTTTGAAAAATTACCACAGAGGAGCCTCTTTTATTGCTTAGCTCTACAAATAATTTTATTCTCTAGTAGTTCATCCACATGGCAAGCTAGTAGGGTTGTCTGTCAGTAGTCTCAAAGAAATAAAACCCCATCTACAGGCTTTAAAATATGGTGGCAAATTTATATGCAGACTTCAAAAAATAATAACATGATTTGTACTCCTATTGTTCCTTTCACTGGGTTATAGCCCAGTACTTTAAAGCTATTAATTGACTGGGCCAAACTGTAGTCCTCCAGGTAGGTACACTAGTATCTGCCACCTTTGGTGGCTCACCCAAGGAGACAAGGTGAGTCAATTGAGGAACAAAGAGTTGAACCATCCCAACTCTAGGTCTTTGGTCCCTTGTTCCAGCAACAAAATACTCCCAACACACAAAGATTCAGCACTCAATAGTATGTAATGCATATGAAATGCTAACATTAATTGGAAATGGCACTGGAGTGACCTCACTTCAGTCTACTGAGGTCTGATATTGCTTCTTTTAACTCATTAATTCATTAATTAGTTTAAAAGGGCTAATGGAAAACAAAAATATTCCATTTGCCAGGGCAGATCACTGCTGAATATTTATATTATTTTTTTATTATTCATACAGAATCCTAAGTGCTTAACAGACAAGTCATTGTGAGGTTTTTTGTTGTTGAAATAAACACAATTCACAACACTTTGAGTACACCAACTTAAAGGACTGATGGGATCTTCATTACAATTTGATTTGATGAGGCTAAAGAAGTTCCGAGAAAACAATTTTATGACCACTTTAATAGACTGACAGCCATCAAAACTCAAATACTTCCAGTATGCACTGGTGGCCTCAACCACTTTGGAATGGAGTCATACAAAACCTTTATGCTTATTTCAGTGCTCTCTTAGGCAAAGAAAGAGATTTGAACACGCTTATTGTGTAAATAATGGGCATGATTAAATTAGTAATCAATAATAAGACCTATTCACAGAAACAATATGTGATATTTTTATGGAAATACTTGGAAACGGAAGACTTTAAAAGTTATCATTAGCTAAAACATTCAATTGAACAGTCTGAAGTTTTGATTTTAGAACTTTCTGTGGGACATACATGTATATTTTATTATATAACACCACACCTTCAAAAAGCATGCTTTAGATTAATTTTGGTACTCTGAAGATATAGCCCTCCCTGGATAAAATAGCTTTGTCTGACAGATAGCAGGCTTTCTTCCTTCAAAACTGAAATGCACCCAGGTTTCTACAAACTGTGATTGATCTATTTGTTAACAGAAATGTTATCCACACCCAGATTTTCTTAGAAACTGTAAGTTAGTGAATAATAAAATTCATAATGATTCATAGTTTTCACAAAATAAAACTAGAATTCATAAATTTTCCCCTTGCTATTCTGGTATATTTCATTTAACAATGGTATTTTTCTTATTTCACTGGGGTAGTATTACCATGCTCTTTGACAAAAATCATTTTTCCTAGTCGATTGTACCCTTGTGCCTTTGTTACTTGTATTTCTATCGACATTGAGTGCATTATCCATTGTTAAATGATTGATAAAAATTGTTAAATAAGGCAAACACTATATTCAGTGTAGTGTAATGAGGCCTATCAAGCAGGAGAAATACTTCTCATCATGATATTAAAATTAAATGTAGCATTTTAAAAATTCTTGACATAAATAAAGAAGCTATTTATCTGGACCAGTGCTTTTTTTGTAAGCCCAGTGTTCTGTATAAGTCATTGCTATTGCATATATTTTATTCTGCAGAACACTTTCATTTCCTTCTTCTCAAATGAATTTTGAACTTACAGTCATTAACTCTAACATAGTCCACAAGTGCACCGTCTTTTCTGTGTGGGGCTGTAACGGATACTGTGTTCTTATTTCACCTGCAGCTTTGCTTCTCCGTTAGATGCTATTTTTAAAATGTGACACATCCACACATGCATTATGGCTACTGTAAACACTGGGTTGTTCCTGACTACATTGAAGTATAGGATGGAGCAGTTGTTTACTCAAGAACATTCTCAAGGCAATGCAACAAACTAGTTAGGCATAAGGCATCAGGCTACAATGCAGTGACAGAGTCAGGATCACATCCACTTGCCTTTGGTTCCTTTTTCAGATGACAAGCTAAATGTGCAGAGTTGAATCCCTTCAAATTAGTTTCCAATTAAGCCTCAGAAGCAGACTTTTGGACCAGTATCTTGCCTACTGTACTTACACAGCCAGTATAAGGTCTCTGTGGAAATACCAATGACTATTTTTTATTTTACATCCATGTTTTTGATCTTTTTAATGATGTTACCTTACTCTTTTGAAACTGCCCTTAAATATAAAATTCTATTTCATACTTTATTCAGACTGTGACACTCACCTGGTACATTTTTCATGGAAACTTTCATCTTAGTGTAATCGACAATGTTTCCTGTTTTGTTAAATAGTTTTCTGTTTTCAATACATTCATTACATTATTTAGTTATTAAAAATATTCCTTGAAGTGTTGCTGTAATGACATGAATCAGCAGTTACTTTCCTTAGGTGCTAGACTATGGTATATAAATGTCCTTGAAAATCTGAAATCCTCTTCTACCTTAGTTTTCACAACTATTCTCCATGCTACATGTTCCCTGCCTGGAAGTTCCTCAACTGCTTTTTGTTTGGTTTCTGTAGTTCGTTGTTTTCAGATTGTGGTAGTTAACAAGACTTCATAATTCTGATCTTGATAATTTATCATTTCCCTCTTAGACCCTTCTCTTGTTTAACTGTGGAGATTATTTGCTGTGAAAATTCCAGCTACAGAAAAAGGCAGGTGGTTCACAAATTCCTTTTCTTTTGGTTGACTTTCACATCTAAATTTGGTTTATTTCGCATCTCTCTTTTTCTCGGTTCCTGTTCATATGAAAGCACAATCCACTGAAGACGAGACATTTAACTGAAAAATAAATGCCAGCAACTAAAACATCAAAACTGTTTGTCATCTTTTACTGTCAATGACTAATCTGTACTCATAATGCCATTCCACCCAAGGCCATGTAAGCAACACTTCTGCAGTAGGTATCATACCACGTCCCAATGGGGGCATACCATGCCGAAAGTGAGAGTTCTTTTCTTCTTTCTGTATGTCAGTTAGTTGCTTAATCTGATATAACCACCTCCAGATCTGTAATGTGTTTAACTTCACTGAAATTTTGTGAAACACGCATCTTATAATTCTAGAAAGGTTCAGCGAGATTAATTGGTTTAGGAAAGGCCACATAGGAAGATGATAGTAGAGAGAGTAACTAATCATAAATCCTTTAATTAACATGGTGTAATAATATATACATTCCCTGTTCATAATTGCACATGCACAGCAAGACCTTGGTTTTCGGTTTTTTTTGGTGATGAGGAGAGGTTGTCTAGATCTTAGCATAAGCCAATTAATGCGACAAAAACTAAAATAAACAGCAGTGATGATTAGGTGCTTTTAGGGCTATGCAGAAAATGATTCACAATTTTTTAGGACTGAAGAATCTTGCATTTGTAGTACTTTTATGAATTGGGACCTCAATGATTTAAGAATTTTAAGTTTTCAAAGTAAAAAACACAAAATATTGTAAAACCCTAAATATTTTTTAGCTTTTCAGCAAATCTTTCTTCCACATTCACAAACAACATCATTCATTTGAATGTTACTGCCTTTCAACTAGAAAACAACGGGTTTTTGGAAGCAGAAAATCCACACAAAAAGTGCTGATGAGCACTTGAAGCTTGGGAAGCACAGCCTTGAACCCGGAGACGTGTATGATAAAAACGTCCTTAAGAAAAAGTCTCCAGAACCCCACAACTCACGGATTATCAGTTCTGTTTTCAATAGTAATGGTTGTCTGGTGGTATATTAAAATAAAGAGAAGTAATTTAGAAAAGCAAAAGCGTTACAGAAACACAAATCCCTTTTTCCCAGGTGAATGTCATAGCTGTACTTACGCAAACCAATGCTTTTTGTAACACAATTAATGTTTTCTTCTATTTCTTTCATTCTTTCAGAATAAACTTGAAGTTTGATTTTGGTATGTCTTGTCCTTCCACATGCACTCATCTTGGTGGACAAGTATTTTTATAGGGGTTCAAGGCTCTTAATCCTGCAAAAGACAGTATTACCTGAAATATTCTTCATCTCGGATGAATTCTAGAGTAGGTTTCTACCTTCATAAAACTTTGATTTAAATAATCTCTTTTGTATTATTTTGAATCACATCTGATTAATTATTTTCCAGCAAGAAGACTGATGCCTAATATTTGAGAAACAATGCAGTTCCTTGTTGAAGAAAGTTTTGGATTTGATGCTTCTTTTTGCTAGGTAGCCAGATAACCAAAACCTTTGACCAGATTTACCTCTAATATGCATTTATGCTAATTTTAATAGATATTTCCATTGTGCTGCTATATGCTGCTTGCTGCATTATTTTGGGTTTTTTTCAGCCGCATGAATATCATGTCTTTATACTTGATTTATTCAAAAAAACTTGTACTTTTAATGAAGCAAAAATATAGTCAATAGTTTTAAATTTAAGTAAAAGAGAATAAACTTGCTACTTATTAAGGAATGCATAAATTTGTCTAACAAGCTTCCATTTTTAGTTTCCCACACTGAACAAACAAACTGTAGACTTCAGTCATTTTTGTGTAGGCATCTTTTGTTATGTGGGAAGAAGACGTGCAAAAAGGATGTACACACTTTAAAGAGTATGATATTTGTTGGTTAATGCATAGAGTAGAGGGCTAGATATTGCGTGTGACTGGGCTAAGGTGCAGTACACTCACATTCTATCCTTTCCTCATGACTAGTATGGAGATCTGTCTGGTAGAGAAGCTTCCTCTCGAATGGCTCCTCCTTAGTGTTGCTGCACTAATGGCTTCCCATTATTAAGTCTTTTTAGTTAGGATTTTTTTACTTTTCCATGTCAGAATTCTTGAATTCTTGAGCTGTTCTCACCATTGCAAGAGTTTCAATTCTGTCCGTGTTTTTACTTTTCTTACTGACTTGGTTTGAGCTAGAACATGGTGCATTGATTTTAATTTTCAGCTCAGTCTCTTCTAAGTAACTGCATTTTCTGAAGTTTACAGCACATTTCTGCATCCAGCGTCTGCTTCCACAAGCTAAATACTTTATGTTTACAGTTCCTACCAAGAGCTGGTATGCAGGAAGCCTCTTGCTTAGACTTGCTTCTGTGAAAACCAAGTTCCCTGCTAAATGTTGAGTACCACATTGCAGATGTATTAAGTAAAAGTCACACATGCAGGGAGGAGTGGATGTGACACATGCCCTAAACTGACCAACAAGCAATTTCATCCCATATATATATCATACTCAGTAAAAAGGTGAGAGTTCACAACTGTCAGCCTCTTCTGAATTGGCCAGCATTTGAGGAGGACTCTTTTCTGTTCCTCCTTAAATCCCAATCTGTGCATTCCTGAATCCACTTCTGGAATCCATCTTCTGCATCCAGTTCCTGTCTCCTACCAAATCCACTCTAGGCCTTCCCCAAGTGTCTACATCAGTCATGATGGTGACATAATTGCCAGCAAAGGGGTTGGGTTGGGTTTGTGTATATTTCATATTAATGTTATTGTCATGAAAGCAGTTCTTTCTTTCCCAAACTGTCTTATTCCTTTTCTCTTTCCCTTTAGCAGAGAGCAAGCGTTTAATAGCATCTCTCATTCAACTAGTAGATGGCCCAGCCTCAACCTATGGTACTTATGTTTTATCGTTTTAGCTCGTGGATTTTTTTCAGATATTAAACAAGTATTGTGCCAGGGTCTTGGAGCTGTGCTCCATCAAACTAAACCATGGATCACAGAGAGCTGAACCTCTGATCCAAGGCTTATAGATTTGTCTAGAGAGAGGGACTGAACTGCTTCGTTTTTTCCCTCATGATTGTTGGGATTGTATAATTAGTAGATCTCATCCTCCCAAACCTGGTTTTTAACAACAGTCTGGGTAAAGAAAGCAATTTTTTATATTTTTCTCAACTTCCATCCATCTCAGCAGTTTTCAGTGAGCTAGTGACCGAACAAATCTGACTGAGGAGAAGAAAATATTCCCTGTGCAACTACAAGAGACTCTACAACTGACCAGAGCTGGTTTGCATTTCAACAGACCCTGGATCCTGTTGCCTTCCTAGTGATTTCCACCAATTCAGATAGATCATTCAAGATTGAATCTGTATGTGATAGAATGGTATTACTGGAACAGATTGTCATACACAACTAGTCCACTATTGGTCAAACTAACTAGTGTTTTAATTTGTGACTTTCTTAAAAATTAAAGATAAGTTTTCAGCTAGTCTTGTAATGATCTAGGACAGGAGATACTGAATCTCACTGGGATGGCATCAGTGACAGGCTTCTTGCTATCCTTACTGCAACAATCTCTGGTGAGGACTCTGAGGCTACATCTATATTTGTAAATAAAAGATGTTGGGAATGTACTTTGGTACTGATTTGATGAAGAATGTTAAGTGTCCCTACTATCAAACTCTCTTACATTTTAAAACAGAATGGCTGCATTCAAAGTGCCTCTTGTGAGTAGTCTGTGAATAGCTACAGCTACCCAACTGTGCATGGCAAGTGTTCTCTAGATTCCCAGGGCCAAAATTCTGCTGAAGCCAATCGAAAAATTTACAGTATGGGTGATGAAGTTTCTCTGCCAAGAGTGTTTAATTTAATTGTGTAAACATTGTTTTACTGGATCAAGACCTGGAAATTTTATGGGAATAGTATAGTTTGTGAATCCTGTGGCAGATTGAACACCTGCTGCAGAGCACCAAACTGCCCAGACCCGTTGTCGCTTCCAGGTAGCAGGTGAAAGGACATTTTAACATTTTATAAACTTTGGTTTTACAGACATTCAAGGAAAATGCAGGGTTAGGTGCACTCTGTGTATGTTTATTTTTACAATAAGGATTTTCACTGACCTTAATCTCACTTAGCTTGAGCCACAAATGAGTCTTAACTTGGAATAAACATCCCAATTGCCTGCATGGTTTTTCAGTGGTCCTTTTCAGCACTGTTTTTTGCCTCAAGTGGTAATCAAGAGCATTAGAAGGCCCATAAAATCAGAAATAAAGGTATGGTGGGAATGGCACTGGTAACTTATGGTACTTAACTGGTACAGGCAATCTGCATAAATACAAATTTTAATCAGAGCATGCAGCAGGTGGGAGAGTGCTGATAGGAGGTGAGTTAGTGTACTGTGACTTTACCTAGTTACAGTAGTACAGATCAGAAAATGTTGCAAAATCATCTACAGCAGTCAGCCTAGTAAAGGAAAGTGGTATGTCATAATAGTAGAATCATAGAATCATTTCGGATGGTCATTTCACCTTTAAGATCATGAAGTCCATCCATTGACCTAACTCTACCAAGCCCATTGCTAAACCATGTCCTTGAGCGCTGTATCTAGATGGCTTTTAAACAAATACAGAGATGGCAATTCAGCCACCTCCTTGGGCAGCCTATTCCATTGCCTGACCCCCTTTTCAATGCAGATGTTTTCCCTAATGCCTAAACTAAACTGCCTCTGGTGCTACTGGAGACCATTTCCACTAGTCCTATCACTTGTTACTTGTGAGAAGAGACCAAAACTCATCTCCTTTCAGGTAGCTGTGGAGAGTGATAAGGTGTCCCTTGATCCTCCTTTTCTTCAGACTCAATAGCCCCATTTCCCAACTACTCCTCCTAAGACTTGTTCTCCAGACCCTTTGTCAGCCTTGTTCGCCCTTCTTTGGCTCTGCTCCATCATCTCAATGTGTTTCTTGTATAGAGGTGTCTAAAGCTGAACACTTGAGTTGTGGCCTCACCAATGCTGAGTACAGGGATTACATTTTTGTACTACAGCTGGTCACACAATTTCTGATACAAGCCAGGACATTGTTGGTTTTCTTAGCAATCTAGGCACACTTATGGTTCATATTTAGCTGGTTGTCAGTGAATACCCCCAGCGCTTTTCTACAAGGCAATTTTCCAGACACTCTTACCCAACCCTATAGCATTGCATTAGATTGTTATGCCCAGGTGCTGACACTTGGCCTTGTTGATGCTTATAACATTGTCCTTGGATTTGGATCCAGCCAACAACACTGATCTCAATATTGCTGAAACTATGGCCACCTTCAAAAGCTGCAGCAGATATCAAACATGTAGTCAGGACTGAAAGCAGGTGGCATATGATTTTTCCCAGTCCTATTATAACTGTTTGTTGGATTTATGTTGTTCTCTATCTAAGTGACACTGACTTTAATTTGAAAGATGAAAAAAATTTATTTAAAAAAGTATTTATTTTTAAAGGTTCTGTTAAGAAAGAAGTTGCACTTGTTTTTTGCAGATTTCTATTTAGCATGAACAGAAATGACTTTGAAATAAAATCCAACAGGTTTCCGAGTTGATTTTGATTTAATGGATGTCTGTGGTAGACAGCCTCAGGGTAGGTTTGCTCTAGCTATTTATCTTTATACTGGGTAGTTTATATGTTCTAAGAAAGTGACAAATGGCAGCTTTAAAAAAACTCATTATGGTAATTGATTATTATAGAAAAACTTCAGAAACTTTATGAAAGAGAGACATATTCTCTAAGTGTCTTAGCTTTAAACCAGACCTGTAATTAGAAGCATCCATAAACATCACATTAAGAGAGGTCCAGTCAGGAAGTTTAGATAAAATTCTGGAGTCACTTTATTGTCCTGTGTTAAAATCACACACTTTAGTGATTTTGTCTTTCCAGGGAGAGATTAATTTGCCCAGACGAATAAAGGACCACACACAGGAGCTGTGTTAGCAAACTTCTTGAAGAAATTTGCTGCCCAGGTCTTTGGGAAGGGTGACTGGAATCTCATACTAATACATTTCTTATTGTTGTAATGGAGCCATATTTTCTGAGCAGAATTGGCTCAAGAATTTGAGCTCTCTATTGTCCCTCCACTTCTCCTTTACCTCTCTATCTATCTGAAACTTTGTATGTCCCCAGCAGGAAACTGACTGATCTCAGATTTCCCTCCTTTCCTCACCTCCCCAGTTTTTTTTCTATAGCCTTTGTACAGCTGCAGTTGTTGCCAACTTTTGATCACTCCTGGATCCATATGTAACACAGCTTTTAGCTTATGTTTAATTCCAGACCTTATGGTCTAGCCACTAATTCATTTCAATAAATAAACAAAATACTTTTTCAAATTATAAATCACATATCTAGGAGTTTATTTTGCTTTCACTAATGAAATAAAAAGTATGAAAATAAAATATGGCAAATACCTCAAACATAAGATAATGGGACAAATTTTTGCAATAGTTTCTTATTAAATGTTCATTATTAAGATAAAAAAAAAGTGCTTGGATTAAACAATAACTGAGTATAAAAGGCAGAAAATGCTTTCAAAGACATGTATGTTACTACAGTATAAATACATCAACAACATTTTAGTCCAGACAAGAACTTTTACAGTATAGCTTCTCAGGCATAGTCTGCCATGGTGTTTCTTTCCTTTCAACCAGTTCTCATTGTAGTAAACCTCAATGTTTCTTGTGTTTTCTCTCATGACACCAAATCCTGCAATCAAATGAGGGTGTGTCATCTTTCTTCTTAGAAATTAAGTTTCTAGGATATAACATTTATGTGAAAGAATTGACTTTGCTGCTTTAGTTACTTGTAAGGCTTAAAAGTGCCTTACAAGTAGTAAGGCACTTTCTCTTACAAAAGAACTACAAAAATGCCTTTATTAAAACAATATTTTTCAAGAAATCATAATTTTTAGAACTATTGCATATTACCATATGGAGTTGACAATGCCACCAATTTTCTTACTTTAAATGTATTTTATTGCTTCGTATAGTGTCCTACACAAATAAAATAATGGCGTAAATTTACACATCCGTAACAAGAGTAAACCACAAAATCTAAGAAACTAATTGAAGTTTTCAAATGCAAGGTGTTTTTGACTCTTCTACACGGAAAACATCTAAAAACAAACCCATAATAATTACATATATTCTTTCCTAAAAGACAGCTACATCTTTTTACCATTAAAGTTTTTTTTCTTTTTCCAAGTTTGCTTCAGTCTGTAAACCCCTCTTCAAACATGAAATAAAAAGCATTGTTCCTTTGGCAGTTTCTTTGTTGAAAGCTGCTTAATTCAAATATTCTACCCGCAAAGATATGTTCCTTGGCAGCCTAACGTATATAGTAAAAATGAATGATATCTGTGAATAGCAGAGAAGAAAATGTATGTTCATTGTTTCCCCATAATACGGCTTTTTTCAAGTTAAACAGTGTTTCAGATTGATAAATCTCAGATAAACAATGGAACATATAAAGGTCTAACTCTCTTGAGTTTTTTGTCCATGTAGTCAGTGTGAAAAGAGCACACCGGCCACAAGATTATGTAGTTTGTTGCAAATGCATTTTGAGGTATCACTGAGCTGCTTCACTGCTCCTATGTTGCCTTAGCAGATGGGCATTATCTTTCTCTGCTTTTGCTTTGTCTAATTAGCTGGTTTGAAGTTCTACCTGAAACAAAAATGCACTATGCTTAAACTTTATCATGTCAGATAACTTGCAGTTAGAGTTGAATAGAGTGTAAATGCACAGAAAAAGTTATAGCTGAAATATAGACGTTCTCTCTAGAAGTGTGTTGCCACACGATGTAAAAAATAACCCCTTTATTTTCTTATTCAGATTTTGTTTTGTATTAATGTGCAAGATTTTTAACTGAGTGGAAGTATGGATTAATGTAGAAATGGTGTACTCAAACAGAATAGGAGGCAGCTGAATTGTTCAGTCTAATCCGTAACTCAGTTGTTACTTCTTTAGATGTTTTTGTAGGAAAGTTGGCAATTTTCTAGGAATTTTCTAGGAAATTTGACTTTTCTGAATCTCATATCTAACTTTGTGTCTAATTTCCTAATCAGCAACAAATACTGTGTGAGATCCAGAAGCAATACACTACCTGAAACATACTATTCTGGGTTTTTTTGTTTTAAGTGAAACTGAAGATTTTACATTTTGCATTCCTTAAAACTACTGCTATTCACAGGAACTTCAGACCACATCTTACCCTCTTTAGATACAACCCTGTAACTCCAGGGAAGATTGTCACAATATTTCCTTACGAAAGGGTTAAACATCAGCACAGAGTGAAGGCAAGCCCTTCATCATCCTTTTCTCATTTCCCATAGGAAAAATTCTGCAGAAAAGAAGTAATGTATTCCTGCAAGTTCCTAGATTTGGCTGGTTGGGAGCACAGACTGGAGAATACTTTGCATTCCCTGGAATTAAGTGAGAAGAAAGTTCTGAGTTATGGAATGGGATTCATCTTGCCTATCACTAGAATATTAAAAGTTAGGGTACCTAAAATGGAGCTGGTCTCCTTTTGCTTCCTTAAGGGAAAGTATTTCATTCCCCAAAGCAGTTGGTTCTGTGGCAGTGTTATGTTTGCTATGTACTTTAGAGAAAAAAAAAAAAAAAAAAGAAGAAGAGAGTTATTTCAATGTTCTCTACAAGCTGAATAGGGACAACGGTTCAGTGATTGCTAAAGGGCTGTTATACCAATGCATCTCCTGATTACAGAGCTATGCTAGTATGGAGGTTCCTTTTGCCTTTCTTCTAATGTATTCTGGCAGAAAAGCTAGCAAGAATTCAATCCTAATTTATTGCAATTTCTTGTGCATATATTTGCCCGTACTAAACAGTAATATTTTATGCTTAAAGGACTGAATTTTCTCTCATTAACCCTGCAGAGGTCAGAGGAATATATAGAAACTCTAGTAAGCATAAATTTTGTATTATACACATACAGTAGTGTTATCAGGCATTTCCAAGATGCAAAACCACTGTCATATAGAAAAGCATTCACCAATATGATGAATTCACCATATAAAGTGTTTATTAGAAAAACGCATGGCTCATGGTGCATACATTCCCATGTTTTAATACACATTTTAGAGGGATTTTTCTTTTTAATCTTTTACTTTACTCTTTTGGTTTTAAAAGTTGATTCTCTATTATTAAATAGTATCAAAGAGGTGAAGAAAACAACACGTGGCAGCTCATTCTGTTGCTATCATCTTGTTTTATTGTCTGAATGCCTTAGAATGTGGCTATTGTACTTTTATTGAGCAAGGAATAGAATCCCTTGAAAATCCAGGTGTTGGCCACATGTTTATCAGATTTCCATAAACAACAAAGAGGTTTTTTTCCATGTCTGGTTTTTTGGGGTTTTTTTTTTTTTTGAAAATCCAACTGAGCTTTGCAAATATGTTAATCCAGGTCTGCAAAATCTTCAAGCACTTGATTTGATTCATGCATGCTAGAAAGGGTCAAACTGAGGGGAAATGGTAAAGCAGCATTTCTTCTGAGGTGATTGCATTGCTCGTTCCTCCGGGTATTGCTACCAGCATAGAATGATGGTAGGTTTTTTACTGCTGAGTATTAAAAGTAATGTTTCTAAACTAAACATGCCTAGAATGCAAAGTTCAAACCCAAACTGAAGCATTATCAAATTGGGTGTTCAGACATACTGATCGGAATCTGATTCAAACATAAAAAGCATTAAATCTAGATTTTTCTGTTCATATAATATTTGTTAAAGTCTTGCATTTGAGCATACTGTGAGGCTGAAAAAGAACCGTATTTTAAAAACAGCCCTGTAATTTTGTACCTCCTCTTATTATAGCACTCTTACTTGCCAAAGCAATAAACTCCAGAAGAGAGTAATGGATTTTGGATACTCTACAGCAGTTTTGTGCTCCTGGGAATCTTCGTTTCTGTAAAATATTAGTTTACAGTTGTATTTATTTAATTGGCACTCCTTATGTAAATACACATACTGTACCTATAAAAAAGATGCTGAAACAGAACACTGTACATACAGATCTTTAACATATGGTATAAAAGAACAAGGAGCATAGATCTTAAACTTGTAGACATCTCCCTGTAAAAAAATAAAAGAGAAGGTAATGAATCTTCGAAAAACTAAAGTTATAGCAAGAAAGTTATGCAGTTATTCACTGTTTATTCATGTTGGCAATCTAATACTTTTATTCAAGAATGACTCCTTTCTTTCCTTTCTTTCTTTTCTTTCTTTTCTTTCTTTTCTTTTTTTCTTTTCTTTCTTTCTTTCTTTCTTTTTCTTTCTTTCTTTCTTTCTTTCTTTCTTTCTTCCTTTCTTTCTTTCTTCCTTTCTTTCTTTCTTTTTTCCTAAAGTTCTTAGTTATGAGAGATTTAGTTCTATTTATGTTAGGTTCACAACAATGGGTAAATTGGGTTGAATTCTGTGTATTCTATGTGGTGCTTTTTCACATATGAATGTGAGATAAATTTGCACTACTTTATCTAATTAGCACAGCAAATATTTCAAACACCATTAAAATGTAATTAGGCTTCTTAGTTGTTAATTTGGAGTAATGTTAGTTTATTTTATTTTTGCACTTGATTTTTTAAAATGTTTTTCCTTCGTTGTTTATTTCAGCAAAGAGTTCAAAAGGGTTAAGGTTTCAAAAGTAGTGTCTTAAAGTATGCAGATGTATGTTTTTTTAAAAAAATGAAATCACTTTATGCTGACAGCTCAGATTAGACAGTTTTACAAGTTTGTTGACTATGCAGCCATTGCACCAGTAACACTCTGGTTTTAAGTTTTTGTTATAGAATACCGTTTCCTTGTCTTAAAAATGGAAAAATAATACATTTAACATTCATAACACAATTTATTGTTATTCTTTTAAAGTATGCCATCATTCAACAGTCAGATGTATCAGCAAAGTAGACAGCATAGTGGAGAATAGTGCTGTAATACTGGTTCAGTTAGTGGTTTTCATGTATCAATGAGTTTACTTATTTCTTTGGGGTACATTTATTTCACAGAGTATATTTAAACAGCAATCTAAAACTTTGCTGATTAAAGGTAGCTTTTCTAAAACGTAGTTGTAGAAATTTCCTTGTCAGTATAGTATTGGCAATAGTGAATAACTGAAGAGAAAATTGTTCCTATTTCTTGTGATTTGGACTTAAACTCCAAGTTAATTGTGAACACAGAAACCTTTGGACTAAAAGGTAGAGATAATGTTTTGTTATCTATGCTGACATGTCTTTTCTTCTGGAAAAAGTAATATTTTATACAAATAGGCAACAGGCACATGGCCTGTTGGATCAGGTTACATCAGGTTTTGTTGCATTACATGATATGACATGCCCTGCAGTGACCTGAGGCAATGTCATCTTGTGTTACCTTGGTAAGGAAATACTGTTCTTTATTAAGCAAGTGAAGAGAAGGCTAATCATCTCTAGTCATGAAGAATATCTATGCTATTTGTAGGCAGAAGCAGTTAATAAAAAGTAGTCTCTTCTTATTTTCTTTTGGTGAATTTGAGGGAGTCTAAACCCCATATGAATCACTTCCTACTGCTATTTACTAGTTTGCGTGTACTTTACAAATCTAATTTAACATATTCCAGAGTACACATGGAGAAGAAAGTCCTGTAGCACTACAAAGAGGTGTAACGCTTGGAGAGCGAATAGGCAATAGCATCTATTTGCTTATGGAAATGAGAAAATTTGCAAAAGGGATATTATGTAATCTTCTTAGATGGAAATGCTTAGTGTTGGAAGCCTAACTATTTATACATTTTCATGCATAGACCGGTCATTATGACTCTTCTACAGTTCTTATAAGCTTCTTGGCTAAATAGTACATTATGAAAATGAGCTATTGCAACTGCAAAGTATGATAAAACTGAGTCTACAGTGTGACCCTATGCGTGACTCTATCAGTATAGGTACTCTCAGTAAGTAAGTCTTGAGTTATTGCATTATGGGATATTATCAGAGGAAATCACTGTACTTGGTCATTCAGAGTAATGATCTTTATATTACTTCCTATTGATACATTCAGCATGTAAATTCACTTTGAAAAGATTTTCACAAAGAAAGTGCACACTATTACACAGTTACAGCTATCTACTGATTTTACATTAAATTACTGGTGTGTGGTACAGAATGTAACCTCTCGGTTATCTTCTGCAGTAAAAGGAATGGGCGAGAGATGTTTTTATGCAAATCAGTAGTACTCTGTGTTGAAAGCCTAATTGTGCTTTTTATTGTTGGACAAGTCAATACTGCTTTAGTACACATTTTATAAGCTTCTTCCTAAAATTGTATACAAAAGAGATTAGTTCTCATACATGAAAGGCATAATATTATCAATGAGGGCACATAAGCAGAATGGCTGAAGTACTGATAAAGGATTTGTTAACTACAACACAGAGTAAGTCTTATTAGTCACCACTGTTTGACCTGCTACAGTTCATTGAACCAGTCACATACACTCAGTGGCAGAATGAACAGTGACTACTGTAATTGTATTCTGTCCAGTTACAGTAAATAGAAATCTGTGAAGTGTTTTACTGTAAACCAGAAACCACATAAATTCACTTATCTTTACTTATTCTTGAATGAAGAAAGCAAAGAAAAAACCCCAGTCATATCAAAAATGACCAATTTTATAAAAACTACTAGGTAGTACATCATGAAGGAGGCTGGAAAAGAAGGTCAAGGTTCAGGTTTGGCCTGCTGCCTCACTTGATCTAAATCTTCCCACGTGCTCAACTGTGCTCATTATCACAAATAATAAAATTCAGATGCTGAAGAACAAGAGTTCAATTCATCACAGGAAAATCTGAAGAAACTTATCTTCATAAAGCAGATTTCACTTTAGAACAAAATGTTATTTGTTCTGAACATTTTCCTGGACAATTCTTGGGTTTTAACTTAAAACCAACACAAAAGTTTAATTTTTTTCTGTAGTTGTGACAACTGTGGTAGCAGAGAATGAAGAAAATGGAAGTATATGACTCAACTTCCAAGAAAAATGAAGCCAGAACTATAAACTCGAAAGACTGAGAGGTTTAAAAAAAGGTGATAGCAAAACATTTCTTAGTATTCTCCAACTTTAAATTTTATTTTTAATAAAAATATATAGAAATGACCACATGATGATATCATATAAAAAACAAACCACAGCAAAGCGCAACTGCAAATCTGATGAGACCTGTGTGGTCTAGAGTTATGCATTTTTTTCCATATTTGCTGGGTCATGTATTCCCTGTAGGAGGGTGAACAGATTCTTAAGCCTCATTCCCTCCTTGCCTAAAGAAATGTGTTCAATTATTTTAATATTTCTAGCAACTCCAAGTGCAGATTTAATGCTTTAACTCATTGCTACTCTCCTCAACATAACCACATGTGGAAGAAAGTATTAGCTGCCCATATCGAGAATATTTTTGAGACTTTTTTCTTTATACAATGCTGACTGACGACTTCTAGTACTGCACTATATACGCTGTGTCAGTCAGATGTATATTTCACACATTACAGTCTGTGCAGCCACAACTTTCTAGACCAAATGAGCATATGTCCTAATTCTAAGGATTCTGTTACTCAGAATGTAAAGGTTCACCAATAGCACACCTACACATTTGCAGACTCACAGAATCACAGAATGTTAGGTATTGGAAGGGACCTTGAAAGATCATGTAGTCCAATCCCTCTGCCAGAGCAGGATCACCTAGACCAAGTGGCACAGTGCTCTGGTTTGAAAATTACCAAATTTTCACATATTAGTCGTGGTGCTTTTATGCCAAAAAAGCATTTTCTTTTGAAGCTGTGGGTAGCTTTCCTAGCAGACCTCCTGTGTCCGTGTCTGGACTCTACAGGTGATTGGTAGAGAGAGTCCATAAATGGAAGGTACTTCCTTCTTCTTCCTTTCCTTCTCGTCACCATCTTTGTCATCTTTGGCTGCAACATGTCTTCAGAAATAGGGAGCAACTCTAGGAGGTGGGGGGGAACAATGGCTCTCAACCCCCTGCTACCGAAGGGTGGAAGACAAAAGAAAGTCTCAGCCTGGCTGCAAATCTGCTTCCCTCTTTTGCACAGGAGCTCAAACGCAGATAGGCCGAAGAGACAGGCCGGTCTCCATACCTGCAAACCCCCTTTTGTG
>VZRI01003044.1:59677-105088 GCA_013397515.1 Upupa epops
TTACAGGCGCCAACCCAAACCAATTTAGACCCTCTTGCTAAACCATTACACACAGGAGCATGTCCAGGCAGGTTTTAAACATCTGTGTTTATCTTCTGGAAATAATCCTATCTATGAGATTTTTGTACAAATTAAAAATCTTAATTTTTTTTTACATGTTTTGTTGTTTGGTTTAGTTTTGTGTACACTTCCAAAGAAGAAAAACTTTTCCCTGAATCTGAAGAGGCTCATGCACTCATACAGTCCAAGTGCTAGTGAAACTTAAAGGCATGCAGTGGTTATTTGTGATAATAGCACTTGCAATTCAAGACTCAAACGAAGCATTGCAGGGCAGTGATTGCATTATCTTGTGCAGTATGAGCTTTTGGCAAGCCCGAGGAAAAGACAGTATCAAATTGCCTGAAAACAAATTGAAGACATTCTCCACTCTTTTTAACAAATAAAAAATAAATAAAATAAAATAAAATATAAATAAAACCAAATAAAAATAGATAAGGCAGTGAGCAAAGCAGGTATTTATGGGCATGAGGGGGAGGACAACAAGGGGAAAACCATCCAAGTTTACTTAAGCTCTGTTCCTCTTAGTGCAAACAGCTATTTTATCTAACTTCAGCAGCTTAAAAGATAGGTGTCCAGGTTAAGCAAATCATCTGGGTTTCCACTACAGTCAATCAGGAGTTTATTTGTTCCAACCTATGATATATTATAGATAGGATTCGTTATTCTCTGGAGGTGTCTGTTTCTTTCTACTGATTAGAGAGGGAACCTAGATAATTAGCTGAAACAACTAACTTGTTAGCAGCTAACAGTTAATATTAGCTGAGACAAATTTCCACTCTCAGAATTGTGGATAGTGAGGACCTCTTGTCCTATATTTGATTAATTTCTTTTATTTTCTCCACACCTCTTCTCATTCCCCAGTGAATTCTGTTCAAAAACATCTACCCTCTCTTTCTCACTAAGATAGTTTTCAAGTATTTTAGTTCAGACATAACAGACTTTACATCCATCATCGCTATTCTGGTTATGGTATCTAGGAGAGGATTGGGGAGGTTTCCAAATCAAGTCCATGTTGTCCAGGAGTAAAAAGAGATCTTCAGATCTAGGTTAATTTACTTGTTTACATAAGCAGGTTCATTTTTAACTGACAAAATGTTAAAACCTTTGTGTTTGACAGATGCTTGGACTGACCCCCTTAACAATAGCCTTATTAAATGGTTATGCTCTCTTGATATTTGATGGAGAGAAACAGAGACATCCACAGAGAAACTGAGATCTTAGAGAGAAGGAACATTTGTTCTCCAAGTTCTGTTTCCAAAAGGCCATACTCGTAGCGTATTTTGTTTTGGGCAGGGCAGTGCTTGAGGAGAATGGGTAGAGGCATTACATATCATCTTCTCTTTGGTTTTCATACTGTAGGGCAAGGCTTACTGGAAATTCATTCATTCATCATGTGCATTTTGACATAATCCATTCAGCGCTTTGCTGATGGTGTTTGAAATGTGTTTTACATTCATTTCAAAATATGTGCAGTAGATAAAATGGTGCCTCAAAAGTCTGTTCATTTAAACTACGAAAATTATATTTGAAAGGGCTGAAATTACTAAATATTGAAACTTGTATCATTATTTCAATATTTTAAAGCATGCTAACTTTTATGGATCTCAAAATAGTCTCCAAAACTCCCACAACAGTATTAACTCAACTAGATGTCAGTCTTTAGAGTTCATCATTTTATTTGACTAACTACAGTATTTTTTATAGATATGGAATACTGGTAATGATTACATGATTGATTCCTGATGAGACTAGATGTAGCAGCAAAGCCTTTTGCTGATATTTCTTTTTTAAACAAACAATGTTTTCTATTGTTTTGTTTTGTCCTGATCCTTAGTTCTTATTAAAAAAAGAAGTTTGTACCTGAAACTGGCTTATTTTTCTGACTGATGGAAAAGCTTTATAAGCAGGCGTGACTACGTTGGTCTTGATATTTTATTTTGTGAATTCACAGAACTTACCAGGAAGATGTGGGAGGATAAATTCTTCCATTACAAAGCACACTATTGACCACATGACCAAGAAACAGTGAGACAGCTACCAAGTTCCTTCACTCTTACAGTATTTGCATCCACTGGAGACCCCAGGTGGACTGTTCAGTGGGCTAAAAACTGAATGGATGGCCAAATCCAGAGAGTTGTGGTGAATGGGGTTAAATCCCATTGACAACCAGTCACAAGCAGCGTCCCTCTGAGATCCTACTGTCAACCGGTCACAAACAGTGTCCCTCAGAGTTCAGTTTTGGGACCAGTGTTCTTTAACATCTTTATCAATGACCTGGATGAGGGGATCGAATGCACCCTCAGTAAATCTGCAGATGACACAAAATGAAGTGACAGTGTCAATCTGCTTGAGGGTAGGGAGGCTCTGCAGAGGGATTTGGACAGGCTGGAGCAATGGGCTGAGGCCAATGGGATGAGGCTTAACAAAGTCAAGTGCGGGGTCATGCACTTCAGCCACAACAACGAGGCTGGTGACAGATCTGAAAAACAGACCCTATGAAGAGCAGCTGAGGGAACTGACGTTGTTTAGTATAGAGAAGAGGGTAAGAGAGAGTGTATAGCTCTCTACAGCTACCTAAAAGGAGACTGTAGCAAGGCTGGTGATGGTCTTCTCCCAAATTACTAACTATAGGATGAGGGGAAATGGCCTCAAGGTGTGTCAGGGGAGGTTTAGATTGGATCTTAGGGAGAAGTTCTTTACTGAGAGAGTAGTTGGACACTGGAACAGGCTTCTCAGGGAGGCAGTGGAGTCATCATCCCTGAAGGCACTTAAAAACTAAGTAGATAAAACAGTTAAGATCATGGTCTAGGGGTTAGTAAGATGTTGGGATGAGATCCGGACTTGATCCTGGAGGTCTTCCAGCCACGATGATTCTGTGATTCCCTTCCCTCTATGATATATGAATTCTTCCTTTGGTCTTCCTCCCTTACATAATCTAAAAAATACTGCTTTGATGGCTTTGCCTTTAGTGAAAGGTCAGTGATTATACCCTTGTTTGACATAATTGATGGTGTAGTTAATTAGAATTGAACTGTACTTAAATAGCCTGTGTCTCTAAGATCTGTAGTGGAAGAGCTGCCTCCTGCAGAGTTTCTGAGATCTGAAGAAGGGTAACTTCCTCAAGCACTGTTTACAAGCTCCTTTAGCATGCTTGTAGTAGCTAAAATCTGTAGAAGAAAGACTCCCTCCTGTGGAACTAATAAAACCCACAAGATATGTTATGTGTATATCCCAAATCCTTCTTTGCCTGTAAGAATCAAAGGGTGTAGCCATCTTTAGGTACAAAGACATTAAGTTCCATCACATGTGTTCTAAGTCTACAAATGTGTGCTCATGTTATCAATAATGTAGCTTGGCTTTTAAGATGGTATAGACTCAATCACATAAAGCCTAATTCCTAATACCTCAAAATTTCATCAAATCTGCTTAATACTTAATGAGTCTTCCTCTAAACAAACTAGCTAGACTCCATCATATGATGAAAAGTATTGATGTTAAGCACAGCAGAGAATTCACAAACAATAATTTCCATATTTTATTCATCTTCTAGTAAAAAATTGCTTGCAAACCCAAAATGTTTAGTGTATAAAATATTTAATAAATGCCTCATCTATTCCCACCCCCTCAGAAATGCGGCACACAAACATTTCTTTGAACGGATGACACTCACAGAATATGTCAGCATTGCCCAAATTAAAGGAAGCTACTTATCAATTATTTTTTTTATGATGAAAGACAAATGAAATGACATCCAAAGATAGTCATGTCTGTAACAGAGCAGTTTTTTGTTCACGTAGTCTCAGAAAGGAATATAGATTTTAAATCATGTTGGTATAAACTAGGCTGACATGGCAATAACTTAGATCCTTTTCTTTAAGGATAACAGACTTTAACATAAAATTGCTGTATCTTCTGGTGTGTGTAATATTCATTACTAGCTATTGTAGTTTCAATACCATGTAGCTTCAGAAACACAGATAACTTCAGGAAGCAGAGGTTTAATTCATTTCTTTCTTTCCAAGCAGGCTGTTTACTTAACCTAGCACAAGAAACTTAGAGATTCCTTGACTTGTTTCAGTAAAATGGTTAACAGAAGAATAATAGATGGGATGTCTTCATCTTACAATATCTGTTGATCTGAAACAGAATAGCCAGTGTGACAGCGAATGTGTTCTCTACTATTTTTGTCCCAAACTGAAAAAACGGGGCATAGAGCTGTACAAACCATAACAATGTGCATGTCTTTATATGATGTTGTTCACCAGAGACTTGTCAATAGACTGAGCCATATTGGATCTGGCAGTCTTTCTATTGGGACAATATTTGCCTTGAAGTACTATCTTTTCTCTTTTTCAATGTCAGCCTGAAGGCTCTTAGGCAGCATATGTTCATTTCATGTCTTAGAGATATTGTTTCTGGTATTGCAAAGGCATTACCACATTGAGCTTCTTTGTAAAACAGATGGTACATATTAAGGTCTCAGTTTCTTAGACAATTTCTGCAACAATTGTACTACATTCTTCACACTGACAAAAACATCATCTGCATCATGCAGTGAGGCACTAGATTATGTCAGAATAGTAAATGAGCACCCACAGCAGAAAGAGTTATGAAGGTGAATCAGCTCCCTAAGAGAAATGAAGGATGTCAGTTATATTTGGTAGATATTCAGTGAAAAAAAATTGTTTGAGTGGAACTTAGTTTGTAAGTGGTGTTGCTGATATGCAGGAATTACATTTGAAATAGATGTTATCTTCTGTAAACCTGAGTCCTCAGACATATCGGCAGATGCAAAGATTTAGCTGAGCCTGGTATAAACCATAAAGTGATCACAAGCCAGCAAGTTGTAGTACAAAACTGGGCCAAATTAGAAGACCATTTAGAACAGATTGTCAAAAATATGTGTGTGCAGTGAAGAGGTAATGAACAAGAAATGAATGTCACACTCTCCTGGAGAGAAGGCAGAAGGTACTCTCTGGTAATAGAAAAGCACCTTCAGGCAAAATTAGAAATATTGCTCTGACTATGATTATGGTAGAAAAGACACAGGGAATGGTCCACTGCCATCACTATCCTGCTTTTGGGCTATTATGTCTTCATCTTCCACTGGGGCGCAAGCCTTGTTGCAAAGGTACTTCGAGACTTTAATATAAACTGGATGTCTTTGTCCTGATTTCTAGTGTCAGGTCAAATTTGGAAAAGTGGAGAGCAAGACAATTTGGGCCAGCAATTAGGTTAGGTGGCAAAACTAGATGGGAAGATACACTCAGAAAGGTCTGAATTTGCTCTATGGTCAATTGTTTCTACTTCTGGGAGGGCAACCATAAATATAAGATTTGTTTACCATGCTCCTACCTCATAAAGAATAGGGATATTGGTACTTCACATGAGAAGATCACCTTCACATGAAACCTACGTTACTTCCTTCTGAGTGTGAGGTGATCATCAGACCAAACAAAAGAGCTGGAAAGCAATATTTGTGCGTCAGATTCTAATGAGACAGTAGTGCAGAGGGTATGTAGCACAAAGCTTTGTACACGTGTGTATACCTTGAGCCAAAACTTCAGAACTAGTTTGTTACCCTCATTCAACTCGAGAATGCAGTCAATTTTAAGAACTTCTGAGACACTGGTGTCGTAACAAGCAGGAGGGAGAGTCCTACATCCCACAGTGCTGTTTACATATTACTTTTACAGGAACAACAAATGTTGCAGATGATGAGCATTGTTATGTGAGTGATCATATTGTTCCGAGGTTCTGTTTGCTGACAATCAGCAAGTCCTTATGAATAACTCAGAATCTCAGATTCTAAGCAGATTTTATTTTCTTGTATAAAGTGAGGGCATTAGCTGCAGCTTCTGAAAAATGTACATGGAATTAGGCTACTGTTTCCAGTCTTCTTTTGAAGTGTCAAACTAAATCTGGTCTCAGAAATTGACCATCTTCTTTAGTTTATAAACGCCCAATCTCCTCCTCGGTTTGTTTTTCCTATGCTACTCCAGTTATCAAATCTTTCTGGCAAAGAGATACAGGACTTCAGCTTTAAACTTGGTGTTTTCTCACAGTAAAAACTTTACCATCATGTATTGGTGTGGCAATAAAAGTATCGTTTTTAATCAAAACAATCCAATTGGCAAGTGCAGCCAAGTCCTAAAAAAAAAGGTGGACAAACTCAGATAAGTGCTTTCTGTATTAAATGACTATATAAATAAGAGTTCAAGGCATAGTTAAAAATCCCCTGTATTTCAAAGAGGATGTGAATATATGATTGTATGCACGGTGTTATCAGACTTGATCATAATATGCTTTTGCAGATATTAGACCTTGTTCTGTCTGTGTTGGTGGGAACAGCTGAATCCACTAAAGGAGTAAGGAAGGCAGATGACATTTTGCCTCTTACTTCCCTTGGGGTTCCTTTCTACTTAAATAGGAGGGTGGAATTCTTGGCCTATTTCATATATTACTAGACTGAAAGACTTTCTCAATTCAGTGTCAAAGACATTTAGAAACTGTTAATTATTCTGGTGTCCTCTATTGAAATAGCTTAAAACAGATGAGTATCAAATCTGTGCAAATCAGCCCTTTTGAAGGTATCTCCCACCAACAAATATTCTGAGCCCTTCTGGTTAGTCCTTTGCTTGAAGACTACTGATATTCTCCATAGACTGTAAACACATCTCCAAATTCTTCTGAAATGCGGTCTGACTAAAATTCATAAATACAGATTCCTGAATCTAGAGAGAGCCTGAAACAGAGCTCTGATGCTTCCCAGTAATTACACAGAGATCTAGGTAGCAGGATTAATTTCTGTGGAAAGGGTCTAATGAGCAGGATGTCTCCTTGCAAAGTGGCATAGACTCCAGAAGGGTGCCAAACAAATAGAAATATTTCAGTTGCCAAAGAAAAGAGTTAAATACTCCCAAGTAAAATCTGCTGAGCACAGAGAACAAAACTCAGACACCCACGCATCCAGCCTATCCTCTGGTCAAAGGTAAGGTGTATTGTATGTTTTCCCTGAACTTAGTGTGAGTTTCCCTGAACTTAGTGTGTTCCAAATTAATGATGGCACCTTATTTTTCTCATTCTGATGCTCATTAGGGAAATGCATAATTCATTCTTAAGGTGCACATGGACTGAAGTACCTTTGTTTGTGATAAGCTTTTACAAACAGGAAAGAAATGTCCACTTTATGTAAAAAAAAAGCTGAAGCAGATTATATAATATGTTTGAGCCAAAACCCAGTAATTATTTTTTTCTTATGCCTCTCTGACCTCAAAAAAGTGAGAGAAAAGCACCTCTGATATTAGTGGAAGTCTTGCAAACATCAATTTAAGGTCTGTAGTCAATGGTTAAATTAACAAGCAAGCCAATCCAGCAAATTTTCAGTCTCACAAATTACAGATGTTTTTAATCCTGATAAATCTGTTGTGTTTCAGCAATTCAGTTCATGCACTGCACTGAAATTTTCTGCTAATACTGCATGAAGTTTACTTTTCTTTCATTGTGCTTCAGCTACACATGGGCATGAGGTGAATTCTTGTGAAAAGAAAACAAAGGATATTTTTTTTGGAAGCCAAAAGAAATTCCTCACGTATCACTTGTCCCTGTGAGCAGAAGGTGTGAGGGAAGGGGCTGAAATGCTAGAGACATCAAATGCTTTAAAAGCCAGCACTTGAGTGTTTAAAAAATAGGCTGTCAGCTGAAATGTTTCAATGTGAGAGAGCAAGAAGGAGAGGCTCAAAGGTGTTTAAAAGGGCTGCTGGTGAGACTTGTATCAGGAGCAGTAATAGTGAGAAATTCATTGGTGCTGATGATGGAGGGGGAAGTATTAGAGATGATTGAGTCACTGAAGGTGCTGGCACCTGAGTTGCAAATGGTGACACTGGTAGCTGTGGGAGGGGAGGAGGTGACAGCTTTGTTAGCAGCCTTGTGTCTGATGAAGAAGTGAATTCTTCTCTCAGAGTGCACCCTTCACCTTTACGTTAAAAATAACACTTGGTAAACTATTTAAAGGGATTTGGGGCATTTTAGTTCTCCTTTGCCATACTGGTGGCTGCTGACATCAGGTTTGGCACTTCTCCTTCTTCCTGAACTGCAACTTTACAAAGCAAACAAGAAAATCTGAATTTTACTGATGTCTTAGTCTTTGTGGTTTTTGCAGAAGTTAGATGCTTTATTTCATCTGTGATTAAACTTTGTCAGGAAACAAGCAAAAGTCCTGAAAATACAAGTTTTGAATCACATAGTGGATACTGGATACTCACTGCTTTTGTTGTAATAATTTTGCTTCTCTTTTTCATCTGAACAACTATTTGCCACTTTTTTAAAAACTTACCAGTCTTTCTGCTCACTGAGATTTTCTACTTTTTATGTAAAAATGTATCTTAGGAAAATACAAACTACTTTTGTAGTCTTTTCACAGTCACATCTTGGGTTACATATTACCTCAAGATTAATTCAAAATTGGCAGTGTAAAAAAGCAAATAAAACTACCTCAAGAAAGACTTCCCTTCCCTTCCCTTCCCTTCCCTCTATACAAAATCAAGTCAAAGTAATCACAGAATGTTAGGGATTGGAAGGGAGCTCAAATGATCATCCAGTCCAATCCCTCTGCCAGAGCAGGATCACCTAGATCAAGTCATGCAGGAACACATCCAGACAGGTTTTAAATGTCTCCAGAAGAAGAAATTCCACAGTTTCTCAGATTTTTCTACAGTTGTATCAACCATGGATGTTGAGGACTATTCTGCTTAGTCAATATGGGTTTCGTCTTTACCAGTATAATGCATGATGAAAGCTAAATCCCCCAGTTTCTGTTGTAGGGACCAATGTTGGTAACTCATTTGCAACAGTGTCGAAGTAGAATGCCATGTCATTTGCTAAGGAATGTGTTTTAATGTGCAGATGTTTGTGCCCTTCTGCTATAGTTTAAATGAGTTTTTGACCAAGCAAAGCACAACTAAGTGGCAAACCTATAAATGTTCTCTACACAGGCTTTGCTACTTTTCTTATCATTCTTCTTGTAAGTAAATGAAAGAAACATGTGAGTATACTTTGTATTTTAAAACACAGATGTGAGGAGTTCCCCCTGTGATTTCCTTTCAAACGGCATCTCCATTGCTCTTACAGTGCTCCAATATATATACCTGTGTGTGACACCAGGATCCCAGGAGCTGCAGCAAATGGCACCATTTCAGAGGCTTGTTGGCAAACAAAAGTCTGCAGTTATTTATAGTTAGTTGCATTCCAGGCTCTGAGTAAATAGTTCACTAGTCTTTTCAGCTTCTGGCCAAATAGTAAATGTTAAGGTTTCTTCCAATGGGGCACAGGTATTCATAGCAGACACATGTCTTGGTCTCGTTTCAACTCTCTGCAGAGTCCAAAGAGCTGTTTTTAATTCTTGAATGAATTTATAGTCTTTCTTCTTGGACCTCAGATTGGCTTAGGACTCAAAGCTAAGTAAACATGGTAAAGCATCGAGGCACATTAATTTCAGTAAAAACCTTTTTTATATCTATTGACACAGACACTAAGTATTTCAATTTCTGGAATTTTCTGAGCTCTTTCAATGACGTTTATCTTGCCTCTTCCCAAGAAGTGTGTGGATACAGAGTGTATTAAGACTATCCATGTTTTTATGTCATCACTCTTCTTTTTTCTTCTTTACTGAGTGATGCTGTACTGTTAAAATACAAGTAGCAAGTAGTGATTTTTTTCAACTGAAATGCAGGATGATGTTTGAGAATCACCAAATGTTTAAGTTGAAATATTGTGTTAACTGGTGGCTCAGAAATTTAAGCGTGAGGAGAGTGTGTCTACCAAAATTCACGTGATTACCCAAGAATTCTGGAGTGCATAGCAGTTCTCCAAACTGTTATTATAGTTACTCAGAGTTTGACCAAGTTTGTCTACAATAGATCTTTTCTCCTTTACAGCAATGGTTTAGCTACATGTGTGCCCATGTGGGTTGAAATGGGAGTCTTGTCATATAGCACTGGAAATCGTGTCTGCCTTACAACAGCCAGAGCTGCAACTTGAGCAGTGCTGCTTTTTGACCTCTTTCCTGAGATTAAGAAAAACATTGAATCAAATCAGAGCAACAGGGTGAGAAGCAGCTCTTCTCATTACAGCAGCTTTTGGGAAGTAGGGGGTTGTGGGGAAGATTTGTTTAAGTCTCATTTCATGATACCATAGGGTGGGTGCATAAAAGAAGAAAGGAAAAGGCTTCTTTCTGCAGCTTTTCTGATTTCTCTTTGCAAAAGGGTTCTGTGAAGACAAGTCTCTTGCAGCTCACCGTTTTGAGCTCTGAAGTGGTCTCTACTCAGCAAATCACAGGTGGAGCTCATATTCACAAAATACCTTACTGTCTCATATGGGGAAAATGCTGACACAGCGACTTTAATGGAACATGTTCCAGCTACCAAAGTCTCACCTCCATCTGTCCCCTCTCTTTTCATCCCACTGTTAATGGTTGATAGAATGGAAATTGTGGAAAGTGAAATGAGGTGGGGGGTGGGGAAAGCAAGATAGAAGAAAACAGTGTAGGCCAGAAAAACATGGGTAATGAAAAAGAGCTTTTACCCTGACGCTGGCATATTGAATGGAAAGCCTTCTGGTGAACATGGGGGATAGCAAAGGATAGTCAACTAAAACCAGCAGGAAGGCCATCGGTTACCAGAAAGCTGAAAGAAAAGATTGGTTCAGCCCTGTGTGATTAAAGATGATTCCTCTTAATTATTTTTGTACCATTAAATCTGCACTTTTTTCTGTCTTTGCTGATTGATTTTTTAATCACCTCGTACTGATCTTAGATGAAATAACCAGAAACACCCAAGGTGTTTAAACAACTAACAGTGAGTAACAGTTTGTTCCAGTTTGTGTAAGCTTCCCATGCTACTTCAAATCCCTCCTAACGCTTTACTTTTGCCTGTCTTCTCCACTTGGGCTGCTTCTCAGCTGTTCTTTCAGATCACAGCCTGGTGCATGTTGCAGTGTCCTGTTCTACCTGGTACAGCTCATTATGTTGAATACTAATTTCATGGCGCCGATTCGAAGCACTTCTGAGCAAACTAGCTAAAAATCCTCATGTAAACATCATATGAGTTATTCATGGACAGATCCCTAAGGCCCATATCCTCCATTGGTATGTAAAAAAAATTGCACAGTATGTGTCTGGGAGGTGAGGGAAGTACAGAGAGGGAGGTTTGTCTCAGCTGATCCGCAGCTTTTAATCTATTTCCAAGCCATCTTGCAGGCCTTTTGGCAGAAAGGCCAGCACTGTACTGTGATGGCTGGGGGTGTTGCCAATAGCTCTCACACTAGAGGTCTTAGAAACAACAGTATCTACCAAGCAGTGGTTTGTCACAGCTGGTTTACAGAGTATTTCCACATTCTCTTCACAGTAGTACAGCTTCTGACATATTTCAAAAAGTGCAGCACCTTAAGAGTAGCATAATACCCTGGACCTGGTCTTGCAGCAGCTTCTGACAATGTGTTTTTTGACACACTTGTATTCAGGAATGCAGTCTCTACCTATCCTCTGCACAGACTTCAGGTCTGCCTTTATCCACTGTTTCTTTAGTGTCAATTCAGTTACGAACAGGCCTGCAGAAAACTGGAAGGTTAGTGAACACAAAGGAAAAGAGGCCAATTACAAGTGACCTGGAGGGAGCAAAGTAAGTGTGTGACTGAAGGGTTATGGTGGAATGGCTGGTGGGAGTCAAGGGTAATTTTATACTAAAAATCTAAAGCCTCCTTTCAAAGGGGAAAAAATTATACATAGTGGAATTTCACCAAACAGACACACCTAGCTCATTATAGTCTGCACATATTTATTTTTATCTTATTATTCAATTGCAGGAGAGAAGAAGTGGAGAATGGACACTTTGCTGGGCACAGAAGTATTTCAGATAGGACCTACAGCTTAAAATGTGAAAAAAAGCCTTCCAGTTTTACATCATTATATCCTTTTTGTATCCTAGAAGCTGAAAGGAAGAAAAGACACGGTAGCTATAAGCATAAAATTTTAAAAATTCTTTACACCATTTACCAAAGTGTTAGTGAAAATAGAAGCACATGTAAGCCAAATGTAACCAGCCAGTAATTAACAACTTTTGAGTGTCGTTTAGAACACTAAAACCTTTAACTTTGGAAAGATTTTCAGCAATTCATGGATGTGTTCACAGTGCTGTTCAAAATCATGTATTGCATGATATTGCCACTCAACCTTGTAGTTCTTTCTGATAGGAAAAGTAGTTAAAATACTATTTAGGCTTTGAGAGCTAGTAGATTGCTTGACTGGTAATAAAATTACAATGATACATAATAATTGTGATGTGACTTCTTCACATGACTTTCCAACCTTTACAAAACAATCTCAAGAGACCAGGCCATCTCAGGAGTGGCTTTGCATGACAGCTTTTAGTGACAGGTTTCCTGACCAGCTGCTTTCCTACAGCCATAGAGAGGGAGGCAACAAAGGAGAAGGAAGTGTGGTCCTCTTCCTCACCACTTTCACATCAGGTATTTCAAAGCATTTAATCTGGACCCATAAGTACAGTGAAACCATGATAACTTGGTCAATATGTCCTATTGGTTCTGCTGAATTCCACTTTTCCATTGTGAAAATACTATTGGGATCCTTTGTCCTCCAGCATGCCTGTATAGATAAATCAACAGGATTCAGATCAGAGTCTGAATCAGAAGAGTCTCTTGATTTCATGCTGCATGGCAGGAGGTCCAAGTGAGCTAGCCTTCGGATACCACTGTGGATTTATCAGACCTCAGCATGGAATTGACAATGTGTCTTCTCCCCCTGCAATATACCCAACACAGGTCAAGCAACACCTTGCCTTTCCCTGACTTGTGCTCTGCTGCCAGCCAGTCATCACTGACTAAAGGAAGGAGCAAGTGCACATGGAACCAGCAGAAGAAAGTTTTATCTGTACCCATACCAGAGGGACCCAAACAATTTTTATCTGGAGGAAAAGGGAGAGTGATCAGACAGTACTTAATAATTTTCTATGCAAACTCTTCAGTAGGTTTTCCTCTAGGTAGCTGTGGATCCATTTTCTCCCAATATTTGCCAGTGATATGCAGGTAACTTTACAGGTAGAAAAAAGTGCATCTTGGTCTGGAGCCATTATGGAATTTCTAAAGCAGCATTCTAGTCTGGTTAGTCTAGATTTCTAGCATCTGTCCAAAAGTAAGAGCAAAGTATTTGGTACATTTTCCAGCTTTCCCAGTGAAAAATCCAGCTGCAGTGTATGCTCTCAGCACTCATTCAGCCATCATTTTAGAGTAAAACTGCTAAGCAGCTTCTGGCAATGTATAATGTCCATCAACTATAGGCAGAGCAAATTGTTTCATGGAAAAGATGATATATTCTGTGGCACCTCAGAAAAAGAGCAAATTACACAACTGTGGGATCACGATCAAAGCTATAGCATTCTGAGATTAAGCAGGCTGTTCACACTGTACAGGGCTATTGTTTCTGACTGCATGGATACTTTTTCGTTAATTCCTTTTAATTGAATAGTAGCATGATAGTTAGCAGAATCATGATACGTCTTTTGATACCAGGACAGTGAAAAATTCAAATTGTATTGGCCATTATTACCCAATGAGTCACCAAATAATCAATGGAGATAGACAAGATTCTCCTGAGATAGATTTAGAGTAAAAAACTAATTTTAGGAGCTCTGACTCATTTTTAGCAGTGCTTATCTACAGAACTGAGTATGAAGGAGACTATGAAGATTAAGTCTTTCTGAGACAAACTCAGCTTTTGTGCATTCTCCTGATTCCAGGTAGTTGTGGCAGAATAACAGTGGTCAAAGGGAAGAACACGTAGAGCATTTAGTGAAGAACATTATCAAAAGAGCAAACCAGGCAAATATCATACAGCTCCAGATTCTCAGTATGGTTTTAATGATAGATGCTCATTGTGAATATCAGTTCTGCCCCTTTGAATATGCAGGCGTATAACAGAAGCAAAAGAACAGATTCCATTTTGAAGTAAATTTGTGCATGTATAAAATGTACTGACAAAGTGACAAACACTCATGTCTGGATATTTAATATGATTTGATATGTAATTTTTCACCAACATGAAGGCAATTGTATTCTCCTTTAGAAAAATGTCATAAGTCATCCCCTGATTGGTAGGAAGATGAGGTAGTTAATGATCTGCTATGAATGTGACAGTATGACTAGGTGGTATTATTTTCTTATGCTGGCCAGACAGAGTGATTTTCTTATAGACAGGGCACTTTTTAGACTGACCCATCAAACATACAGACAGGACTTTTATAGCTGCATTAAGCTCACGTACATTTTAATGCATGGTCTTCAGTGTGAAATTATTTTTTGGTTTTAGTCGGTGATCACACAAGCCTTTTTCTATAACAATTTTACATAATTTGATATAATTTGAAGTGACTAACAATGACTGATAATTGTAGGGGTAAAATATACCCCTAAAAAAGTTTCTTAGGTGAAGGTTAGGTTCTCATATCCAGCTGTGTTGGCCAAATTAATATTAGTTTAATAACCTGTAAACTGTGCTTGAAAAATGTAATTGTCCTACATTACAAGGGTACTCCTTTGGCTGCACAGTTTATTCAAATGTATAATCTAAATAATTGAGTACCTATGCATACAATAGAACATTGCTTCATATGCAAACACCATTTAATAGACAGTTATATCCAAACAGATGGATAAAAAAAAAGATGCCTGAATGTAATTGGTTTGCTTTTGATTATTCCACAGATACAAATTTACTTAAACGATAAGTGTAGACAAGGTAGGATTTAATGCCAGACAAAATTCGGTTTGGTAAAGGGAAGCTGAGGGATTAGGAGACACTTAGTGGGACTGGCTTTTAATCTACTCCTCACCTTGCTATTTAATAAGGGTAATGTGAAAAAAAGTAGTAGACATAACTTCTGACCCACAAATTTGTTTATTGCTTTTAAAGGGATACAAAATTTGATATCAGTCTGGATTTTAAAGTTATACCATGAAGGTGTGCATGTGTAGACATTTAGCTACTAAGTTAAGAGTGAAGAACAGCAAAACAGGAACTATTCCAGATAGACGAGATTCAAAAGCTCTAGATACCCAGAAAAATCACTTGAAAGTCTCAGGTTCTGTATTCAGTATCAGACATAATTGTGTTACTTCACCAGGAACTCCCCATGTGTAGAAATCAACAGGAGAAAATCTATACTACCAGTAGTATTCAGATGGTATCTGAATCTGGGCTTGTAAATGGACCTCTGGGCATCCATCCCTGAGGCTCTGACTACATAAGGTCACGGGCCACAATAAGATCTGTTTAAATCTGTATTACTCTTTCTTAGGCAAAGCCTTAGAAGCTTTGGACTATTCAAACAAGAAGTACTACATCAAGAGATGGCGGTGAAACTTCTGCCTTACAGTGTTTTGCTGCTTCAGAACTACACTGTACATGAACATACCCATGGAATGATGCACATACTTATATGTGTGAGCAGATATGCATTTGTATATGTATAATATATATTATAAATCTATATCGTGTATACACTCAACACAGGTACCTAATTGACAAATTAAAAATAAAGACCTTTTCCTTAGGTGCAATCTTCTGAGTCAGTGAACTTGAAATATCAGAAGTTGACTATTAATCCCAAAACAATTGGCCACTGTAGTATATAGAAGTCATCTTTAGCCAGGACATAGACTGCCTTAGCTTGTGTCTAATTTACCTATTATTAATATGACTTAGTTCAAGAAAGAATGAGCAATTCAAACTACTTTGTATGTAGGGCTGTTACACTTTTTCCCTACAGTGAAAAGTGGGAACTAACGGCAGTGCCTAATTTAGGAACCTATGCCATATGATTTGAATACAACCTTCATTCACTTGCAAATAAATTGCATTTTTGGCCATTGTGGTCGAATGTCCAGATAATGTTCTGTTAATAATATTTCTTGCATGTTCTATTGCTGACAATAAAATGAAGTCAATAATGGCATATTGCAGTAAATCTATTTTTCAGTTTTTCTTTCCATTTTCCCCCTTTATCCCATTTTGAATTCAAAAGAGCTGTAGTGGGTTTTTTGCTTTTTAAATAAACTCTTTCATCAAATTGAAATAAGGTATTGCCACTAAATGCTGCCAACTTTGTAATAAGATTTAGTAGCTTTCCAGAGAGCTACTTGCAGTTCTAATAATAATTTTATTTAAGTGTTCTGCTTTAGAAAATGTCCTCTTTGTTACTGAAGTTGCCACATGTACATATGGACATTTTTTTTACTGAAAATATTCTTGGGATTTTATTACCATTAATCTTTTCTGAGGGTGTATATAATTTATCTCACAAGCCATCAGAAATCCCAGAGGGTAAATTACTCTAGAGGTCTCTGTGCCCTCATACTGTATCAAATTGACCTGCTTCTTGTTTGCCATTTTTGTGTACTACATTGCTTATTTAACAAGAAACAGAATGATTGTGATTCTGAGAAGGTCCTTTGATAGTAGTTTTGACACTCTGCCTGAATAATGACCCTCATTATGGAGCCCATGACAGGCTCTGAAAGTACTGATTTATGAATACATCACAGGTTCAGCATTGGAGCTCCCCCTACTCACTCCTGATATAGGACTGGATATAGATACAGCCTTTTGAAATACAGTGAAGATGAGATAATTGCATGATTATGACCATTCAAATAACCTCTTTTTCTGATTTAACAAATCACTGTCAGTTAATTTTGATTGTCTCCGAGGTTATTAGAAGCCTTTGACAAAATGTTTGTTAGGAAAATGTATTTTTCCTAGGATTCCCAGCCATGTCTTAAAGAACAGTGAGGCAGAAGTTACACATAGTCTTTTTATTCTAGAAATGCTTTTCTATAGCAAACACTCATTAACAGCTGATATGATAATAGACTGTTAGAAGGAAGCTTAGCGGAGACCTAGAAGTCTCTGTCCTTGTGAAAACCAATTACAAGACACTTTGTAAACACATTTTTGTGAGGATTCTTGTTGATTTATTGTTTCCTCTGTAGCAGTTATTTAAATAAATGTAGCTAATTTAGTTCATTTGCTGCACAGTATAATTTTGTTCTTTGTGTGATGGGGTTATATGTAAAAGCCTGGAGGAATCACATCCCCATTAATCTTTTTACAAGTGCAATAAATAAATAAAGAGACATAGTTTAATTTTCCTAGTTAGGAGATTTTAAAAGGTAGTGCTAGCAAACTGATTTTTTCTTGTTCTCTCCATTCTCCATGTCCTTCTTTCGAAAACATAGTAAATATTCTTGTTTGATGAGGTAGTGTCACTTGATTTAGACAGCTAAATCTAGCCATGAAGACATGTATTTGAACGTACACCTGGAAGTGTTTTTTCCCCACAAAATTCTCATTTTGGAACATGTTCACTCCTATCTACCCTGTAACATAATGGAATTTCCTCATAGGACTTGAAGGCTGCTGTCATGCTGAGAGCTCTAGGACTTGACGGGGTTTTGGAGGGCCAGTGTCATGATCTTCCCCAAGGATGAGTGGATCTGTTTTCTTAGGTTTAGAGTCAGGTATCAACACCCTACTCAGTCAGAGAGAGGTCCACTTATTAGATGTGGGAAGACAGGATAGAAGCAGTGCATAGATGATAGATATGTCATGTGGCAGACTGAATGGTGAAAGGAGGTGAGCTGCCCTCCAAAACTTCAAAGCCTACCTGTGGTCCCCTTTGCCTAAGTAACCCCTATTCATTTGCATGTGGGCACACTAAATCAGACTTCAGGAAAAGAAGTTACTAATTTGAATGTGCTGAATTGACAATACATGCTAGACTAAGAGAACTGCATTCTGAGTTAATCCTAAAAATGTAAAGATGTAGTGATGGCTAATGGTGCTTGGAGGTAAACCAAAGCACATGCAGATACAGGGCTGACAGGCTTATATGCCTGGAATGGAAATAGATGAAGCTACCTGAACTTCAGCTGCCTTGAACTTTGTGTTTTCTAAAAGTGCAAAAAATCATTTGGATCTGACAGTTTATTGAAAAACACAACAATGTGGGAGCAATATGCTGTGTTTTGAAACAAGGTCATCTCTGTTAACAGCACTGCCATTGCCATCTGTATGCAGAGTACCCAACAACTCTAGTAATCTCTTACTGGGTTTTATTCCTCATTCACTCTGCCTTTTCTATTCATGAGAAATTCTGGAGGATAGTTGCTTGGAAGATGTTTCTATAGCTAGTTGCTGACTAAATAAAATCAATTTTTCATTCCCACGTCATTTATGAAGTTTCAGCATGGCTTTAAAAACCATCATGAAGATCTATGGTTTTTTATGCTGATTTCCCATTTCAATTCCATCAAACTCACAAATATTAAACAGTCTATTTTAAAGCAGTTGTTTAATATATTGTTATCTGTGTGGAAGCATTGTTCAGAAAGCTTAATGATTAAATATATTGAATTTTTTTTCGGTAGGCTTCATAAAGTAAGTCTGTGAAAAATCTTTTTTTGAAAAATTTGCCTATCACTTTCAAAGATATCAAAGATGATTGTTGACTTTGTTGCTTTTCTGCTTGGTAAAGCTCATACCAGAGTATTGTTGTTCTGCAAAAGTATTTCAGAGCATAACAAAACCTTCTAGACTTTAATAACTATACATGACTGATCTGTCCTCTCTGGCAAGGTTAACTGTTTCTCCCAAGGAGTTAAGTGGCATATAAACTATTGTTCACACCATTTGTGCTAACAGCCTAGCATGACCTCAAATACTATAGTGGTCATACAAGGTATCCTATACAATACATTTATCAACAAAGGTAAAAGGACCACAGGGGCAGTGCTGACTTTAAGTGTATTAGGGATCTATAAGGATAAATGCCTAACCTCACTCCGCAGCAAAAAGTAATTACTGTACCATTGTTTCTCTAGTGTTAATATTTTTTCATGGTTCTTTAGAAATATAAGCTATTTAGTTCTTAGGTATAACATCTGTACTGCATTATATTTTATACAAAGCATCTAGACTAACGGGTAGAGCAATCATACAACTGTGAGATCATTTTACAAGAAATCATCAACAGAAATACAGCACATAAAGGGGAACTGATTGAATTCAGTAGTTATTTTTTAATAGATTTAAATGATCTAATTAACAATAGCCTGAGCAGCACAAGTTTAGGGCTTTATTTTAAAATCGCATGCCCCATTTACAGTGTATAATCTTGCATACTTATTCACACTTCATTTTTTTCCCATCCATTAGCTCTTGGATGCAAACTAACTCCCAATCCTTGGACTCCCACCCACTTCATAAATGAGCGCCCTACCTGAAAAGAAGGAAAATCTGCTCAAGTAAAGAATAGCCACCCTTGTACCTTTAAAGACAAATTAATTCAGAACAGGAGAAAACAAATTTGTCACAATTCTCCGGTTGGAAATAGTGTGCTGGAAGCCTGCCTAAGGATAACCCTGATACATGCATTTATGATTTGCAGGGTATTTGAAAGTAGTAATTATTCTTATAGTCTCGAATAATGAATAATTATCAGAACAATCATTGTCACATGGCAGAGATATTTACAAAGGTCATAGTCCCACACCACATACTTGAGGAAAATTTCCACTGAAATGGATAAAAAATTTACAATAAAAATTAAAAGAGGGTCCTGACTAATACAAGCTGGAGTCATATGATCCCCTTTTTAAGTCTGAGGGAAATAAAAACAATTGTTTAATAGCTAAATAATATGGTCAAGGTTCTTTGCTATCCTATTTCCAAGAAGGGCAAATAGCACAGGTTTCAGAGGGAGATGCAAAAGTTCCAAATGATATGTATAACCTGAGGCCCATTAGGAAAGTTTTAATCTCAGCAGCAGTGGATTTTTGCACTTACAGTCATACATAGAGTTGTGGGGTTTTTGTGGGGTGCTTTGTTGTTCACCTAAATGATCTAAGTCCTGCACATCTGGAAAAATTACTCATGATGCTAAGTCACATGGGTAATTTTTGGAAAACAAGAATTCCTAAATTTTCTTGCACTAAATTCTCCTGCTTCTTAATTGCAGAGTGCCCCTCATACTGCTGTAATCTCCTAGATAGATGCACTTGCAGATTTTTCCTTGCATATGTACCTACATGTATGTACTGCATTTCTCCCATGTCCTCTTCTTCCTTCTTAGCTGTGTAAACTGAATCTTCTCATTCTCTCTGTGCACAGAATCCTCTCTTTTCTTCTCTCAGGGTTCTGAATCAAGTGTCAGCTGGCCCCTCTTAGGAACTGGTAAATTGAGAAATATCAGTTTCTTCCAAAAGAAAAAGAATTAAAATTGTCACTACATGTTTCTGGTTGGTTTTTATGCCAACAACAATATTTTTCTTTTTAACATGTACATATCACAGTGTTGACATCTGCCCTCAAGGTGAGGTGTCCTTTTGCTGCACTTCTGAGTACATCAAACATTTCAAACTTAAGCAGAAACCTTCCTTTGTATGTTTCCTATCTAACTGACAATAATGCAGACTTATGAGGGCCAGACTTTTAGTCCGGCCTCCCATTTTTGAGCCCACCACTTTGGAGGCATGATTTGGACATCAAACATCTGGAGTACAGCAGTCATAATTTGCTCTGTTCTTTATGCCAGTATGGCTATGTGCCATTATGAGAAGGATATGAATTTAAACTGTCAGAAGGAGATAGACCCATGCTGAGTTTGTGTTATTTTCTCATAGTGAACCTGGCATTTGTTTCTTTTTTTTTCCATGGACTGCTTCCTTTCTAAGAGCTCATGAGAAGTGCTTGCAAAATCCTAAATATATTCCTCATTAGACAGTGAAAACAATCTTGTTCAGTATTGAAATGTATGTGGTTTAAGGTGGAATGCAAGTTACTCAGATGAGGAAGCCCTCTTGTACAATTGAGTTACTCACTTAGGTGAAACACTCTTGCCATGAGCAGTCTGTAGAACTCCATGAGACAGCAACACGCAAGGCAAAGGTAAAAATCACCATGTGCAATGGAAGTTAGCTTTCTCCAATATCCTTCCTAGTTTGGAAACAAAGCAAGCTGTAAAAATGCTCATATATGCATGAACAAAGGCCATCTACATTATTAATTATCCAAAGATAGATCTCAGATGATGAATATATTAGAAAACTAAGGAGAAAATCTTTATGAATTAAAATCTACTCTTTCTCTCGGGACTATATTGTTGGGCATTTTTAAGGCATATCATAAACTATTCCCTACTCTTGTATGGATTCAAAAGCAATTGAAATTGGACTCTACTATAAATGATATGCTCATCACTTCTAATGCTCATATGAGGTCCTTGCCTTTCTTTTGTCTATACCTGCATTTGAGCTAGTGCTTGCTGCTAGTGCTTGGTTGGTACTGATATGCCAAATTTTAGAATATATTTGCTCAGCATCATAGTTCCTCTTATTCAGCCTCTTGGCCTTTTGGTTACTTCTGGTGCTAACTTTGCTGTTGGCTATGAAGTTGTCTCTAGGGTTGCTGTAGGGTCAGGCAGTTTATGGGGTTTTTTTCTTCACAGATTACATTGATGGAGAGTTGTCCTTACCTTAGAGAGAGGTGTGATTGAATCACCAGTTACTGAAGTTTCTAAGCTTTCCCAGTATGATTCTGAAACCCCACAACCATGTGTTGCAGAAACCCATGGCAGTCATTAAATAGGTGGGGAATTCTTTTAACAACATAAATATCTTCAAAATATTCTTTAGAAACAGATTACACAATACTTTTTTTATCATTTATTCTCTGCATAGCTTTTCCCTGTGTACACATTATTGTTATTGACAGCAATTCTAAAGCCCTTTAAAAAAAAGAAATTAAATAGTGAATCAATAAAGATTAGCTATTTACTGTAGATTATTACTTTATCATTCCTATAATTAGAATAATGGTTGCTGATGGAAATTCTATTTATGTGACTCATTTTATACTTGTTATTTATTATTATTAATGTTACCATTATTATCTTCTTACCCTTCAGTTCACAAGATGTATCTTCTCAGTGAATTTTAATTTCAATATCTTGCTATTATACTGTACATAATCCTATCAAAGACTGTCCTTCATGCAACATTTTCAGTGATATATTATCACAGAGACCATTAATGAATGAGCTTCATATCTTACTAATACTGTTTTAGATACTATTTTTATTAATTTTCTAAGCTGTAATTCTTCACACAGTACCTGTGTCTGTCTTGTATTAAAGTTGTGGTTTTGATTTTAACATGAGGATTTCAAAGAGAGGCATTAACTTTGTCTTTAAAAATGCATTTCAGTGCGTAGATTCTAAATGACAATATTATAATGCCTGTGCTTTGTTCTTTCAGACTTCTTCTTTTATAAATTTCCTTAGTTTTTGCAAGCAGTTTCCTGTTAATAAACAAAATTAATTTTTTACAAATGTTGTTTCTTACAGAGTGCCATAAGGATGGAGAAAAAACCCATATAATCAAAGCAATTGCAGTTTTTCTTCTGAGATATGAACTCTTGTAATGAAAGAAAGATAAATATTTATCAGTTTCTAAGCATATGTTACAAGTTAAAACAATAACTTAACACTACATACTGTACATTTCTATTAACTAATTTTTCAGATAAATGCCAAATTTATTTATAAAGGACTGCTATTATGGCCAGTTTCCTCATCTTGCTGTTTCTTTCCTTTATTCTTACTGTTTGCTGCTGAGACTACTAGAAGAAATGCCATTGCATATTCAGTGTATGATATGCAGCTCTTCAAGTCTTTTAAATAATATGATGGTTTCACTACACGGCATTCTCAAAGTTATACATGGCTTTCGTTTAGAATCTCAGTTTAAGGGCAAAATATCCTTATTGCACTTTCAGTACTGATTTGACTCATTTTATAGAAATTTTTATTATTTTTGCTTATATCAAAGCGTTGTGAAAGTATAGAATTAGTGGCAAATATTCAAAGTTCTTTAAAGCTGCAATATGTATAGAAAATGTAAATAACTCTTACAGACTTTCTGGATTATTAAATATACATGTACCCTGCACTTTAGATTAATAGCTGGAGAATGACGCATCGTTACAGTAACACAACCCTATAATACATTCAGCATATAAGGTGCCATCCTGCATAAACAAAACATAGCCCTGCTGAGCATAGACTGTTTTGTAAAGACATACATCATTAATCTTCGTACCGAATGTATTACATTTATCTGATTTTTAAGTGAGACACACTTCTATAAAATTGCAAATCTACGAATCTATGTAAGTTTCGTGTGTAACATGCTGCTGGTAAACTGAATAAATACTCATTTGCATAACAATGCATAAACATGACAAATCTAGAAATACGCATCTTGATTTATGTACAACTTCTTTTGCCAAAACTGCTGCCTGTGAAAAGGATCTGAACAAATCTTTGCCTGTTCTAGCAATGTCATAGTTAGGTGAGATTAAATTTTTTAACATTTGACTTTTTCCAGGGGGCACTCCTACAACCTCACAGGTTTAAATGTTTCTATTGATTTTTGTGTCTGAATTTATTGTGCACATATAAGCAACAGAGTAGAGTAGCTCATCTGAGAGCTTAGGCAAAGCAGCGTGATTTACAAAAGCCAAAGTATTTTACTTTATCTAAGATATAAAGGGGAAGGTGCACACTGAGGATCTGTTTTATCATGGTACTTAAGCACGTGCCTAAATGTAAGCATAAACAGAAATGCATTCAAAGTACATCAAGTGCTAGAGTCCTGGTTGAACTGAGGCTTTAATTTGACTTACATTATTGTGCAATCCATTTTTTAAAGTACTTAGTTTTCTGTATTTGCCATTTGACTAGGCATTTCTAATGGATTTCTTTCTCCTTGCAGCCTATGTCATCTAGTCTTTATGCCTTACTATGACCAATTTATCTGAGGCTTGTAATGCTGATGAGATAGGAGAATTGCATCTTCATTAAGACAGTCACTTGGCAAAGCATTGAAATCTGTGTTTTACTTCAGGAAACTGTAGAAAATCAACTCTATAGAAGTTAACAGGGTTAAACATTCTTAAAGTTAAGTATATGCTTACATGTTTTGCTGGAGTGGGGCCAATGGTACCAGTTCAGCAAAACATTTAAGTGCATGCTTACATCCCTTTGATGTTAATGGGATTTAAGCTTGAAGATTTACATATATGCTGCAGTGATTTGCTGAATATACAGTGATGACTGGAGGCCTCAGACTGAAACATTCAACGTAGATCCATCTCCCAGTGATTTTCAGCAGATGTAGTGGAATCTGAGTCCTTTGAAATGTTTGAAAACTTTGCATTTTATTTCTCTGAGAGTAAGTGATCACCGTGCTTGTGGGTTGAGAAACAAGGCTGCCTGGCCTGCTGGAAAGAAGCCTGATTGTATTTGCTAGAGAGCAGATCATAGCTATCAAGGCTGGGCTCTGGCTCTGGCTCTGTGGCAGCTCTGTTATCTGGGCTGAGAGCTGCAGGGCTGCATTCCCTATGCTGGCTGGGACCTGAGGATGATTTCATGTCAAACAGGCAGGATCATTCCAGATCTAATACACTCCCCCTGTCTTTGCTGTCTCAAATTTAGATCGCTAATCTAATAAGCTGGTTTTCCTTTCTGGTCATTGGGAGTTCATCCTGTCCTGAAACAGCTGTCAAAGTGAGTGGAATTGATCTCTCTCTGGAAGTACCTACTTCCTTCAACAGACTGCAAAGAGCCTAAATTAGACACAAGCATGTTAGACAGCTAAATTCAGTTGACGTAAATTGTACCCTCAGTAACTAACCTTATCTCTCGAATCCAATTTGAGTGCTATAACTTGGGGGGTTTTTCGTCTTCAGGATACCATTAAAATCACATTTGAGTGTCCACAAGGAGCTTCATAACAAACATTACGGAGATTATAATCTCCTCTGAATATACAGTGTTCATACATTCTGAATATACAATAGTTACAGTAGCTGAAACATGCTTCTGTTGGGGTCCCACATGAACAATTACCCTGGGCAATATTTACTAAATATGTCATTTTTCACATTCTTTCAGCAAAAGACTTGTTTCTTTCTTTTTTTTTTTTTTCCTTTAAGGAACCTGGGAGTGTTGGTATGAGAAAAACAGCAGCCTTCTTTCCTGTGCTTAAGAAGTAAAATCACAACTGTCAGAAATGAAAATACTGTAATTATGTCTTCTTATAATTTATTCATTGCTTTATGGATCTAAAGCCTTCCAAGGAACGTCACAAATCCACAGAAAATTCTTGAATGCAGCATTTAGCAACTTGATTTCTGATGTGCTTGACAGATTCAGATAAACACTTTCCAGTTAGTGAATACATAGGTAATATTTGTTCCCCCTTCCACAGGTGGTGGTGGGATTTTCTGAGAGTGAGAAACAGATTTAAACTATAACAGCAGCTGAACAGTCACTATAAATTAGGTGAAGTTTTGCCCCAGTGGACAATGTGAATGTCTAATATGGCAGATTATTAGGAATTGGACTCAATGTTTTTTATGAGTACCTTCCAACTTGAGGTTTACTGTATCCAACCTCAGGGTAATTCGAAGATAGACCAAAATACTTGTAACTCCCTTAATATGCGCTAGTTTTACTTTTCATTGCCCCTCTTTCAACCGTTATTTCTTGCACAAATGTTTGGTGGGGGGAATTAAAGAAGACTGTCATTTTAGTATTAAAGCATTGCTGAGATTTTCCCTGTCACCTCATTAATCCATAGTGTAGGAGTTGTTTCATTCTGATTGTGTATTTTTTGCTATGTCCATAATAGACTTCCACTGTTAAACCCTTTCCTTGAGGAAAAGAGAGGAAGTACCAGATCCCTTCCCATCATACCAAGCCAAAAAGGAGGATTGGTATTTCATAGATGTGTTAGCCTATAGTCAAAATTATTTTAGCAGATATTTTAGCACTTTTGATATCATTTACAATTTAGAAGCAGAGTTTCCAGATCCTGAGCAGTTATCTGAAAAAGTTATAACACCTTAGGAATCACACACACACATACATAAACATTAAACAGCCCGTTTTCAGTTTGCAGAGCACAATGTTAGAGTAGCTGAGGAAACAACACGGTTCTTACCCAAACCCTGGCTCAGAAAAAGAGAGTTATTCAACACATGATAAGGGGAAGAGTGTAGATGTTATTAAAATCAAAACCGTAAGATAACTTGGCACTGTGGGACTGTAATGGTGATACGGAATAGAGTTTCCTCGGGCTCAAGGGCTTGTTTTGTTGTTTGCTGCCTGAATACCAAATGACCAAATATCCCTTTACATCTTGATCTTGCTCCTATTAGAGGTAACAAAACCCCTGTTTCCCTAAGAAGGACAAGGTCTTTATAACAAATACCTTCTATGTGTCTGGGAGAACAGTGTCCTTCATGCCAGTCCTGCTCAGCAACGTGTTTTGTCACTTCGGCTCTTTGCCTTTACATTTACTGCTGTGTGAAATTCAATTGTGTCAGGTGTTTCAGTAGTCCTTTACTGATGTGGTCTTCCCCTTGAAATTAATGTCTTTATAATCACACACATTTATAGATTAAAGAGGCATTTGATGAAGTACAATGGACTAAGTTCACTTCTGGCTTTAAAGTCATATTCTTACCTTAAGTACAAATATTTTTGTCTTTTCTTATGTCAGTGGCTTTTAATGTGCCTGGAAAATGAATTGCTCTATGAGTTGCAAACTCCTATTTGTTTTCAGTTAACTCTACTTGTATATCCCTCAGGAGCAGAATTACAGTCACAGAAGCTGATGCAGTGAATTTTGTGGTTTATAAGTAGGAAATGCTTAGATTTTGGGGCATGTGCAGCCTTTCATGTACAAAGTTCTCATTTTAATATACCTCAGGCTACTGGCTTTACGATTTACAGTTAATTAGGATTCTGATTTGGGTTGAAAATTTCAATACCTATATGCTTTTATACATGCATTTCAGATCATGCTGGCTGAAGCAAATAACTGTGACTGCAGTCAATAAATGAATGTATACCACAGGGAGCAGGCCTTGCCCATGCCCTCCTCTGACAACCTGTAAGAAAATCCTACTGCATTCCCAGTTCACAGCAATATCATTCTGACATCACTTTGAGATAGCTAGAATATATCCTTGACTATCATTTAACAAAATCCCAATACCATTTCTTTACTCTTAACAAAGTCTTGAAATCCCCAATGTTCCCCATACTTGCACTGCCTGTATTTCATGGTTAAATTGAACTCTTTAGATAACTGAGTTCTACTCTGCAAATGTATATGTGACTTTTTATAGCATCAGTCAGCTCTGCATACATGTGCGGAAGGGTGAGGTAACTTCCAAAATACTAATACTGGAAAGAAACGAAGAAACCATACATTGTTTTTCTTATATATCCCATCTTTTGGATATATTTAAAAGCAAAGGTAATTCCCTATGATTTGACTACATTTTTCAAAACACAGATCTTTTATATAACTTTTTCTTCTCCCTTTATTGACTTACTTTCCAATAAAGCGTTTATACATTCTCTTCTCTATAGTTTTGCCATTATTGTTTGTTAAGGAATCAATATATTTTTCAGTATGTGCTTTTTGTGTCAAAAAATCATGATTAGCTTTAAATCCCAATCTCAGAACTTCTCAATCAAGTAGGTAAACCTAATTTGAGGCTGATCATTAAAATGTTCAGCATGGGGACTGAGTTGAGACCATGCAGTTTGAACATGGTTACAGCAGGGACAAATCTAAGATGCACAAGCAGGATGCACCCCAAAAAGCTACCTGTGTTATTCATATGGCTAAAGAAAGACTGGGAAAAGCAGGATAAGCAACGTCTGCTGCTGAGAGAGACTACTCTGCAAGCACTTGTCATCACTCAGATCCCATTCCCCATGGGAGTGACAGCTAGAGAGGCTTCAGAGTCTAGCAAAGACAACAGAGCTTTAGTTATTTTTGTAGTACAATTACCTTTCTGCCATAAAAAGCTGCACATTTGCTTATTCCTAGAACCAGGCTTTGAAAACACCCTTGACAGTCAGGATTTACAAAAGCAGAGAATTCACACTGGCAGGAGATTAGATTTGGCACAGTATACAGTAAACATACATTTGATCATGGAAAAAGATTATTGCTTAAGTGTAATCATAATCAGTATCATTCTGCAAAAGAGGTGATAGAACTGTTGCCACAGCGTCAGGAGAAAACATATTTCACCAGGGAAAAGGTGGGAAATGGAAGGGTTCAATGGCAATGCTGACATCTTTGAAAACCAAGAAATCGTGTTTAGAACCTTGTACCTTTATGCACCCATTATCAGCTGTGCAAATATGAATAAAAGCAATTTATAGGGAAACTTCTTATGGTTACAAGCTTCACTAAAGGAGAAAAAGCCCATGTTGGTATGTAAAATGATATAAAACTGGTAAAATCTTGTCGTTTGTACCAATTTATGCCTGCTGATAACTGTCTGGTATCAATATGATGGAAATATGTAAATTCTCCTGCCAAATTATCCTCCTATTATGCTATACCCCGTATATAATCACATCTATATACACATATAGCCCATCGATGCCTGACAAGATACTTGCTCAGACTGGAAACTTTTAAGAATGGAATTACTCCAATGAGCAAACTAAATGTGGGCATGCATTTCTGAGGAATTTCAGACTTAATAAAGGAGAGCAACAAATTACAGAAAAACTAACAAGGCAACTTACGAGGATTGCCCAGGGTCACCAGATGGTTTAACAGCATAGATGGCTATAGAAACTAATGCAGAATCCCTGCAAACATCTCTATTAGCATACCAACCATAGAATGCCTACAAAGTCCAACTAGATTGATGCACACTAATTCTATAAAGAGCTGAACCAGAGCCATCTTCTATCCAGGCACTATCTTCATGTCCTAATAAATTAGTACCTTTGCAGAAGCAATCTGCTTCTTTCTTTCAAGTCTGACTGTGGCGAGGAATATGTTGAGGCAATTGTGAAACACAGAAGCAAAAGGAAACCAAATATATTGAGCAAGTTTAAGTTCCTCTTGAAAGTCACTTTTGCTAAATAAAAGTTACCTTTGAAATCATATGATCTTTAATATTAGAGAGAAACTACTATAATTTCCAAATTAATAATTATTAAAGCCAGAGTTTGTACTTTAGATAGGAAAGGGAGCACATCTACTGTTTAAGGCACAGGTTGGCAGTCCACTGATGCGGTGTGTGCGGTCAAGCATGTAATTTACACTGTGTGAGGTAAATTCTACTCTGTGCATTTAAAAACAAAATAAAAGATTGAGGCATATAGAAGTTGAGCACATTTCAAGAAGCTGTACAAGATTGCCTCAGTTTTTCACTGTGTACCTTGAATTCCTTGTTCAATATTCAGAATTTTGCAAAATACGATCTGTCTGCTTTCTCACCAAGACGTGATTAATACAGGATGTACCATGGGCTAAATGACTTTTACAATGCCCTCTGTGCTTTGACTGGAAGAGGTAGTGACCATCTCTCAATGTTTAAACCCTGTCTCTTCTAGTTTATGTGTGTACAACTGTGAGGATAGGATTCACAGAGGGTCAGATGAATTGTGCTCTAAATGTGCCCATTCCTCTCCATTAACTATAAAGAAATAATGAGGTCACTTTCTCAGATGTGGTCATCAGCCCTTCATTTCTTTAAACCTAATTCAAGGAAACTCCACTATAAATGACAGGCAGACTCATCACTTCAGAGCACTACAAGTCCTTGTATTCTTATCTAAGCCTATCGAGAGTACCCTTACAACTCACTCAAATGTCTTTTGGATTTCTTAATTATTTTTTTTATTTGTGCAATTTGCAATACAGCTGAAAGCCCAGAGCCAGGGTCTAAAGCAAATAAAAAGATGCTAGAAGAGTGAGAGGGGTTGGCTGGGGTCCCAAGGAGGTCAGCCAGCCCCTATAAAGCCTGTCTGTGCTGAGGGCTGCACCTCCAAGATGCCCAAAAGGATAAACTTGGTCAGCTTTGATGAGCATGGCAGTTACACCAAGTGCTGAGACAGGCTGGTGCAACCAGGACAGAAGTCCTTCAGCTCATGTTGTAAATGGTCTGTTCAGGTACTACAGTTGAATGTACATATTGAATACTACAGCAACACAAAATTTACTTGCATACATCAGAAAATGCATAGACAATTTCCACTGCAGTAGATTCTCCAATATCCAGAGCTTTTTCTTGTACTGCAGGATTTGAAGGATCTCAAGCTATGCTCACAATCTGCTGGAGGAAACCTACTAGAGTGGCAAAACAAGAACATTTCAACACCTTAGTTCTTGCACAGAGGATTAATGGAGATGTAAATGTAAGGTAGTTTAAGCAAATAAAGTGGGCTGTGGGTCAGAGTCAGTGCGAAGCAGATACCTATTTCTTCCTGTCACTGCAGGGAAAATGGGCAAAATGCACAGCTCAGGGCAAGAATGTCTCAAACTGCCTCTGCTAATCCAGCAAAGAACAGTGCCTGGAGCCCTAAATCTAATTCACTGGTGTTGCACACAGACGGTCTTGCAATTGATCTGGTAATTCTATCAAACTGAGAAATCTCCAACAGTTCCTGCCTCTGTGGCTCCTTCTATGATTTATGTCTCTGATAATGAGGAAAGTTCTGTTTTCCAGCCTATATGTGTTGTTGACCCGTTTATACCTTATTCTTTCACTAACAGATTAAATAAAGTTATCTAGTAGTATGTGCATCTTTGGTCATCTTGTTTAAACTTGATTATCAGTTGTTAATCGAGTGAACTCTAATAGGCCTAATTTTGCGTTGATTTATGCTACACAAAGCACCCTTAGGATACCACGGGGAAGTAATTTTGTCCATGACATGCATCAGGAAATTCAAACTCTCTGAATTTGGTTAGCTTTCTGAAAAACAGCAATTTCTTCTTTTTTCCTTTCTTCCTGTAGAGCTTTCAGTTATCCTTACTAACAGACTTCAAAAGGTCAACAGCCCTGCTAATACTGTCTCACACATCAAGCAAGTGATCCTAATTATTGTGATACCATCAATATGAGTAGTTTAACTAACCATGCTTTTAATGAATGACATGTTGGGAATATCAGTGCCTTCTCAATGCAACATGAGCAGTGATACTATAAATACTGTGTTTTGGTGAAGTGTTGCTACATTAAATATTACGATACTGTAAAAAAACATTCAAATAAACAAAATATGAAGTTACAGCAGAGATAACAAGTGCAATGTATACTCCTGCCTTTGGGGGAAACGTGACAGTTTTACAGTAAGTATGGGATGTAATTGTCTTATTTTATCACCTTACTTTATGGAAACATATGGACCTTTATTTTAATCAATCATTTTCAGATTGAGAAATCAGGGAAGTGCAAATTCTTTGCTAGAGGTGACCAAATTTTTTCACAAGACATTTCTCTTTGGTAAAAATGCACAATTTTTATCCAAGTAAATTTAATAAACAGGCTATATTTTAATGGAAAACATATCAGAAATGGAATTAAGATCAAATTAAACTCTGTGACAGATGTCTTTGTGAACACAGAAGAACAGTGGCAGAATCAGGCTGTTTATTGGAATTAGTCAGTTTTACAGCCTTTGAGTCAGCTGCAGTTTTAAAGACAAATGGGCAAAGGTAAGAACTGGTGAGTTCTTAATTTTTTGGGTCTGTGAACAACATCCGGCCAATGGATGTGACTACACTAGATGTGCAAGAAATTCAGCTCCATTTTGAATCTGGATCTCTTCCAAGCACTGCTCAAAAGGCACTGGCACTTCACCACTTCAGACTAGGTAGGAATTCTTTGGGACATGTTTGACAATAATTTATATTCCACAATAGCATTAAAAACGAGGGTGCTACCCCAAAGAAAAATCCATTTTGTCCATTCGGATTGCTTGGAAGCAGGACTGCACTACTTTCTTCCAACTACACGGAAACGTATGAGGCTTCAGTTGCTTTTATGAGTTTGAAGCAAACATACTGTGTTTTTCTTGTCACAAAACTGTGCTTAATTAGCTAATCCTTGCTTGTGTTATAATGAATGTCACTAAGGTACCTTCACTGAAAATATTTTACAAGCTGATGTGTGCAGTCAAATTTTAAAGGAGATTTTCAAAGCAAATTTCAGTTGTGTCTATTCAATTGCCTACCTGTGTTTCTGAATATTGTCAATTCCATGAGTAATTAAAAGACTCCTGAAAGCCTACAAGAAGGTGTTCATTCACACTTAGAAGTTAGGGGAAGCAATACCAGAGATGTCATTTCTGTAGTAAGTAAGGTCAAAACTGGGTGGTTAAGAGATGCTAGTGCATGAGGTGCAGGTTCACAGATACTTTACAACTCTATATACAGATGTATGAATTGCTTGCTATTCAGGAATCATCTTTAGATGGATTATTATATCAAATGCATCGTTTGAATATATGAGACCTTATTTGAAGCCAGTTACAGTCAACAGAAAGAGTTGGATTTTGTTCAGGCTTTTAAACTGGAGAAAAGTCTGTGGGAACTCGGAACAGCTGCAAATTCACATTGACCCACTGTCATATTATCAGAGAGTTACTTAACTGATAATGGCTTTTTCCATTAAACAGTTTCTTTGAAGAAACAATGGATTGTTTTATTGTGATCCTTTCTGTATGTAATTATTGTTAACCAAGTGTTTCTTTTATACTGAGGTCTGTGTTGAAAACTGTTTTTCATAAACTTCTGTCCTGTATGCATTTGAAAGACCATTGAGTAGATAATGTTTGGAGTCTCTGATCAAGGAATTGAGCTTATCTCCTGTAAGTTGAAAGAAAAAAAAATAGCCAATTAATTTCATGTCATGTCCTCGGCGGTAGCTGCTTACATCATGTTTCTGTAAGGAGCAGAGTGTTGTCACAAAGACATGAGTCTGCCTAAGAAAGCAGATTTGTCACTGAGTGTGAGCTAAACATCTCCAAGCAAAACCTGAGTGTGACTAACAGATATTAAAGCAACTAAATTAAAAGCCTCATGTTAAAGTTTAGGTCTTTTTAAAGTTACCCTTGCAGTTGCGTTCACATCTTGATAAAAGGGAAGTATATTGGAAAGCAATTCTCAAACCCTAAAAGGGTAAAAAGAGGTGGTCTGTTTATCATGAAAGACTGCTCTCCCAACTGCTAATCTTTCCATCCTAAATGTCTTATTCTCTTTTTTGTGTTGGAAAGCTGCCTAACAAATGTATTTCCCAAGACAATGAAGGAAGTAGACCTTTATTTTTCCTTATCAATTTAATCCCTTTCATTCAGCTGACAATGTCCTCTTGTAGGCTAGGTCTCTTTCCACATGAATTACTAAGTGGCAAGTTACTTTTGCTTTTTCCTTTGTTGTTTTTTTTCCACACCAGAATCCTACAGTGCAATAAAAAGGTTCATTAGTACACATATTATTTTAACCAGAAAAACACATAAAAGAGACAAAGTATTCAGTGCTGTGTTATTGTCAGCCTTTCATAGATTGTTATTGCAATCATAATTATACCTGAAATTTTATCATTCAATGTTTTCACCTTCCTCTTTAATTAAAAAATTACTCATAACAGGGTACAGAAAAACCTAATGTCTGCTGCTTTCTTTCACTTCTGAACCCTGATTAAGTCAGAAAGAACTTAAGACTTTGCCAGTGAGATGAATAAATTACAAATCATGTTTCCTTCTGCCTCAGTTTCCTACTTTGAAAGGTACTTATTATTTTGTAAAAAATTTTAAATCACACTTATCATGCTGAAAAAAGTTACCTTTGTTAAAATATTGTACAGATTAACCATATTAATAGGGAAAAATTACTGTCTAACTACTGAAAATAAAGTGTGAATTCTATCTGTTTAACAACCTTATGCTCTCTAGCTCTAAAAAAATTGGAATAAAATAAAGCAGAACATTTTATCAGTAGTATGGAAAAGTATATAATCATCTAAGTATAAAAGTATTAAAAGGTATAAAAATAAAATCCTCTAACATAGCAATAATTTTATGGCCTTCATAAAACAATACCTTTTTTCCTCTCTCCCCCTGACCATCTCCCAAAATGAATCCTGAAAACACTTCTGTGGGAGTGGGATCCTTTTTAAAAGATTTTTAAGTTAATCCAAAGATGACCTGGAGTGAAAAAAGTCATACCTCCTTCTAACTGTAGCTGAAAAGTCTCAGAATGGAAGACAATTTTGACATTTTTTAGTTAGAAATCTTTCCTTGAAAAAAAAAACCCAAAGCACAATTTAATGCTTATGTAGTGCATGACATGTCAGCTTCCCATATTCATGGCCATGTGTTAAGATGACATTTTGTCTGCTAGGCAGTGTGATAACCCTGCAGAGGCACAAGTGCTGAGAAGAATGTGTTGAGACTGCCCACATGAGAAGCACTACTTTTCCTGCAGAGATCTTTACCTCTGTTATCTTCATTCTTGGCTGAGACCACTGGCCTTTCACATTTGTATATGCATCTTGCTCTGCTCCTTGGAAAATGACTCAGGACAAATGATTCTATTTGTCCAGGAATGGTCTCCTGCAGGGGTTGTGTTGTGACATGAACCATGCTGTCAGCGGTTATGAATGTGGCTCATCTAAGTTACTACCTGCAGAAGAGGTCAATGGACAATGAAAGGTCAACTATTAATGTAAATACTTTTATTTTTACATTTCAGTGAGAACCAGGTAATACATATAGAAGTGCTGGTGAGCAGTGTGATGATCCTCACAGTGAGCTTGAGAACCAAGCAACTAACAGAGAGAAATACTGATTCTCTCCCTTCCCCTTCCCCTCCCCCTCCCCGTGGTAACATCTTGCTTGCAGAAAACACCTTCTATTGGAGCAAGATAAAAGAACTTTGACCTACACATGCTCATTGCATGGCAAAACAGTTTTGATTAAGATGAGAAGAAAGAAGTAGTGCAGGAGCATAACATCATATTCAATCTTGGAGCAAATACACTAGAACTGTGTGAGTTACAGAGCCTAGCCTCTCGATTTCACTGAATTGTGTTAGCTAGCAACAGAGAGCCAGCTGGGTTCCTATTTACATAATTTAGCTAGCAGATTATTGTCAGAAAAGATGAGTAAGGATTTTTGAGAGTTTCCCAATACATAATTCTATTTTTATTTTGCATCATAACTTTTCGACAATTGTTTTTTTTAAGCGTTACATAAAAAAGAAGTAATTTGCTCTCACTCTTTGCTTGCATCAAAACTCTGGAGCATTGCCTGCCTTTTGATTCAGCTGTTCCCTTGGCATGGGGATACACTTGAACAAATAGGAAATATAATGAGAAACATGCTTCCTCATGATATTTCCAATTGGAAATAGCACAAGGAAAAATGCTTTATCATTTTATTCCCAAACAGAAATAATCTAAGAAAGTCTCTTCCTCACAACATTTCCTGATTGCTTAAATAGGTGGACACATTAGGGTGAGTCTTTCTGCTGGGTTTCACTGGGGTTGGAAGTGATCAGCTGCCCTGGTAGCTCACTGCTTCTCTGGCAAACTAAGCGGTACACCTGAGATACAACCTGCATTCACACCTAAAACAAAACATACAAAGTGAAATAAGCTTCACGATCCAAGGACTCGGGGGTGTCTACTTTAGAAATTTGCCATGATATCGGCAGAAACAGGTTATTTGAGGCTAGAAATGAGGAGGCAGAAGCAGATTCCCTTTAGCCAATGTGTCTAAATCTAGGAATATTGTTGAAGAAGGGGTTGATGCCCTTCTCACACAAGCTTTATTCAGTCCAACTATTGACACTATAAGAGAAAAGGAACAGGCTTGTAGTATCTTAAGGAAAGGAAATTTCTCAAAAATACAGATTCAAGTTATGCATCAACACAAACCAATGAGAAAGATTGTATGAACTATATTCATTAGTGAATTCAAATTGATGAAGGCAGCTTGAGAGTCACACTAGCTGGGAACTAATCTGCTACCAGCCCATTGACTTTGAAAAGGAGTTATTTTTGGTTTACTACTGATATCAGGGAACTGATTTAGGATATTGAAATATTGATTTCCTTGTTTTGTATCTATTTGCCTTTCTCTTGTCACTTATTCAACAAAAAGTCCAGGTAGAAAGCACTGGGCAGTAAATTTCTGAGGAGGTATTTGAACAAGTACTGCTGCACAAATGGATTAAGTCTGTTTCCACGCTAAGAGTGGAAGCACTCTCACTAGTAAGTTTTGTTGTCACCATCATTATTTTGAACTCCATCTTTCGCAGTCTCCCAATTGCACTGAGAAATTAAGAAAAACCAGAGGTAGCTGCAGACTTCTGTCACGTTACATTACTCCTGGAGAACCCATAGCAGCTCCAAATCCACTTTAACTCCATCCACTGCCACTGGGCAGAACCAGCAAGATTAAGGTCTATGAGACTTCCTGTATCCTGCCCTTTCCCTGTGTCACAAATTTTGTCTTGGTATCTTTAGTAAGACATAATTGTTACTTATTGTATAATTTGAACTTTAATCTAAACCTGTTTTCCAAGCTCTTTACAGCTATCTTAATTACCTTCCAACTTCAGCCAAATTAAGCTGAAATTTCTAAGAGTGAGATGACAGTTTCTTGGACCTAGTATTTCAAAACTACACACCACCAAACTACTGTGAAATCAAAAAGGCCCCGGATCTCTCAGTAAAATAACAGAAGTATCATCTTTCTACCTTAAAGGCACATAGTACCAGCGTTTTATAGCACAAGAGTATGACAAAGCTCTTCATTTAATCATACTTATGGATTTAACAAATTTTGCAGCACTGATTTTACAAAGAAATATGGCAAAATAAGCTGGGGGACACGCACACACTACAACTGTGATGTTGTGTGCTTATTTGTCAAGTTTTCTGATAAAAAGTATACAAAATTTCATTAAAAGGTCAAAATTAGAAACTGCTGGTTTAATTTCTTAGTGTGAATGCACATGTGAACTGTAGAAAACTGTAAGCTTCTCACCTTAAGTTCACAAAACTGTTTTCTGTGTTGTCTATTTAAACATAGCTGGGGAAACAAACTTTTGTAGATGCTCTGAATGGAAACTGCATGGCCATCAGTGTCTGCTTGGTGTCATTAGACATTTCCAGAGAGGCTAGCCAGTGAAGGATTTTTGTGGCGAATGTTCTCTGAAATGAGTTAGTATTGGTACCTCCTGCATCAGTGCCATTTTCATTACCACACAGAAAGAACAGGACACTTCAGGGCTGCTTCAGGACTGAGGGCTTTGGCAACATGAAATGAAGTCTGAAACAAATGAAACTGGTCAGTGCTCCTCAGTGTTAACATTCCTGATTAGTCACATCCTCTGTATGTTAAGAGCTGTCTCTGTTGAACCTTCTGCACCAGGCCAGATGTCTCCAAGACAGAAGTGCTGGAAGCCCCACTCAGGCACAGAAAGGACATGTGACTGTTTTATTGCTTGTATTGTTATTGAGCCCCACCTTTGAAGCATCTCTGATACACTCTGCTAACAAAACTTCCAGAAAAACTAGTGAAACAGCTTACATACATAAAGCTCAGCCTCTAGATATCCTGTGCTTGCAAACTATGCAACCCAAAAGTTCCCTAAAGAATAACCCTCTTGTAACAGGCGCTGCAAGTACTAACCACAGTCTTTAAACAGTCTTAGCAGACCCACCAGCAGGATGCCCAATCCTGATTAATAATCTTCCAGAGCAAACAGACGTTTCTAGGTACCCAGATTTATTAGATGTTGAAAAGCTTATTAGAAGAAGCTAAATAAATGTTAAATTTTTACAATCTAGTGTATAATCATATACAAATGCATGACAATAAAATTGTCCCCCTCCATACCCAATTTCATCATTGGAATGGAAACTGTGGTACTAGCACTTCGGAAAGAGAAGTTCATCTGCATTCACTGAGAGGAAGAGTTCACAAAATGGTTTGTAAGGCATATCAAATTTATTCTGTGAGGTAGATAAAGGTCTTTTAAAGGTCTTACTCCACTTGTGGAATGAATTTCTTATCATGTATAAATTCTGTGTAAAACATTTCTTTTTTCCAGGATGTGGTTTGTTTTCTGAGAAGGGAGAGAGAAGCTAAGTATTTCCACTCCTTTATAATAGAAAATCCTCCGATTTCATCAAGATCACACCCTGAGTGGTTAGTAATATTGGAAACATAAAAAGGTACACTGTTCTGAAAGATCATTTCATTCCAGCAAATTTTTTCTAACCAGAAAACGAGTGAATAATGTTGCAATAAAAGAATAGCCAAAGAATAATGGCAATTTTTAGAGGAAAAGCAGTGTAATTTGGGGGAGAAAACTTGAAATAAATGTAGAAATGTTATAAGTAAAATTTTTAAAAAGCACTAAGAAGCTGTTTATGTGTCTGTTCATAATCACATCTCCTCTGCTGAAGAATTAAATGGCTTGAATTATATTTCATATCAGAGCTTATGGAACACTGGGAAAGGCACATTTAATTTTTTCCAAGAAAAAGTGAAACAGGTAATCTGATAAAACAGTTTCAACACTGTTCCAGGGACAGCTTAGGACATTAGAGTGATTCAGATACACATGACCAAACCACCATGACATCATGAAGAGGATTTCCATTGGCTACAGAGGGCTTCTGCTAGGCTCACAGTGATTAATGTGGTTATTTAGCTGGCAAGCTTGCTGCTCCATACCCTCATCCCTGTTGTCCTGTGTGTGATGCCCACTTTATATGCCCACAAGGACATGGGATCTACAGAGTGCTGAAGAAACCCTTCTCAAGTGGTGGGAATGCAAAGAGCACCCACTGTTCTGACAAAGGGTCTAGACATAAGAGAAACAATTGCCACAAGGCAACTGGTTGATTGTGCTATCAAATGAAGGCTGATTCCTACAGCTTCAGACTATTTTTAAAATAATAAATGAGGCAGTTGGACTTTTCACAACCTCTAGGAGACAAATTCTGGTTTTCGGTTTGTGACAGGAATCAGTGTTATTTTCTTCCTTGCATGTTCAAGTCTTTTGATTAGCTGTATATGTCATCCTATGTTTTTAAGATAACAGTGTCACCGGTCCACACTATTAAAATACTACATTCAACTCAGGGCAGTGAGTAAAATATTTCTTGCATCTAGTTTTCAACATTTTTTTAATTGCACTTAGATTAATCAGAAGATAAAGCTATCTGGTTTTTGCTATAATGTTTGGGTTTGTTACTCATTCATATTTATGATGTTCTTTAGCAAAATGTTCCAGTTCAGGCTTCTCTGATTGAAAAGACGTGGCCACAAATTGTTAGATCACTACTATATTTAGGAATACACCTGGTTTTGTCATAGACACCAAGCTATTAGCAGATGGTGAAGCAATTGGATGATGACATGGCCTTGGCAACTTAGGAATTCATTGCCTTCCAACTGGACTATAACAACATAATCTATCTGGCACAAAAATTTCAGTCTTTAGGAAATTACTGTTAGCACAGAGCACAACAATAGACTTTTTCATCAGAACAGGATGCTATGTGTGGCAGTCTTGTCCTCCTATTACCATGCTGCTAATCCTCTGACTGTTACATAAAGATTTCTTAGTTATCTGTCAGGCCTAATTTGAGGACCTTAGATTCTGAAAGTGACTATCTACATTTCAGGATCTCAAAGTCTTTCAAATACTGCTCTCCTCAAGTATAAGAGTTCTGAAAACAAAGCTTTTTAGTTTGGTGCCAGATGGTTTTAGCATTAATCAAGGCAATTTCAGGCACTTCCAGCCCAGGTGAAAGGCACAGTTTTTCATTCTTCACTAATAGACCTACACAGCATAAATGTGCATCCCTGTGAGTTCGCCAGCATCCCTAAACATGCAGAAGAAACCTCTTGTGACAGTTCTTAGCAATGCTCATTTAGGCGTTATTGGATAGCTCACATGAGTCTGAAGATTTCACACTACAAGGCTAGCTTTAACACCAGTAACAACATGGCCATGTTAATTTCTTCTGCCTGGACTAATCAATCTTGGTGAGACATTCCTATGTTGGCACATATGGAACAACATACTGACACAGCTCCTGGACCTCACTTTGTATGTGGCAGGTTTTCCAGAGCCAGGCTGGATGTCTCTCTGCTCCACTGCCTTGTGTAATGCCAACATATACAGTGGTTCTTCCACAGCAATGTAGTAACAGGAAGTCTCTCAGTGTGACTTCCCTCATTTTCTTACAATACCCACAGAAGGTAAAAAGAATTCACGTGAACACATTATGTCATCAAATTGGGATACCAAAATCTAAATGTCTAGTAAACTGGCACACACAAATCATCCCCAAATGGGGCAAACTGGTAACTGTTACATCTAATTGGGATGCAAACTTTCCTTTCATGAAAAATTCCACATATCCTCAATAACTTTCTGCTCCAGAAGAGTGTTTAGCAAAGAAATGGGCTGTTAGGAACAAACCCACTTTCATTTTCTAAGAAATAAAAATGTTAGAACAGCAAAGTTCATATGAAAGGGTATTCCTTCACTGTTGATTTTTTGCAAATTTGTAGTTACAATGAAGTAAGAAGTTAGGAGAAAAGTCAACATTGTCCATAAAACGCTGAAATCAATTGTGGAGATGAAATTAACTTACGGCTTGCTTTGTTCTTGAGTCTTGTCTTTTTCCTCAGCTGTAAAGTTTCAAATTGTGGTTATTTCTGTTAGATTTATAACAATGTCTAGAATTTCCTGGGATTCCCTATAAATGATATCATCGTTTTTACCTAAATTCCTTTTTTTTCCCCTGCTATCATGACTTTCATTTGATTTCTGTAGTTACTACTATAATCTTGCTCTTGACTTGACATGATTAGGAAAAATGTCTTCACCATGATTCCTTTGATCTAATAAAGTTTTAAAAACCACAATTTTTAAACCAGAATGAAGACTTCTGATAAATTGATCTTCCACTTAGAGAATAGTTTTGTTTTCTTTTTGCTTCCTCACTGCGTTTAGGCAATCCTTGCTGCCCAGCTTGCCTTGATATACCCTGACCCATCTCATTTCTGTGTCCAGAGCCCAACAGGAACAGGAGGTGTAATATCGAGGGGTTCCTTTTGCCAAACAAGGTCTTCGGTACTTGACCCTTGGATACATGAGGTTCTGCATATCCAGTTAGGGTAGAAGAGGGGGGGGATTTTGGGGAATCAACAGGAAAAGTGTATTTGTTCTTTAATGCGAAACATTGAAGTGGAGCTCAAGACAATGTGTTTGTCCAAGAGAAGGAGAGTTTCTGTGTGTCTGGGATTCGCATGCCAGATGTGCATATTGTAATTTTGTAAGCAGGGCAGCCCTTTGGTTATAAATGACAGACATGTTCAATTGTTCGGAAAGATAAATGGGTTTTTGCACGACAGCCTGATTGTTAGAGCAACTATCTAAGAGGTGGGTAACCTGAGACTCATTCTGTTTCAAGACAACTAAACCTGCAACTCCTGTAAGTCACAGTATAAACTTCAGAAAATATTGTTGAACCCAGATGGCCTTAAAGGTGGGACAATTACCTTGCTGCTCAGCTGTGTCTGAGGATGGCAGTGCTCTTGAACCTAGCATACTTAATGACTACTTCTTTAAATAAAAGTGTGGGTACCTACGGCCTCTCATACCTGATGCCAGTTAGGTAAAGAGGGTTTAGAGGTTACTCTTAATTGCCCAAATTTGCTCAAATTGTGATTTTCAGCATCTGAGTGCTCTTTTAGAGCTCTGGTTTCACCAGGAGGAACTCAGGCTTTACTATCAGGCAAAATCATATAATTCTCTTGACCCTCATAATGTGCTTCTTTTTAACAACCTGGACTCCAGTATCATTTTGCAAAGTTCTTTAGTTAGAAACACATGATGGCAGCCCCTAGGTCCAGAGCAAAATTGCATAGATATTCATCAGAAGATCTTCCATGATAGATTTTTCTCTCAACAATGAATCATATATTCAAGGTTTTTGTCTGCTTTCAGTATATCCTATTTCAACTCATCATGGCATTCAGATAATGAAAAACTGCATTGTTTTGCTATTTGGTAGTACATGACGTGAATTGGGGCAGCGACTTCATAACTATCTATTGAACTAAATTGTTTGAACTTTTCCAAGTCAGAAATTCCAGGTACTATCTGCAGCTACTATTGTCTGCCCTGGAAAACTAGCTTGATGGAGTTTTTTAAGTGTCCAAAATTGTGCAGCTCACAGAGAATGGCATGATTGCTTAGGCTGACCTTCTGTTTTAAAAAAAGCCCAATCAACATTTCTGAAACCAAACTCATTCGAAATACAGCCAACCCATACAAAATGCAACATTACGGAATGTCTCAACCAAACTTGCACATCAAATCAGTTTGCCAAGATCAATTGTTTGTTGATTAGCACTTGCTGTAGTTTAACATGTTTAATTATATTGTACTAATTCTATGTCTGCTGTTCCACCAATTAGTACAATGCAGAGATTCTACCTAATGAAAATGAGTTGCTCTAAGATCATTCAATGTACAGCAAATGCCAATTTTCTAAGTTTCTTATAATGGACGAGTTTTTTTCTCACTCATAGGCATCCACATTGTAAAAGGACAATGCATAGAACAGGCTTCCCAGCTCTGTGGTTTCAGCAATGGTATGTGATAGAGACAGGCAGTGCATACCTGCCTGTGATAACAGGATGCTGAACTTCTCCTAGGTGAGCTCGTTCATGTCTGCTCTAATAACTCATGTGAGCAGAATGTGTATCAAACCTGCATATCTATCTGTAGCAGCCTTTCCCTTTCTCTGTGTTGGTCAGCAACATTACACTGAACTTCGTCATTCTCCTCTCGGAAGATCAATTTACACTTCAGAACACGTCATCTTGCTTTTAGTATCCCAGATGAAGCAGGAAAAAAAATGTGGGGACCTTGGCATTGAAAAAAACCCTGCTCCCTGCAATGATTTTTAAGCTCAGTGTAACCTACCATGTAGAAAGCTTCAGTAAGACTGAAGGAAGATTTCAAATCAGTGCTTTTTCAGTTCTATAAACTTTGTATCTGATTTTGGCTGAACATTTCACTTTTCCCTGCTTTTTTTTTTGGGGGGGTGGGGGAGCTTGTTCTATAGCCATCCAATGGTGGTCTTGATTGCAAGTAAAATATTTCTTTCAAATATCTTGGCTTTTCTTTTTCAACTCACTGGATAGAATGAGTTCTTTTCCTCATAGGTTTTTAGAGCCAAATCTTCCAGCTACAGACTGTACCTGGCACAAACTATCCCTGCGCTTTTTATATCCTCGTGGTCTGGCTTATCGTCTCGCTAGAAAGAATTCTGTTTCAGTGACTGATTCTCATTTGATCATGGATCTCATTCTGCCCCATCTCAGGCTATTTTCTGAAGGTATATTTGCTATGGACTGAGGAATATTAGACTGGCATGAGATAAAAATAGAGATTGAATGGTATTACAGAACATTACTTCTAGTATAGATTATTACAGAAAGGTGTAGAGATTTAGTTGAAGGATTCCTATTAGTAGCAGTAAAAGCCTCATGGCTAAATGCTTGTGCAAGGATTAGATAGTTTGCAGATTTTTATATTTTATTGAAGGGGTTGTTATGCAGTATCACACAGTAAAGCCCTCTTTTTCTACAGAATAGATATAGCATAGACATCATTAGAGAAAATTGCTTCCCTTTTCCCCAGTGGAGAGCATCTGCAATGTTCTTCAGTGGCTACTTTGAGCATAAGAAGGTATTCACCTCTTATCATTACAGACCAGGTATAAAGGGGAAAGAACATAGAATCATGGAATTGTTTAGACTGGAGAAGACCTTGAGATCATTGAGTCCAACCATTAACCCAACTTAAGCAAGCCTACCACTAAACCATGTCCTTAAGCTCTATACAACTTCTAAACATTTCTAGGGACAGTGATTCAACAGCTTCCATAGGCAACCCTTTCCAATGTCTGATGACCCTCCCAGTATAGAAGTTTTTCCTATTGTCTAACCTATGCTTTCCCAGGTGCAACTTCAAGACATTTACACCTGTCTATTTGCTTGTTACTGGTGAGGTCCTTCTTCTCTCTTGTCTTCAGCAGTGATATGAAGTGAGCAGTATGAAAGCTGAGCAGAATGACTGTAAAGGTGATCAGCTTCTTCTAGTTCTCAGAGGAAAAGGCAGATGCACTTTAGTTTCTAAGTGAGATCCTACACCCACAACATGTCTGGGACTCCTCATGGGATCTGATGCAAAAGGCATGTCCTGAGCTGCCATTCCTTCAGGCTAAAAGTGATTTTTAATAAAGGATGGGAGTAAATGCTCCTCCTCCACATTATCCTCTGCTTCAGGGACCATAGTTGGAGGAGAGGAGGGATTGAAACTGATGGGAGAGAGATGTTGGTCATCCTCGGTTTCTGTCAAGGTATTTCAAAGAAGAGATTTTGATAGAGAAGCTTAAAGAAAGGTGCGAATAAATCAGTGTCTTGACAAAAGAAGCAGAAAGGAAGATCAGTGGTGTTTGTGGAGTGACATATATGGCTTGAGAAGAAAGAATAAGATGGGCAAGAATGCCAAGAGGCCAGCATGGATTAACAAGTTGTTCCTGGACTTACTTGGGTGCAAGAAGAAAGTCTATAGACAGTGGAAGCAGGGACAGACTGACTGGGAGGAGTACAGAGGACTTGTCCGTGCAGTCAGGATGCAGATTAGAAAAGCAAGAGCAGAGATAGAATTAAATCTGCCCAGGGGGAAAAAGGGAAACAAGAAGGGCTGTTTTGCATCCCTTTTTCCAAAGGGGAAAAGGAGACCTGGTCACAGGTGATGTGGAGAAGGCTGAGGTGCTTAATGACTTCTTTATCTCAGTCTTCTGCAGCAAAGGCTCTAGTCATTCCACCCAAGTCCCAGTAGGCAAAGATAGAGACAGGGTGAAGGATGATCCAACCACTTTCAGTGAAGAGCAGGTTTGAGATCATCTGAAGAACCCAAACATGCACAAGTCCATGGGGCCTGATGAAATCCACTCACAGTCCTGAGGGAACTGGTGAATGAAGTTGCCAAGCCACTAGCCATCAAATTTGAAAGATCATGGCAGCCGAGTGAAGTTCCTTCTGACTGGAAAGGGGGAAACATTACCCTCATCTTTAAAAATGCAAGAAAGGAAGACCCTGAGAACTCTAGTCCAGTCAGCTTCCCTCTGTGCCTGGCAAGATCATGGAGCAGATCCTCCTGAAGGACCTGCTGAGGCCCCTGGAAAATGTAGAGGTGATTGGTAACCAACAGGGCTCCACCAGAGGCAAATCCTGCCAGACTAATTTGATGGCCTTTTGTGATGGCCTTACAGCACAAGTG
>VZRI01003044.1:105656-113156 GCA_013397515.1 Upupa epops
GGAGAAGAGGAGACACCAGGGAAATCTTATAGTGTCCTTCCAGTACCTGAAGGAGGCTACAGGAAAGCTGGGGAGGGGCTGTTTCCAAGGGCTTAGAGTGGTAGGATCAGGGGGAATGGTTTCAAACTGGAAGAGGGGAGGTTTAGACTGGAAGTCAGAAAGAAGTTCTTCATGATGAGGGTGCTGAGACACTGGAATAGGTTGCCATGGGAGGTTGTGGTTGCCCCCTCCCTGGAAGTGTTGAAGGCCAGATTGGATGGGGTCTTGATCAGCCTGGTCTAGTGGGGGGTGTCCCTGCTCATGGCAGGGGGGTTGGAACTATATGATCCTTAAGGTCCTTTCCAACCTGAACCATTCTATGAATCTAAATGGAAAGGAATAGCATTCATTTTCAGGTAGCAAAGAGACCACTGATGGGAACTGAGCCAAGGGGTGTTGGTGTATGTAGTGAAGATGAGTTCAGCGTGAGTTAGAGTCCTTCAGAGAAGCTACAGGATTGACTTTGATTAGGGAATTACATGTCAACAGTATGTAGGAGAGGAGAAGGCAAAATAGCAAACCCCCTTGTTTTGTACTTTCCTGTTGTTTGATACTTCCACTGGAGCAGTGGTAACACATTGTAGCAAAGATCTTCAAAAGTGCAGAAATTAAAACCAAATCAAAAGAACAAATAAACAAATGTGATTATTTATACAAAGCATCTGCAATCCTAGCCAGAATAAATACCACAGAATCATACGCCAACAACTATTTCAGAAGAAATGCATAAGAACTGAGCACTAACTGCTTTATTTAAATTATTTTTACTGAGTATTAAGTTCTAGCTGGGCTTTATAACTTAATTAAACATGAAATTATTTTAATGTTGCATTGCCAAAACTGAGGAAGGTTTTGGGGAAATGGACTAAAAACTAGAAAGTGAAAAACCATATGGTGCAAACATTAAAAGACAAATTAAAGGGTCATATGAACAAACTGTTTGATACCCTTTCCATTCATTCAAAAAGGTGTTGCTAAAGGTGTTTTAAAATTCTACAAAATGCGGCATTGTAATATTATAAAAGACTAATAAGTTTTCAAAACTCAATAGTTACATTTAAAAATACTGCATCTTTTTCTTTTGCTTCTTTTCACATAAGTGGATGCTGTACCTGTATCAACCAAAATTACTGAAGAGCCACTCAGAATTTTTATTGTGGAGCTCTGGCAGCATCTCACTTTACTTGCAACAGTGGCTGCAGTAGTACTCAGCAGCAGTAGTAGTAGTTTACTTCATCTGATACTTTATGATCATGCAAGATGTGAAAATGCACAAATCACTATTATACCTATCACAATTGAACTTTGAAATAGGTTGAAACTCGTTTTCACTTTTTAATATACATTTTCTGTTGAAGTCACCTGAATGAGTGAAACATGTTATTATAGGGTTTTTGAACGTAAACTGCTTGAAAACCATATGTATTACAATTCTCAGTCCAAATTCTGTGGATTTCCCTTACTTGGGTTATGCCAGCCCATTGAACCAAACTGCAGTCATTAGAAATTGGCCAGATGTTTGGCCTTACGCAGGACTGAAAAGCATACCACAGAAAACTGTGGTTTTAAGTCTGTACAGTTATGTCACATTCTCACCTTTACAAGGCATGGCTTAGAGCCATGCAAAATGGAGAATGTGTGGAGATCAGGAACCCATGGAAAAATACTTCAAAACACATAGATCTGGGGCCAGATGAACATAAACATTGACATTTTAATCCGAAACAATTTACTGAAGCAGACTTCAAGTACAGTGAATAGCATAATGACTACGAGTTCTGCACAATGCCAAATGCTGTTTTCAAAAGCAATAACAAAAAAGTGCAGGTGGTTTTCTTTATACTCTTCAGTACCCTCCTTTTTCTTTATACTTCTTCAGTTCTTCTTTTTCCTCACATTTTATCAATTTGACAATGGAAAATCAGAGAAAAGTTGAAACAGCAAAATAAATAATGTTTATGAGAAGCAGTTTTGATGAGCTCAGAACAATGGGACACATTGCACCACTATTCCTGTGAAACAAAGAATGGCTCAGGTTGGAAGGGGCCTCAGAGATCATCTACTTCCAACCCTGCTGCCATAGGCGGGGTCACATCTTATTAGATCAAGTTGCCCATGACCCTGAACACTTCCAGAGAGGGAGCATACACAACTTGCCTGTACAACCTGTCCAGTGCCTCATCAGCCTCATAGTAAAGAATTTCTTCCTGAGATCCAATCTATGTCTACTCTCTTTTAGCTTGAAACCATTTTATCTTGTCCTATCACCAGAGTCCCTCATTAAAATCCCCTCTCCAGCTTTCCTGCAGGTCCCCTTCAGGGACTGGTAGGTCCCCATGGAAGCCTTCTCTTTTCCAGGCTGAACAGCCCAAATTCCTTCAGTCTGTCCTCACAGGAGAGGTGCTCTGGCCCTCTGATCATTCCTGTGGCCCACCTCTGGACTCAGTCCAACAGTTCCATGTCCTTAAAACACCTTGGATCTGTGACTTTATGACAGTGCCACTGAAATTGCCTGGAATCTGCAGAGGAACTGACAGAGCATTGTTCAGTAGTAATATCAACATCAGTGTCTTGTTTTGCCATGGGACTTGCTGCACACTGATTATTTTTCCCCTGCTCTGCCCAACTATCTGTCCTCTTCCAGTCACCCACCTCTGCGCTGGTAGGTGTAAGATTCATGTGTGCAGATGTTATATGTTAGACAGACACTTTTTCCAGCAATCTGTCTTTTTTCTCCTCTCACCTAGACCCACAGTCATAGCATTAACATAATGACTCTTTTGTGCAGTTTGATACGAAGGAATTTCAGGGCCTGGAGTTACTTCTCAGCAAGTCAGGAAAGATTTTTTTTTAAACTCTGCTATTTATTTCCTATAGCAGTGAATCATCTTTGTGGTAAGGGCAATGTCATATGGGGCCATGAATTATGTCTCAAAATGCATATGAGAGCATATTTTTGGTGGAAGGCCTGTTTGGTTATTAGCATTTCATCAGAGTGGAACTTTGCATGATGATATCAGAGAAGAAGGAAAATCTGCATGAACATTATTTCCAGCATTGGCCTAGCTTGATAAGAAATTAATAGCTGAACAGAAGGAAATTTAGTTGATGCTTCTGAATGACTAGAGGCCAGTAAATATGGAAAAAAAATCCAAGCCCTACAGTACTTCAGCCAAATGATTTCAAATGTATTTGCTTTCAAAAAAGATAGCACCCACTGACAACATTGCACTGGAGACAAGAAATATCCAGTCATCTCCTGTCTCTTCCTTCTTCTACGTATGAGTTCCAGAAGGTTCTCTATTACCTGTCAGACTAGATGAGAACCTTAGCCAGAATCCTATTACTACTCGGTTTGCATCAAGCCTTCCAAACTCTTCATAGTCTCATCAGGCAGGGCAGCTTTCATAATCCACTTGGAGGAATGCTGCCATCCTTGGGGATCGCATTTCACCTTTCCAGGTGTGGAGGAATGCCCAGCAGGAACCTTTAACGCAGTAAGAGAGAACTTCTAATGCTACTGGGATGCTACTCAGCTTCCTAAGGCTGAACCACTCTTCCACTCACTATCCTGTATTTTGGAAACAATGGCAATAGCTGGTGCCTTTTGCCATGTTTCCAGGTAAGTGTTCCAGGAAGAAGTTTCTTTCCATGTTCTGATGTGTGATTAACCACATGCTTTGAGCTAACCAAGGCATACACAGGGTTTTCCTCATCCAGCAATAGCAAAACTATCCATCTCCTGAGAGATTCTTATCCCCTAACTGTTAATAATCATGTCCCTAATGCTAATACATTGTGTTTATTTAGCTCCTAAATACAGAAATTAAAAGGCCTGGTAATTGAAAGAATCTGCACGATATTTTGCTAGTTTCAGTTACCAAATCTTGCACTATTGAGAATCTTTGAGAATCTAGTATGAAGGTCCTTCAGGCTTCTAAGGTGTATAAGAAAGGCTGACAGGAAAATAGGAATTAAATATTAAGCATTAAATATTTTAATGGGGTTGAAACTTATTTTTCACTTCCCATGAAAATAAGTTAACTTGTTTCTCTTTTTTTTAAAAAAAAGCTTGCAGCCCAGGCTAGTCAATGGTGATTAGGGCACATATCTCAGGCATGATAGATCTAAGTTCAGCTTCCACCTGTGGATCAGAGGGTGCCCTGTTCTACCTAACACAGTGTTATGATGAAAAGCTCTTCTGTTTCAGTCCTGAAAGCCAAATGCTTTTTTAGAGAAAGTTTTGACAAATTCATTTACGTGAAAGATTTGGTGTCAATGGCAAAGTTTAGCCCCTTAGCTTGCCTACGAATGTCTACCTGGAAAATCTGGAAGCAGTGTTCTTATTACTATTCTCTATTCACATTTTAATACTTCTGTACCTCCTTCTTTCTCACATTTCATGTTTTTTCCAAGTACTTTCCTAATTTTCCCTTTGAAAATATAAAGTAAGAGTCCTACAAAACCCTTTAACTCCAGGAATACCAGCCACCACATTGGTTGCAACCCCAGATCAGCTCTCCAGCTCTATACAGCAAAACACCAAATTCCTAATCTGAAATGCTTTGTCATATTGTTGGCCTTTGTGTCTGACCCTGTAACCCTTATGCATGCAAGTCCTTGTTGTTCTTGCATAAGTAAGAGTTAACCACTCCTGTGTAAAGGTTGCAAGATGAGTCCCTTTGAATATCATTATCCCAAGTATAATAACTTTTGCTGAAACTCTTGGGTTACCTTTACAAAACCATTCCATATTACTCAGTGGAGAATTCTAGAGTAAAAAAAAAAGCATTCATGTTGTTTTGAAAGCAAGCAAAGGTCATATGAATGTTGCCCAAGATTTTTGGTTGAGTAATGTACTTTGGAATAAGTTACTGTGATTCTTTGGCAGAACAATGTTTATTGTTCAAGTGAAATTTTTCGCAGTTAATAAGATGGTCAGTTGCAGGTATTGAAAATATTTGTCCTGCCAAATACCACAAGAGTGAAAACCCTCAAGTTGGTTGAATAATGAAACAGAAATCACTATAGCAAACTGCTTGACAGCTGGTGGATAAGTTCCCAGAATATTATTTGACCAAAAATAAAACTATTATTGAATAAAACCCCCACAGATAAACAGGAAAATATTGCTATTAACTATATTCTGAAGAAAACTGCTAAAATATTTTGAAAATGTTATTTACAAGGAACTATCTGATGAGCCTTTAATTTGAGAAGACCTGTTTAATGGTTGTACTTTAAAAATAATAAATTAGATGCTGTGGTTTATCCAGATATTTCTCTTCATGCATAGCCTACTTTCCATTGCCCACATGGTACCATTAATTTGCAAGCAGATTCTCCAGTGATGTCAATGGGAAGTCCTGTTTAGAAAGTACTGGTTATTTTTTACTGCTTTACAAGCAGTAAAAACTTGGGCAAGAAAGAAAAAAACAAGTCTGGATGAGTATGTAACGATTCAGGAACAAACGCTGCTTTCAGGAATAACAGCCTAGTACGGACAGGGTAGCTGAAAACAACATGGCTTTGCTGCAAATGTTTGCCAACGATCTCTACATATCTTAACTCCATGTTCCACAAGGTGGCAAAAGACTCTCCTGATACTGGGTCCTCTGGACTTTGACTCCTTTCAACAATCTGAACTATGTTTTTGCCGTAAGTGATAGAAGACAAGTTGACACTTCCACTGAAATGTCATGTAAAAATTGCACTCAATTCTGCATTAAATTATGCACAAAAATATATGTATACCTTCATTGTTCCACGAATTTCAGAGAATGAACATGACAATAAGCAATTCTCTAATTTTCATGGAACATGAATCAGTTATGTCAGAGAACCTAATACCAAATCTGATTTAAATATTGGAAAATCTTAGAAACCTCGTGAAGTAAAAGACATTGAACAGCCTATTACCCCCACAAGCAATCCTTGCTTTGCAGTGAAATTAGCAACTGGATTCTTATGTAAAGGCTGAGCACGCTGTTGACACCCTGAGTGAAAACAAACCCCAAAAACACCTAAGCGCCTCCCCCCCCCCGCCAAACCCTAAAATAATCCCAGAACAACAACAATAAAAAATCTGAAACCAAAACTATAAAGAGTGAAAATACTAACTGCAGTGTGGTTAAAATTTAAAGAACGGTTCTGCACTCCAATCCTGTTGCGTTCGGTCTGCATAGCCACTGAATGTGTTTGAGATGCTTAGGGCTTGTGAGCATCCCCCCAACACTTCCAGGTACAACTGGAAGTGCTGCACTTAGGATTGCTGAATTTGCAACCAGGCTAATTGTGTGCAGCATCTGGGAAGCCTCTGCTGATTCCTAGACGCTGATGTTTGTTCATGGTGCTGGGAAACCAAGTCGTTAAAACAGAATGAAAAATTAGGGGCATAACTTGATGGTTTTCACGCAAGTGAGGAGCCCCAGTGACAAAAGGCTCAGAAGAGGACGCCAGGGCTCGCACAAAGTTTTATCTTAAGAGGCGTTATGGCACCGCAGCTGATTATTCTTCAGCTCGCCCTCTGAAAGAGTGATAAAAGACAACGAGGTGGACACGTCAGTGCTGCTCACTCCTTTTGTAGAGGGGCTTGCGAGCAGAGACCCCCGTCTCCCTAGACCGCGCACTCCCACATCCCGTCTTTCAAACTTCGGGCTTGCGAGACTGCAACAGCATTTGCCGGGAGAAGCTGAGGAGGGCGGGGAAGGCTGGGATGTTCGCAAAGGACACGTTCGGGGCGGAGGAGCGAGGTGCTGCCGAGGGAGGCTCCGCCGCCGCACCCCACCCCGCCCGGCAGAGGCCTCAGGGGCCGCGAGCACCTCCGGGCTGCCAGACAGTGAGGAGCCCGACCTCGGTCCTCGCCCTTCTGCGGAGGGCCGAGAGGGCCGCTTGTCCGTCCTGGCTGCTTAAAGTGTGTCCCGCTCGTGCATCCCGCTCCCGTTCCTTCCCAGTACTGGGTGATGGTTCAAGGTTAACCTCACACCAGCCCCCCGTCGGACACTACATATTTAATATGCGAGCATATTTGGTGTTCATTGGCAGAGCAACAATAGGAATGATCTTGCTTTATGTACCAGTTACAAGGTTTAATATCATTATATTGCATGCGATATTAGTTTTTATTAGTCTTCATTAACAAGATGTTTTCTACTTGAATTCTCATTTACTTATTCGACGCAAAAATTATCTTTGCAGAAGAGAAAAACACATCTTCGAGTGTCAGCTATATTAAATTAAAGAACTGTTTACCCTTCCTAAGGAAAGCATATGTATCTAAATAGGCATCTTTTACCGTTTGCATAGTAGATTGGAAATTAGCATTTTTGTTCATTTTCCCATGTATGCACAGCGCCTGGAAGAGTAATACTCCATGCATATCAGATCAGCCAGCCTACAATTTTTGTGCAATATATTATTTGGCAATCTAAAATTTGTAATTTGCATGAAATTGCTTAATTA